>JARHVA010000861.1:3207500-3807500 GCA_037957365.1 Torreya grandis
TCATGACTCAAGGACCCAATTGTAATGTCTCACTTGGTACTCAGTCATAGCATTTCAAGCTCAAAGAGAAGTTATAAAAGGTTTGTGACCTGGTATCCAATCACAGCATGCCACTTGGAACTTAGTCATGGCCTTCCAAGAATCGTACTATTTTCTCAAGTCTTAAAACCCTATGACCTAGTGGGAATGTGCCACTTTTCATTCAATTACTATGTTTTAGATTACAAAGGAGTTATAACCCAATAAAGGACATGCCATGTGGTTCCCAGACATGGCCTTCTAAGACCTTGATCACTTTCTAGAGTCCCATAATAAAGAGATCCAATTACATCATGCCATTTGGTACTTAGTTTCACCCTTTTCACCCATGTAACTAAGGTAAAATTCTCAATTCTAACCATGATATAATTACATGAAAAGATGACACCTAACAACTAGTCACTTAAATCTTGGATAGATAGATGCCATATGGAAGCCACTCAGAAACTGGAACTAATGAGTTAAGAAAAAATGGACCCCTTATATTATGATAATAATGTGATCAAAGGAAACTATGAAACTCAAAGAAGATTCATCCAATCAAAAGATGACACATGGCAAATTGTTGTGGTAATCAGGTCCATTAAAAGCTTCATATAACAAAGTTGCATGATAGTATGAGTCAATGAAATCTTACCACTTGGAAAGCTAGTATAGGTCCAAAATCCATGTCATCCTAAAATAAAATGGGTCAATCCATGTAACTTCAAAGAAAATTTATCCAATCAAAAGGTGACACTTGGTAGATTATCGTGCAATCTACCTAGATTTCCCAATATTCAAAATAAAAGGTTGAAGTGCACAAAAAGGCATTAAGTGTTGAGCATGTGTCAAGTACAACACTTAGGTGGTACATATCTATCTAAAAAGAATCAATTTTAGGTGGGAATTGAATGTCTATAGGTATTTTTTTGGTAGTTATAAATCTAAGTCACTTAATGGGAAAATTCAAGCCTATGATGATAGGCCACATGGACAAAGTGAAGGTAGTGATTAGTTGATTTATCAAAGTGGGATTTTGAAGTTGTTATAAAAAACATAAAGAATGACCTAGGCTTTAAATAAAATTGAGTTAAATATAATTTCCATTTATGAATCATATCTTTTAGTTCAAATTTTAAAAATAAGAGTTTAAAGCTTGTTGTCTCATGGCATTACTTTCACTTTTAGTTATTATTTACTAAGAACTCCGAAGTATTTTATGATTGTTCTTAAGAACTTATATGCATTAATTCACCATTAAATTAATCCATAGGCTCCTAAATCATGAAATATAAACCATGGATAAATTTGGAACATCCAGAACCACCAAGACAAAACAAGTTCCATTGCTCTACTCTTATTGAATGAACATCATCTTTCGAGACACCAATTTCAACTAAGTTGCATTGGCCATCAAAGATAAACATTTTAATGATTTATTATACTAGGTAGAAAGTACTATAGATAGAGATAGTGATGATTAGGAAGGATCTAATGATGTAGAAGATAGGTTTGACATTTTGGTACTCAAATCTATAGGGTTACACAAGGATGCATCTAACCCAGACATACTCCCTTATGTAGACTTAATCTACCACATGTTTATTCAATCCAAGTATGTTAAAAATATGATTAAGTATTTTAATTTTGGATAAGACATTGATTTTATATTTGAGCTATCCTTTTAGGCTTGTTATGATCTACCCAAACTAGAGATTGTTTATAACCAGGAGACTGTGACCCAATGGATCCAAACCCATAACATTAGATAAGTTTTGAGGGAGTGGGCTGAGAAAAAGGGGAAATTTGTATACAAATCCAAAATAATCCATATCCTTATCACCCAATTCAATAAAGGATAATGAATGGGGATATCTATGATGAATTGATTATATGGGGTCAAGGACATAGGCTAGGTAGACGAGAAGAGGGTTTAACTTCTATCGATGATAAGAGATAATATAAAGACTCCCCCTTTAGGATAAATCATATCTTGAAACCTATAACCATATATTATGAAGGTCATGTCCAACCAAGGGGGTCATTTTTATATGATGTCCTACCTAGTGGACATAATCTGCACTACCTAGAAGTTTCCTTAATTCACTAATTAGGATTCAAAACTGAAGTGGATTGTGCCTCACACCTTTTTTAAGGTAGAAGTGTGCAAATACAAAAATGAGATGATGGAAATAGATTATCACTTCTACCCAATTATGTATAGGGCCATCTATGAGGGTCCTATGCCCAAGTTATCAAAGGAAATAAGAATAACCTTAAACACCTTATGATCCTACTAGTATTATCCAGTCTGCATAGTGATAAGGATAGTTAGAATTAAGATATCCCATTTTAGGTTTCCCACCATAGTGATATAAAATCTAGTTAAACAAGATATTTTCTTTCAATTACTCATAGGGGTGGATGGACTGTGAAAGAATAAGAAGAGAGGATTGGTTCATCCACAGTTATCTAACATTAGTTAGTTTAGAATTGAGAACTAGAATGTTGTCATTATTTCTACTAAGAAAAGACCTATCTTTGACTTGGAAAGAGATGATAATAGGGAAAGGTACCCTAAACATATAATATTCAAAAACTACATCAATAACATGGTATCACTAAGCATTAAATACCATCATGAGCCTGTAGATGAAGACTGTTAGGTTGTGCAGCTAAAAGCTTCACCAGGATGCAAACATGGAGGAGGTGCTGAGTGTCATAGTAACTGGCATCGGTCAGGCCAATCGACATTGGTCAGGGATGAGATAGGAAGCTACTGACATTGGTCATGGATCAGTTGATGTCGGTCATCTCCAGGTAGACAGTGACCGATGTTGATTGCCTGTGTGGTTCCAGAACTGCTAGTTGACGAACATTTTATTTAACAAACCGGTTGTTTGAATGTAAAGACTAATTTTAGTATTGGAGCTACATGTCTAATTATTGTAATTAAAAGTCTAATTATTATTTTCATGGGATCTATATAATAGACTCATGGGGCTGTATTGTAATCAAGGACAAGGAAGAGATCCTTATGATTGTAAGATCTAGGTTTACAGGTGTGCAAAACCAGGTTGATCTGTAGGTGTTGCAAGATTAGGGAGATCTACATGGTAAGTAAGATCATTTGATTTGCAAGTTGTTGCAAGTTTAAGGGAGATCTACTTGGAGTACTTTGAGTACTTGTGTACTGGCAGTATTGTTACTGACTGGTGGAGGTAAACAATAACTCTATGTTTGAGTTGTTTGTTGTGACCATAATTGAGAGAGAGAACTCTTGAAGGAGAATTAATGGAAGCCTTTGAGGTATGGGAAGAGTGTGGCATATTCTTTATTGTATTTTCTTTTTGGATGAGTTAAATACAATATTGTATTGTCTCTCAAATTCTGTGTTGTTTCTAATTTCTAGTTACTTGTTACTTCTAGTTTAATTATGTGTTTAGTTGCTTATACAAGGTAATCAATTGTGTTCTTAATCTTGACAAAGTGGTATTAGAGCTAGGGTTGCAGGTTCACAGAGCCTGGTTCAGAGTAGGTTTGTGTTTGATTATAGGTCACTCTCACGGGTTTCTAATTGAGTGGGAGTATAGCAATGGTAGAAGAAAGTAAGCTAAGAATGGAGAATTTTAATGGAAATAATTATCAATTATGGAGGATGCAGATAGAAGATTATCTATATCAAAAAGATCTATACTTACCATTGGGTGGGGTTGCATGCAAGCCCACGAATATGAAAGATGAAGAATGGAAGGTTCTTGATCAGAAGGCTCTAGGATCTATAAGGTTGAGCCTGGCATCGTCTGTGGTTTCTAGAATATCATAGGCTAAGACAGCGGTAGAGTTAATAGAATCTTTGGCAAATTTATATGAAAAACCCTCAGCTTCAAATAAGGTATTTCTTATGAAGCAATTATTTAATTTGCAAATGTTGGAAGGTGGATTTATACATAGTCATCTTAGTGATTTCCATGGTTTGGTAAACTAGTTAGTTTCAGTCGATATTGTTTTTGATGATGAAATTAAGGATCTCTTAATCTTATGCTCATTACCTGAAAGTTGGGATAGTTTGGTAATGACAGTTAGTAATACTACGTCTGCTCTAAATATCTTAAAAGTTGATGATGTTGTTAGTGTAATCTTGAATGAAGAAATTTGCAGGAAAAGCATAGGTAAATCATTAGGGAATGCTTTAAGTGTTGAAAGTAGGGGAAGGCAAAGAGAGAAGATCGAGCAAGGGAAGTCAAGGTCAAAGATATGTAGGAGATCCAAATCTAGGTATGGCAGGATAATCTGCTGGAATTGTGGAAAGGCAGGGCACATAAAGAAAAATTGCAGGTTGGTTGAAGATCAGCATGAAGGAAATGAAGAAGCAGATGTTGTAGATATTGTTGCACAAGATGCTCTTGTATGTTCCTTGGATAAAGTGGAATCTTTGGTGTTAGATTCTGGTGCCTCTTTCCATGCAACCCCAAATAGAGCATCTTTTCATGATTATGTCCAAGGGGACTTTGGAGAGATTTATTTAGGGGATGGTAAGCCTTGTCAAATGGTTGCAAAGGGAAAGTGCAGCTAAAATTGTAGATGGACAACACATGGGTGTTGAAGGAGGTCATGCATGTCCCAGTCCTAAAGCAGAACTTGATTTTTATTGTAAAGTTGGGTGATGAGGGATGCACAGTAACTCTCACAGTGGACTCTTGGAAAGTTTCCAAAGGTGTACTTGTTTTATCAAGAGGTAAGAAAGTAGGTACTCTTTATCTATCTACTTGTATTACTGATTCTCCTTCTGGTTTATCTACTTCAGATGTAGATTCAAAGATGTGGCTTCGTAGGCTTGGTCACATGAATAAGAAGGGAATGCATGCTCTTGAGTCAAAGGGTAAGAATTTAGATTCAGAAAGCATAGATTGAGATTTCTATAAGCAACAGAAGAAAGTGAGGTTTCTTGATACACATGCTACAAGAAAGGATCGGGTCTATGGCATAAAGAGGAAATCTGATGGTTTTGACAAGAACAAGAAAGCCTTGGTGTTCAAGGAGAAGATGATGGATAGAGATCAGCACAAGGGGCTGAATAATTCTAAGTAGGGTAGTTTGGATAGGGTTATGATCCAAGGTAAGCTCACGGGTAAAAAGTCATCACTCATAGGAAAACATAGTTACTGGCATCGGTTAGGTGGAACCGACATCAAACAGGCAGGTATCGATATCGGTCATGTGCAGACCATGGTCGGTGGTGTCAGGCAGGTGGCAACCAACATCGGTCAGGGAACTAGTGTTGGCGACTAGGTGGACACCGATGTTCGTCAGGGAATCGGCATCAACGATCAGGAGGATTTGACATTGGTCGGGTGTAGACCAGGGTCAACTAGGAAATAGATTTTGGGTAGACAGTAAGCTATCAAGGAGTCTCAAATGCCCATGAGGAGGATTGAAAGTGTAATTAAGCCTCAAATTCATTATTCCTCTTCTTTAGACTACTTGTTGCTCACTGATGGTCAAGAACTAGGAAGTTTTAAAGAAGTAGAGCAGGTAGAATCTATGAAACAGTGGGAGCATGGCATGAATGAGGAATTTGATTCCCTAGATGAGAACCAAATGGGAGATTTGGTAGAGTTACCAGCCGGATTGAAAGCACTAAAAGATGAATGGATTCCTAGGTTAAAGAAGAGAGAGAATGGACACGTGAGATGGAAGGCCAGGGTATATGTTCTTGAGCAGGCTGCAAGACAATGGAGGTTTGACAAGTGTATGACAAAGCATGGCTTTAGTCAATGTCAATGTAACCATTATGTTTTCTTTACCAGGTTGGATAATATTAGCTACATTATCCTATTATTATATGTTGTGTGTATGCTTATTGCAGGGTCACACATGTAGGGAGTTACTGAGCTAAAGTTAAAGTTAGTTCAGAGGTGTGTCATGAAGAATTTGAAAGCAATGAAATTCTTTGGCATGAGTATTCTTAGAGACAGGGAAGATCACAGGTTGATCGGGTCTATGGCATAAAGAGGAAATCTGATGGTTTTGATAAGAACAAGAAAGCCTTGGTGTTCAAGGAGAAAATGATGGATAGAGATCAGCACAAGGGGCTGAATAATTCTAAGTAGGGTAGTTTGGATAGGGTTATGATCCAAGGTAAGCTCACGGGTAAAAAGTCATCACTCATAGGAAAACACAGTTACCGGCATCGGTCAAGTGGAATCGACATCAAACAGGCAGGTATCGACATCAGTCATGTACAGACCAGAGTCGGTGGTGTTAGGCAGGTGGCAACCAACATTGGTCAGGGAACTAGTGTTGGTGACTAGGTGGACACTGACGTTGGTCAGGGAATTGGCATCAGCGATCAGGAGGATTTGACATTGGTCAGGTGTAGACCAGGGTCGACTAGGAAATAGATTTTGGGTAGACAGTAAGCTATCAAGGGGTCTCAAATGCCCATGAAGAGGATTGAAAGTGTAATTAAGCCTCAAATTCATTATTCCTCTTCTTTAGACTACTTTTTGCTCACTGATGGTCAAGAACTAGGAAGTTTTAAAGAAGTAGAGCAGGTAGAATCTAGGAAATAGTGGGAGCATGGCATGAATGAGGAATTTGATTCCCTAGATGAGAACCAAATGGGAGATTTGGTAGAGTTACCAGCCAGATTGAAAGCACTAAAAGATGAATGGATTCTTAGGTTAAAGAAGAGAGAGAATGGACACGTGAGACGGAAGGCCAGGGTATATGGTCTTGAGCAGGCTGAAAGACAATGGAGGTTTGACAGGTGTATGACAAAGCATGGCTTTAGTCAATGTCAATGTAACCATTGTGTTTTCTTTACCAGGTTGGATAATATTAGCTACATTATCCTATTACTATATGTTGTGTGTATGCTTGTTGTAGGGTCACACATGTAGGGAGTTGTTGAGCTAAAGTTAAAGTTAGTTCAGAGGTGTGTCATGAAGAATTTGGAAGCAGTGAAATTCTTTGGCATGAGTATTCCTAGAGACAGGGAAGATCACAAGTTGATGTTGTCTTAGGATGATTGTGTGAATAAGGTAGTGGTGAGGTTCATTATATAGGATGCAGAACCGGTTAGCACACCTATGGATGGACAGTTCACAAAACAGTGTCCCAATTCACATGATGAGGTTAAGTACATGTGTACTAGACCTGAGTTTGCCCAAGCAATGGGTGTTGTTAGCAAGTTCATGGCCAATTCAGGAAATAAGCACTGGAAAGTAGTTCAATGGATTCTTAGGTATCTGAGAGGGACCAGTAGCAGGTTAACATGTTATGCATGGTCTATTAGATTAAACAAAACACACAGAGAAAATGAGATTGAGAATCACAGAGCACTTGTTCAATGTTCAACCAAGCATGAAGGCCTATTAAATAGGCAAACAAATGAAATACCCGTGAAGCATGAGACGGGTATAATAAAACTAACCTATGTCGGCTTGCATGAAATAACAAAGGCTGAATAAACAACTAACCTCTTAACCAAAGTGGTTAAGGCAACTAACCAAAATAAATTACCTTAGTAAATAACCTAAGTTAAATACAATAATATGCTAACACCCTCCCTTAATGACTAAACCAGAAACAAGACCAAGTTTATCTCTAAATTTTATGAACTTGTCTGTACCAAGTGGTTTGGTCATTATATCAGCTGGCTGCTCTGTAGTGGGGTAGTAGAAGAGACTGATGTCTTCATTTGTAACCAACTGTCAGATGTAATGATGGTGAACCTCAATGTGTTTGGTCCTAGCATGAAATATTGGATTCTTCACCATCTTCAAAACACTTTGGTTGTCACAAAAAATTGGAGTAGGCTTTGATGACTCAAACTGAAGATCCTCCAAAATTTTCTTTATCCACATGGTTTCACAACCTGCACTAACCATAGCTTTATACTCTGCTTCTGTTGAAGATAATGCTACTGTAGTTTGTAGTTTGCTCTGCCATGAGAAAACTCCTGAACCAAAAGTGAAAACATACCATGTTGTAGATTTTCTTGAATCAACTGAACCTGCCCAATCAGAATCAGAATATCCTGAAAGTTCAAAATCTATAAACTTCTTATACAGTATGCCAAAGTCAAGAGTACCTTTGACATATCTTAATACTCATTTTGTAGCTAACCAATGGACTTCCTGTGGTTTAGACATGAAGCGAGATAGAAAACTCACTGCAAAACAAATATCTGGTCTAGTGGTAGTGAGGTAAATGAGACTACCCACTAGCTGCCGATACATTGTTTCATTGACCGGAGGTGAATCAGTGTTTGTTGAAATTTTAGCTCCTGTTTCCATAGGTGTGTGAGTTGGATTAAAATCCATAATTATGAACCTTTCTAGCAATGAACTGGCATACTTATTCTGTGACACAAATATAGTATTACCACTTTGCCAAAACTCAACACCTAAACAGTATTTCAGTAGTCCTAAGTCTGTCATGTCAAAAGTACAATAAACATCAGCTTTCATTTTCTGAATGAGACTAGTACTACTCCCAGTGATGGCTATATCATCAAAATATATAATGAGAATCAAGATATCATCACCAGACACCTTTACATAGAGAGTTGGTTCTGAGTTACACCTTTTGAAACCTGACTCCCTAAGATATGAATCTATTTTTGTATACCAAGCTCAAGGAGCCTGCTTAAGTCCATACAAGGACTTGATCAACCTGCAAACAAGATGTTCCTTACCAGGAACTTGAAAACCCTATGGCTAAACCATGTAGACTTCCTCCTCTAGATCTCCATTCAAGAAAGCACTCTTTACATCCATTTGGTACACCTGCCATCCAAACTGAGCAGCAATAGCAATAATCAAATGAGAAGTTACCATCTTGGTGGTTGGAGCAAAAGTCTCCTCATAATCAACCCCTTCCTCTTGTGCATAACCTTTTGCAACAATTCTGGCTTTGTGTTTGTCCAAGGAACCATCTGCTTTGTATTTTACCTTATAAATCCACTTACAACCAATGGATTTCTTCCCTGGTGGTAGTTCCATCAACTTCCAAGTATTATTTTTCATCAAGGAATCATATTCCAATTGCATAGCTGATTCCCACTCAGACTTCCCTTTGGCCTCTGAAAAAGAATTAGACTCAAATACTTGTGAAACATCAGTTGTTAGAGCAAGATTAACATGCTCACCTCTATTACCAAACTGCTTTCCTGATCTCAGTCTTCTACTTTCCACACCTTGTGGCAGGTCTCCTTCTTTTAGTGCTTCAATTGTGGTAGTATACCACTTTAGCTTCTTTGGTTGTTCTGCTGGAACCTCACAGTGACCTGTATCAATTCCCTCCCTGGAATGTGATTCCACTAATGAACAAGAATCCTGCTCATTTTTCACATTATAACTAATAATGGAATCATTAGATAACAATGACTCAATATCTGAAACTTGACCAGTTGCTGTGAAGTATGGCATTTGTTCATTTACTATGACATCTCTATTTACCACAACTTTGTTAGTAGAAACATCAAGTAATCTGTAGGCCTTTGACTGATCATTGTATCCAACAAACATGTATGTTTTGCTTTTTGCATCCAAATTTTTTCTCTTTTGACTAGGAATAACTGCAAAAGCTACACAACCAAAAAAATTTAAATCACTTACATCTGGAGTTTGACCTGACCAAGCCTCCTCTGGAGTCAAATTCTCCAAAGCTTTTGTAAGACTTCTGTTGAGGATGTATACTGTTGTATTCACTGCCTCTGCCCAATACCTGTATGGGACATTTCTGCTTTGGACCATACAGCGAGCCATGTCCATCACCGTCCTATTACGCCTTTCCACAACTCCATTTTGCTGTGGAGTGTAAGGTGTAGTGTATTGTCTGTGTATGCCTTTAGAGGCACAAAACTCCTTGAACTATTTTGAGATGAACTCACCCCCATTATCCGTTCTAAGAGATTTCACTGGCCGTCCTGCCTATTTTTCAACCATAGCTTTCCAAGTATGAAAGTTAGAAAAACAATCAGATTTCTTTACTAGAAAGTATACCCACTTTTTCCTAGATAAATCATCAACCAGTAATAGGAAATAACGGGCACCAGAAGGGGTAGGTGTCTGCATTGGACCATGCAAATCCGCATGTACCAAATCCAATACTCCGTTTGCTCTCGAAGCTTTACCAATATCAAATGAATGTCTAACTTGCTTCCCCAACTGACATCCAGTACATACATGATGACTATGCCGAATAGAAGGAATCCCCTTAACCATCTTAGTCTTACTCAATGTAGTCAAATACTGAAAATTCAAATGCCCATACCTTTCATGCCATAGTGAACTTGTGCTATCAACCGCTGCAAGTGCACTTTCCTTTGCTTTGATTGGATCTGCAAGCTTATACAAGCCTTTCTCACTGATCCCAACAGCAATAATCTTGTTATCTTTAGTGGTGACTAAACATTGTTGTTCTTGAAATTTTACAACAAAATCAGATTTTGAGGTGATCTCACTGATTGAAAGAAGATTTTTGTTCATATCCGGTACATACCTAACATTCTTGAATGTATAATTTACTGTACCATTAAAACTTATATGAACATTACCAAATCCTTTCACAAAATATGGTGTACCATCTCCTAAAGATACAGATTCATTACTACTGTTATCTTCAACAAAATCCACATACCAGTCCTTATGGCATGTATAATGGCGAGATGCCCCTGAATCAAAGTATCAAGCTCGATCCACCACAAAATTACCACTGGAAGCCATGAAAGCAAAATCTGGTGATTCCTCACCTTCACCTTCAGCTATATTCACATGATGAGCTTTCTTTATGGGGTTAGCCATATCCTGTTGTCTTTTCCTACAATCTTTCTTAAGGTGACCAGGTTTCTTATAGTAAAAACATTTCCATTTAGATCTCTTATTACCACTTACTTGTGAAGATTCTGATGGATAGCTATTTTTACCAGAATACTTACCCTTTTCCTTGATAAAGAATGCATTCTCTGTGGAAGTGGATGTAGACAAAACTGCATGCTCCTATCATCTCTCCTTTTGCAATAGCAATGTAGACAATGTTTCAAAATCCAAAGTCTGCATCTCAGCAATCATGTGCAAGGACTCCACAAATGACTCAAATGATGGTGGAAGATTTTGCATAACAAGAGCAATCAAATCTTTCTCATCAACAGGTTTCTGCACTGCTTTTAACTGGTCACTGATGTCCTTGATCTACAATAAAAACTCAGAAATGGAGCCACCTTCTTGCATCTTAGTGGAAAACAACAAATTCTTCAAATACAACACTCTACCGGCTTCAGAAGCCTGATATTTTGAAGATAAATTTTTCCATAAATCTGATGCTATAGTTACATTTCTGACCTCTGAGATTAGATTATCTGCTACTGACAATTTTAACAACATGAGAGCCTCACGATGATGTTTATCATAGTCATTGGTAGTAGTGGCAGGCCTTTGCTCTTTACCGAGCACTATTTGATCAATATTCAGATATTCACATATTGTCAAAACCTTGTGACTCCACAAACTAAAGTTCTTGCCAGTCAATTTCTGAGAATCTAATAGTAACAGGTGTTGAATACTAGCCATTTTACCTAGTTTTTCACGAAAATGATAAAATTGGAAAAACTATAATGACTTTTTTTTTTATAATTTTATAAATTCCTTCTACACACTGATTCTATATTGACACTGAACAACCTTATCCATTTTTGGCAACAAACTCAATACCGTTTGCAAGATCACAAAAATCTACCACTGAAACAATTAAATCAGGAAAACTACAATTCTGATTTAAAAAATTCTTTCTCTGTTGACATCCAGATAAAAAACCCAGAAAACAGTAAAAAATTTTAGCTTTTCGGATGCTTTCATGATTATTAGTCAGCGGTAGGTCCCCAATAACCCTTATTGGCTAAAGTTTTGATTTATTTCAATTAAAAAAATAAAAATAATTGAAATATTAAAACTTTAGGCTAAAAATTATATAAAAAATTCAGCCAATCAGAAAATTGGCCTACCTCTGAAACTTTAGGCGAAGATTCTGAGCCCGTTTCTCAACCAAATTGCAAACCGTTTTCACCAGTGTCTTAGTTTTGATCTAACTTGCAATTTAGACTTTTGTTTCACTGAAAAAGATGAAGAAATGAATTTTTTCTGATTTTGTCGAATCCGTACAGCGCCCAACACACAGATAAATTCAACAGAGGCTTATGAGCCTCTAAAACAGCTTGTTTTTGCTTCCTTTTGGTCTTATTTAGCCTTCTGATGCTTCTTGGCAATTTTCACACCTTCTAGTTGAGTTTTCCAAATTCTGTGATGCTTTCTCTCTCCACTGGGTGCCTGAAGCTCCTCCCTGGCAAGACACCGACCTCTCTCTAGCTTCCACAAACCTCCACTCAAGGTCTACAAACCATAGGCTCTGATACCATATTAGATTAAACAAAACACATAGAGAAAATGAGATTGAGAATCGCAGAGCACTTGTTCAACGTTCAACCAAGCATGAAGGCCTATTAAATAGGCAAACAAATGAAATACCTGTGAAGCATGAGACGGGTATAATAAAACTAACCTATGTCGGCTTGCATGAAATAACAAAGGCCGAATAAACAACTAACCTCTTAACCAAAGTGGTTAAGGCAACTAACCAAAATAAATTACCTTAGTAAATAACCTAAGGTAAATACAATAATATGCTAACAGGGTCAAGGACTTCTCTACATGGGTATGTAGATTCGGATATGGTAGGGGAATTGGATGACAGGCGTAGCACCATAGGATGTGTGGTGGTTGGTCTTCAAGATTGAAATTGAAGAGGGATACAAGCCAAGAAACAAAATTAGATGACATACAGGTACAGGTATAGGTGCAGCTATTTATCTCCAAGTGGGAGATTATTAGGTTGTGGAGCTAAAAGTTTCACCAGGATGCAAACATGGAGGAGGTGATGAGTGTCATAATAATCGGTGTCAGTCAGGCTAACTGACATCGATCAGGGGTGAGACAAGAAGCTACCAACAATGGTCATGGATCGATCGATGTCGATCATCTCCGGGCAGACAGCGACCGATGTCAGTCGCCTGTGTGGTTCCAAAACTGCTAGTTGATGAACAATTTGTTTAACAAACTAGTTGTTTGCATGTAAAAACTAATTTTAGTCTTGGAGCTGCATGTCTAATTATTGTAATTAGAATTCTAATTATTGTTTCCATGGGATTTATATAATAGACTCATGGGGCTGTATTGTAATCAAGGACAAGGAAGAGATCCTTCCAATTGTAAGATCTAGGTTTGCAGGTGTGCAAAACTAGGTTGATCTGCAGGTGTTACAAGATCAGGGAGATCTACATGGTAAGTAAGATCATTTGATTTGTAGGTTGTTTCAAGTTCAAGGGAGATCTACTTGGAGTACTTTGAGTACTTATGTACTGGCAGTATTGTTACTGATTGGTGGAGGTGAACAACAACACTGTGTTTGAGTTGTTTGTTGTGACCATAATTGAGAGAGATAACTCTTGAAGGAGAATTACTGGAAGCCTTTGAGGTGTGGGAAGAGTGTGTCATCTTCTTTATTGTATTTTCTTTCTGGATGAGTTGAATACAAGATTGTATTGTCTCTCAAATTTTGTGTTGTTTTTGATTTCTAGTTACTTGTTACTTCTGGTTTAATTTCGTGTTTATTTGCTTATACAAGGTAATCGATTGTGCTCCTAATCCTGACAAAGACAAGTCATACATCAATGTAGCCAATGACATAGAGGTGAAGAAGAGATTGAAGACTACTAATATCCCATAGGTTAAAGTGAGGTTGGAAGATTTAGGTTTTCATGAGGTTTTTGAACATGAGTATACTTAGGTAGGAACATTTATATCTAGATTCCATGATTTTATCACTGAGAAAGAAAGGTTGACTAACCTTCAACTTAGTCAGATGATATTACTAGAATTATCTCCTAATTTGGAGAAAAGAGGAGCTGAGACTAAAAATCATACTGATTAGGATTCTATTTTAGGAGAAAAAACTAGTAGCCCATCACAGGTAGAAAGTGTTACCTCAATGTAGGCAAGACCTTCAGTGGAGGTAGTAGTTACACCTACTCCAACACTAGCAAATTTAGCATCAGGGTTGCCCTCCCTGCTTTCTATCAAGGAGGAACTAGGAATAACAAGTTAGGAATGTGTTTATTTTAATCTTTCTTTCTTATGTAACTAACCCTTGAGCATATTTTTTGAACCCCATACCATATGAACCTCTTGCCATAAAGACCCCTCACTAGCTATGTGATTAGGCCCACAACTATATTTTTGCCCACTATCAACCCCTTCATTATATCATCCACTTCCAAGGTCTCTATGATGGATAATTTTCTTCTAGTTATGCCTAGGATAGGTCTTTAACTTCTTAATAAAAATCCCACTATTATCATCCCCCGGGTTCTTTTATTCCCAACTAGTGCTTCATTTAGCACTAGTTCTTCTTCATCTTCAGGAATGACACTTCCCACATCATCCCCCAATTATGCATTTGTCCTAATCACCTCCACATTTACTTCCTAGACATATTCCTTCTAGAGATTGACACTTGCTTATACATTACCATCATCAACTTAGCCTTAGAGTGGTTCTTTAGATAAATCCTAGATAAAACAAATGTAGTTGACTACAATGGAGAACTAAGATTTGGTCATAGTGGACCCTCCATAGGTCACATTGTAATTTTATAAAAGGGATGGAGAAATGAAGAGATTAACTAAGATTAAGGTCACCCATCGAGACCAAACAATTGTGTATGAGTTAGAAGAGACCCTATTTGAGTTGACCAAGAAGAAGAGAGTTAGGCCCAGCCAATATCAATAGTATGAAGAGGACCCCCTCTCAACTCTAAATGAATATGGTGATGTAGCTATTGAATTGGTAAAAGGAATGTAGTAGAGAGAAACTAATCTAGAATAGCATCACAAATCCTTATTGATAGAAGAGACCATAACCAAGGTGGAATGGGATGTGGAATTAATGTTTGATACATTGAACACCTTGGCCTAATACAAGGTAAAAGGGGATGAGTTATATAATAGGATTCTCAAGGTATAAGTTTTATATGGGACATATGATAGCAAGATAATGAACTTGGTTAAGTTGATTAAGATGAAAAATTTTTAAGATCTAAACTTGATCCCCTTGGAGGATTTGAGCACTGATTGATCCTTTTTAACTAGTGGATTGATGAAATGAAATCCCTATTCCAATATCTCACTCATCACTATGACAAAGCCATACCTCTACTTAAAGAGGCTGAGATCACACACCTTAATAACAAGGATGGTTTTGTTATTAGTAACGATACTTTCTGAGCCCAGTTGCAAAATTTTATTGTCAATTTTAGGAAACAATCCATGGCCATGGGAGTGACCTTTGGGTAGTACATGGTATATTTGGTAGCATCCATCAATCAAAGAGTATAAAAGGTTATGGCAATCAATGAGGTTATAGGACCTCTCTTGAGAAAGCATAATGCAATGGTATGTCTTACGATCAAATTATTGAAGGAATCTATTATAGATCTAAAAATGATTGATAATTATTATAATAAATGATCTTAAGCATGGAGAGGGTAGATATAATTTGATAAATAATTATGTAATAGGCCATAGATGGTCACCGTAGGAGCTTATTCCTCCTCAGCCCCTCTCAGAATCTATTCTTCTTTGGCCACACTAGGAAACACTCCTTTTGTTGTTGTGGGTTCACATTAATCTCTTATATACTAGGAGTTTCATAATTGGCCACACCATTAGGGTCTTAGCCCACCAATTTAGGAATGAGATAGCCATTTGATGAGCCTTCTCTTGATGAATTTCATGTCATAATTCCCCATAATGTATTGTAAAATATTCCCTTAATTGAAATAGGGAATATTATTTAGTTTTAGGACATGAGGGAATTTTTTAACTGATATATGTCATATATCCAATTCTCTTGTAACCATATTAGGCATGAAAGAGCCTATATATAGGGGTTTTCCCCCTTAATTATACCTTAGAATAGAATTTTGTGAAATTAATGCAAATAGAGAGAAGAATTCTTATAATTTGTTTACTATTTCATCATTTTCCTTTTTTTTCTCAATATTTTCTAATGAAAAATGATTTCATTTCCCTAATGGTTAAGTCTAATAGTAGTTTTTCTAGTGCATCTTTTTAGTTTATGCATTTCATTATTCTAACAAAATTTGTTATATATGCTTTGTTTTCCGTCTAATCTATAAATGAATGTGTTCAAAGGAATTTTTTGTAGATAACTATTTTAAAGCATACTTTTTAGATATATGCATTTTATTTATCCTAGAATCCCTACTATATTTGTTGTATTTTGAGTACAGCACTAGGATCTCATGAATGCTAGTTTTATTTACACTATTATCAAAAAGAACTAAATAAAATATGTTGGTCTTTGTTGTTGAAATACAAGTCTTCTTTTCTACTCTACCCTTCTTCCCATATTGAATTTTTTTTTTAAAATTAATCACTTTATATTGATTCTCATCATAAATATCTATCTATTTGTTTAAAGTTTGGGCATAAATAGGAAAATTACAAAGCAATTTACTTTATAACAATACAAATAAATTTTAGATAGATTGTGTCACTACTGAGTTCCTATTATCCCTATGCTAGGGTCTACTTGTAGACTAAATGTGGTAGCCACATAATAATTACAACAAAACTAAATTAAACCCTAAGGTCTTCTAGTACCTACACTATAATCTAAGAAATATTATATTATTTTTTGCATTATATCCTTAACACAAATATACATCAACACACATCATATAAAATAATAAATTCCATCATAATCACATAAATTTTGATAAGTCCTATCAAAAAATATATACAATATGAGTATCATAGGCATCCATGTACTAAGAATGAAATACATGTCTAATATACAAAAAAATGTCCCATTAAACTAGATGATGGTGCTCCTAGTAGTCTCTAGGGTGGTTAATGTATGGAATGAGAAGAGATGATGCTTTTATAAAAAGGACATCATAGATCCACTAGAACCACACCCTTGTAGAGACCCCTATAATACTGGGCCTCTCTAGTCATATGTGATATCTAATGAGTCATGTCACCCAAGCCCTATATTTGTAAGAGTGTATCACCCTCATCCCTATTCTATTCATATACTTATAACTCAGGCTCCCATTAGCTTAATCAAGTTTTAATATAATCTATCTAACCTTGAATCATTATTATTTACATATCTCTATCCCCAATCTATCCAATAAGATGGTCAAGTGAGCTAATACTAGTCCCATATGAATGCCCATTATGTTATATGTTGTTATCAATCTAAAACATATAGGTGATATTTGTCTCTCTCATCATTAATCATGGCTACCTCATCCACCCTCTTCCTCACCTCCTACTAAAGGTTGTCAATTTGTGTCTGATCTATTATACTAATATATGGCCTAGAAGACCCCACAACATTAGGTTCCATCCCTCTCACATCCCAATCACATCCTACCACTTTGTGATCATCACCAAATACCCCTTGATCACCTTCATCAATCACCATCAAGGCCTATTTAATCTTATCATCCCCACCATCTCTCCCTACCTATGGTTGTGGCCTCTATGTTCATTGTCTCCTCAAATATGCATGAGCTTGCAAGATCCTTTGTACTATCCCTCTCCTATCCCCCTACACTAGCCTCAAAAATATTCATGATCATCTCAACCACCACTATCCTACGTAAGCCATACTCATTCTAGGATCTACCATCACTATCTAAAAATACAAGACCACATGAACTATGTTATCATAATCCACCCATGTCAAATCCCTATCAATTGTACACCCCCACTAAGACCTCTCTCTATCAATCCTAGAAAATAGGTGTTCTTCTCCTTGGATATCCTAATGATGTCCAAATTATATTTTAACTATATCAATATGGTATCTCTCTATGATATAATCATGGTGCTCTCTCAAATAACACTATGTCAGCATATACTGGGTATAATTTACATCCTTTGCCCACCCCCACTATACCTATTTTTATGGCATCTAAGTAATTTAATCCTCCATCAAACTATCTAATGCATGTCTATAAAATATCATGTCACCTACATGAGTTAATTAAACCTCCATAATAATATACCACTCAAAAACTAGTGGCTAATTAGGCTCATGATCTACTCATTTGCCTAGTGGCCTCTCAATCATCATGTGTTCCCAACACTAGATCTACATCAATAGTGAGGGTCCAAATCTCTATACCCACTTTTATGCCCCCATATTTAAATCCCTATATAAGTGGACCAGTATAATAGGTCCCCATGAAAATACTCTATAATCTTGAACCATGTTTTCCACTACATCACCTAACCCCAACTAAAACTAGTGACCACTCTTATCTAGCAATAATATACTAGTAAAAAGAGACATGAGTACTAGGGTCAACCTATCTATGGTCCCATCCCTGAAATCCCTATCTATATCAATCTATGAATCATAGACCTTGACCTTTTTATTTCTACATATAGTCACACTCAATAACCATGATCTCCAATATATTACATATCCTCTCAAAGCTAATTAGAAGATCTTCCACACATCTAGTGTCACTGTCAGCTCTCTTGTGACAAAGTGGCAGGTGATTATCTTTGAATTTAATAACAACACCAATGTGGTGATAATATCTCAATATATATTAATGAAAGGAATAGTGGTGATATAATATATTCTAGTCATCTCTATCACTTCAAAATATACAAGTCTTAGCTGATACATCTCATGCAATATCAATGGCTATTGTAGCCTAGATGCCAAGAACACCTAGATCCTCCTACACCACAAAAACTATTAGTTTATAATCACTAAAATCCTATACCATACCTATCATACCTAAAATAACTACCCTATATACCCATCCACCTATTCCCCTCTTATATCCTTACCCAATTAGTCTTAACACTAACCCTTATCACAATTACTTTTAGTTCCTAACCCTAATTTGCGATTTCATAAAATTGCTTCTTGCTTCTTGTATTTTTACAAAATATCATGTCCTTTGATATTTTTTTTAATAATTATAACTAACCACATGTAATATTACAAAAAAACAATCAACTCGTCATGGTCTTGCTGACCCATAATTCTTTACAAGTGATTTTGCAAAACTACAAGTAACGACTACATTAAAAAGGATAATGTACAAAATCACAACTCAGGGTAATGCCCCTAATTAAAATTTTGCATTATTCAATTTCTCCCCTAAGAAATGAAGTAAAGGAACAAAATGACAAGTTAAGGTGGGTTACTTACCATTTTTCTATACTCCATCAATCTCTACAACTCATGAACTCTCTCTCTACAGTGGGAAGCACGTGGAATACAATCCATTGTCGATAGCTCTAGATCACAATTATTCAATATCAAATAGTGAAAATTACTTATTTTTACCCCTAATTTTCTATTTTACTCCCTTAACCCTATTCATTTTCCCATTTCACCCCATTTAATCCACATTAACCCTACCTTTCCACCTAAACAACTAATTTTGATTCCTGTATTCATTTATCCATCCTTTAATCATGTTTATCATAGCATTTCTCCATTCTAAAAATAGTTTTTATCATTTTCAAGGGTATGTTATTCCATCTCCCCGCTCCCCATCTAACATCCCAAGTTAGAAATACATTGGCCTAAGGTCTTTTTAGACTATGTAGGTAGTATTGGCCATTTTATAATTCCCAAGGATAGTTTGGCCACTAATTCCTATCCCATCCTCTCATGTTAATTAAAATATATTAAATAGTGTTTAGCTATAATATATCATATCAAATTTTATTTTTTATAAAAAATAACTTATCTTCTATCCTTGTATCAACTTATAGCTCATGTGTCATTGCCTAAGAAATGTTGATATCTCATAGACTTATTTATCCTAGTGTATCTATTTGTTGAACATATGTCTTTGTCTTGGGATTTTTTTGAATTTGTATCTAATGAATTCCCTCTCTTCTCTCGTCAACATTTGTCTTTTCCTAGGACTCATCTTAAGAGGCCAATCATTGTTGCCTAGGTGTGTTCCCTCTTAGGACTAGTCTTACACCTATAACCTCATTCCCTTGCATTTCTTCTTAGGGAATTTTATCATTCATATCTCAACTAGTATCTATGGAATCCCAACCCCTCATCATCTTGATTCTATACCCACCCCATGATCTATTTTTGTGTGGCCATCTAATTCATTCTTCCCCACATGCCCCCTTGAGGGGGCATCATACAACCTAATTTTTACTAATTCATCCACACAATGGTTTTTCTTTGATATACCATTACTCCCCACTTTTTCATTCATGATTCCATTTCAAATAGGGGGAAAATGTATACATATAAATTCACTCACCTTAACTATTCCATTAATCCTATTAATTATCATAATTAATCATATAATCAAGGTACTAATTAAATAAATAAATCATATTCCCTATTATATATTTCCTACATCATGCTAACCTTCCTAAACACCCTATTTTATATTAATCCCTTGATTATACCACTAAAATCCCATTAAACAACTAATCCCATCTCATTTATTAACCACTTGCCCCACTTTCCAGTGTAAAATTCAAGATATTCTACCTACCCCCTAGCCAACCTAGTCATAGCCTCTCTTACACACCTAGATCTGTAAACCTCCCTAAAACCCCTAAATCAATCCCTATTAACTCTTAATCAAATTTACAAGCCTCTAAAATCTAAAGCCTCCTCTAATTGTCTAGAATTTTATAAAACTAAAGAGTTCTTATGAATTTAAAATTCATTTTAATCCTCCCCACCAACCTATAAATAACAAAACATGGATCATGGTTGAACTAATGTTGAATACACACAAGCTCTCTTATAGCCTTCATACTCCCATTGAATCCTTACTATCCTTTTCTACAAGAATCCATTGATCCCTCTTGTATCCATCTTGAATCTTGAAGCCACCAATATTAAGCAATCCAATAATCCTTAGAGAATCCATTTGAAGATATTGAAAAGAAGACAAGAGAAGCAAGGTGATGGTAAGGGTCTGCTTATAATTTTTTATTGATTATATATTCTCTCCCTTTGATATTTTTTTATATTTTGGGTTAAGTTATTATATATATTATATTGAATCTATAGCTCAAATTCATAATCATACACACTCATTCTACACATGATATAAATATTATGAGCTTTGATCAAGAATTGATCATGTTGTGCCCATTGTACACAGGATAATATATTAAAAATATTATCAATTAAGACTACAATATTCCTATCTTGTGTATAATGGGCATGTGACCATTATATACCATATAAAAATATCATGAACATTAAACAAGGTGTGCTCAAATTATACCAAATCTACACAATTATAGTATATTAAGAACTTTAGAAATTAAGAATTCATTATTTGTATTGAATTTTAGAATGAGAATTTTCCCATTCTACATAAGCTAAGAATATTTTATTCTTAATTGATAATTGTCCTATCTTGTGTAGAATGGACATGTGCCCATTTTACACATGATACCAACATTAAAAATTTTAACTATATGTACAATGGGAATATGCCCATTCTATAGATGATAAGACTATTCGATTCTTAATTGGTAATATTAGTATCCTTTATTAGAATGGGAATGTGCCCATTATACACAAGATAGCAATATTATTACTATTAACCAATAAGTTATCCTATTATGCCACCTTTAACACAAGTCTAGAATATTAAGAATATTATCAATTAAGAATCCAATATTTATATATGTGTAGAATGGGTGATCATAAACCCATAAAATATTTTGAAAGTATCTATGTTTTCATTAATAAAATTAGAGCCCAAAAACAAGTTACAAAGAGGTATAAATAAATGGAGTGAGACTCAAAAATTAGTTAAATGATATCCCACCCATATCCTAAGGTCCTAAAATTAGTTATAAAAATACAATACCTAGAAAGGACAAGAAAAATTGAGGGTCAAACTAATGGACCCAACATTCCCACTTTGGGACCCCTAAAACACATGCAATCATTACATAATAGCTATAGCCTACCTGAGGACCACCACCCAATTTATTTTTGGCCCTGTTGTGCTACCAAGGTCTAAGAAATAATATTATGTTCTTAATATGGCTTGGGAATATTGATAAGTGTCTCTCTAAAAATTACTTCCCCTCATTCTAGAAGCTCCTTATGGATATTTTGATGGGCCTTAAGGATATTATTGACTAGGTTAACTTTTTAATGTTTCTCATGGCCTAAATTGGATAAATATATTATGGAACTACCTTTAGATTTATTGGCCTTGTTGATTTTATTTCTTAAATTATATATGAACCCAATGAGTTGTACTCCAATCTCGTCTCTACTAATGATTTTGACACCAAGATTGAACAACATAGTGATGTTGACCTCTTTGAAATAGGTTAATATATTTGTCTCTATTTTTATCCAATGAGATAATATTTTTTATCATATCCATGATCCACCCCTATAGATAGGTCCTCATATACATTTAAAAGGTTGATACAAATTAAGATCCATTATTGGTATGATTTTTAGCCAAGGAAACATGCCCTTGTTGAACACCACTGCCATATTTTTGCATTTATTATCCTTTATAATTATTCCCTATTGGTATTATTGTGACTTTTTATAGATTTCATCTCCTTGTGATATATATTTAGTCACCTCCCCTAAAGTGAGAAATAATTTAGATAGTTCCAATTCAACCTTGACCACCAATCTAAGTGGGAAGGTGATCTTTACTTGAGATTCCAAGGTCTTTACTTGCTCTTTTAGCTCCTCCATGATTTTATTATTAGTCATGTAATGATAATTTATTACCATTGAGACATGATAATCAAATATGTGTTCCCCCCTTATTATTTTACTTTTCCAAGTCAGAGAAAATATCCTCCTTTGTTTGCCACACTACATAGTATCCTTCTTGGGTGAACCTTTGTGTCATGATTTTATTCATTATACATGTATCCTTATCAAACTTAAATTGGATATCAAGGTCCCCTTGGTATAACATTTCAGGTCTATATATCCCCTCTTCTTGGAGTGTTCCAACCCAATTTCATCTTGGAATAGACCTAATGTCTCTAGTAGTGGTAATATCAAATGATGTAACTATGGAAATAGACAATGGAAACATAGATGAAGGAGGCATGAATGTGAGTGGGGATTGGATGAAAGCATAAAATGAAGGTGGAAGAGTGGGATAAAAGGTTTGTGTGGTAAATTAATATGCCTATTGTTTCATATGGGCCTTGATTTTCTCTTATTAAAATTGAATAGAGGGTCCAATGAAACCAGGGAACTCAATCATCATCCTAAGAGAGGGCATGGACCTGTTAATACTAAATCTAGGGGCAATGAACATATGAGAGTGGATCCCATGGGTTAGATGTTATTTATGTGGACCCAAGTTATTTTGGCTACTAAGAAGAGACCTATGGATCCTAAAATGAAAAAAGAGGAAAATAAGGTCCAATTGTGAAACGTGGCATTGTGGAGTTGGTAGTTATAGAGGAATTCATATTAATTAGTTTCAATTATGGGGTAAGAATAACCTAAGGACTATTTTTTTAGGTAATGGAAACCAAATGTGGAGAACTCTAAGAAGCATGGTCCCCTGATCTAGGTCTAATGTAAACCCTTTTTACAAAAGAGGTGGGAGAATTGTCCATGGGGAGAAAATTTGAGGTTGGAACATGTGAAACTATAGAACTAAGAACTAAATAAAAATGGGATGAAAACATGATGGGTTTTAATGGAAGATTTAAAACTACAAGGATAATTGAGATTTTAGGAGATCTTGAAATAACAAGAGGCACCAAAAATACTAGAGGAGTTACAATGGGGCTTGAAACTAGAAGAGTAAAAACTACATGGTAAATGAAAACTATGGGACTAGTTAAAACACCTGGAGTCACAAGATTATAGGAGGACTAGTTGAAACACCTAGAGTCAAAATATTATAGGAGAACTAGAAAATACAAGGGATCCCTTGGAATTTTATCTCTAATATGAACCAATAGGTAGATTAATAGCATGTGGTATAGTTCTTACATATGTAGGGTTAATTGGTTTAGTTTCCACATAAGGGTAGGCCTCTATGAAGCTTTGTTGAAACTCAAATCCACTTGAAAAATATAATGTTTGCCTAACAATAGGTAAACTTACCCATGTTGATGTTCCTATCAAAGTAATGGTGGCCAAATAATATGGGTTAATTATTAAGGGGATCATCAATATGATAATATTATTGACCTTGTTGCTCATCTTTAGGGTGTCATTTAAGGATTGGGAAATAATAGGTCTCTCTTCCAAGACCTATATTCTATCTTATTACTCCTATAATGCCTTGTTATTATCCAACTTACTATTCACATCCTCATTATTAAATGGGTTCAAGTGACATAGGTTATATTCATGGTCCTCATGGTGATAGGTGATGTTAATAGTCCCATTGTCTAGCATCATCGAATAGAAATATAAAGATGATCTTTGTTTATCCATGGCTTCCACTAATGTGAAATTTATATACTCATGATGGTTAATGACAAGTGGAAGAAATATGAAGGCCTTTTCCTTCCTACCTTCACAATGACCAATAACATTATTGACATATTGGTATGAAATTTCTTAGTCTACCACTTTGTTAGGCACATGATAAAAAAGTCTTTAAAGGATCACCCTAGATTCCATCTACTCTTATCATTATATATTTTTAGTAATACCAATAGGCCTCAATGGATGTGATATAATCCCTTGTCACTTCATACAATCTAAGAATTTTTAATTCATTGATAGTGAAATATAGAGGGGAATAAAAGTTATTAAAAATATATTGAATTTAAATTATATGGTGATGATTGTAGAGTTTGTATTAAACAACATGCAATAGTTGGCTAGCAGGTGTTAAATGTGTGAATGATGTATGATTGAATTTAATAGTATAGGTTATGTCCACAAATAGGACATCAAGTATAAATTTACTTTGGCTTGGACTTGGGCCACATAGTTTGATATGCAAAATTCAATCACTCCCCCCTAGAGCTCAAATTTGATTTCCCTCCAGAATTATGCTGAGAAGTAAAACCTACATTTTGTTCACATGCACTATATCTCTTGATCTAAATAATAGATTAAGGAGTAGCATGAAAACCCTAACTCCCCCTCTAACATTTTTAATTATTAATGTGTTAATGTATTATTTGTTAACCCATCGATCTGAGTTGTGAAACCCCTATTTTCACAGTGATCACCTTTATACCTATGGTGCTTTTCACACATCCTATTGAGATGTGACTTATGTGTATTTGATACATGAGATGTTATGGAGTCTTTTATACTGAGACAATGATTCTATATATATGGGATGATTATTTTTTACTTATGAAATAATAATTTTATGTTTATATTAAATGATTATTCTATGTATTGATACTAGTCTACTTGTGATATTCAATTGTTCACTATGATGTGTATTGATGCAGTATCACCAAAGGTATTATCTTTGATATTGTATTTAAGAATACATATGTTAGATGTTTTATATTGGTTTATCACCATGGATATGTCATTCCTTATATATGTTTTCTTCTTGTTGTTTAGATTTAAATATCTTGCATGGCTTATATTCTAAAGCTTTAGCTTTTAGGGTAGGGCATTTTATGTTTGCAATGTTATGTAGGTAATATAGAGGATAATAAAGGAACTAGGAATATGTTTAGCACAAATACATCATTAGTAGAGTGTAAAAATATATTCTTAACCTTGTCATGATCCTAACAACCCTTTGTACCTTATTTTGGACATATTTGAATGCATAGGTGACCTTAAATTATTTTTTACTATTCAACCCCTATTAGATGCTATTATCACCTTATTATCAACCTTAAGAGTATTATTTAAAAGCTTTAAACCAAATTTTATGTAATTTTAAGCCACTTAAGTTGAACCATTTGAATCACACTCGGAAGGGTTTAGTTTTTCAATTGTTTGGAATCCCTTAAAGTAGATTTTAGATATTTTGGGTTGATATTTTTGCCCTTGGACCAATAGGAAAGTAAGAGAGTATTCCAATAAACATTATATTAATGTAATGGCAGCCCATGTTCCATTAATGATTTTTTATAGTGATTAAATCTATGAATCATTCACTTGATTTCTTTCCCATATGGGTTTTTTAGTGGAGTTAAGGAGGAGGGGAGACTTTTTGACCCCAAGCCAAAAGATGAGAGGGGGAATAACTCACCTTCCCATTGGCTTGCAGAGAGGGATTTGGGGATATATGAGGAATGTGAGCCTTATTTGAGACAATTTTTTTCTCATTTATCTAAAATTTGAAATTGAAGTGGGAGGAGAAGGATAAATAGGAGTACCTAGAGGAAGGACTTTGGCAATAAGGATTTAGCCATTACCCAAACTTGTAGAAGGTGTCTTAAGAGGATTCAAAGTTTACTAAGGTAGGATTCCATCATAATTATTTATTTCAATAATTTATTAAAAAAATATACTCTTTTACTTTCATTTTCAATGTTTCAATAGGATTCAGGCCACTTGGCTTACCCTCTCTTTCTACTTTGTCTTGCATGGTTGTGTCTTTGGCCATCATGCAATTTGTATCCCATGTTTGGGATTTAGAGATATCATATCCCTCTTTATTATTGTATTTTTTAAACCATTTAATTTAATTAAAATATTAGAGTCATGCTGATGAAAATTATGTATTTTATTGCTTATATTGTGCACCTTTTTGTAGTGGAAGTGGCAGTGGAACCAATTTATTATTACCTCTTTTGTGGGTTTATTGGAATGTAGTTGAAGTGGGAAGTGGGATAATAACCCCAATGACCTCTTACATGGTATTGGAATGGTATAAGGTGTGTATGCCCTCCCATGACTAAGAGATAAAAACATAAGGGTGAGAAATTCCCTTTATCTTTTTTCTCAATTAGAGGGCCTAAGTGTCTTGAAACTTTTATGGCTACCTTGTACTATGGTAATAATTTTCATGTTGTCTTCAATTGAATATTTATTGGTTTTTTTTGATATGAAATCCTCATTTATATAGTGATTTTTTAGATCTAGGTGTTTTTCTAGTGAGCAACCTCTACCGAGTCCTAAAATACATAAACCTCCTATGTATCAAATAGGTTACCATAACCCATGATGTGGGAATGCCCGTAGATGGGAGTCTTAGGCCTGGGGTTACAAAGGAAGTTATGTAATGATGGAAAAAGTATGAGAGGTGAGCCCTCCTTTGGTTGGCCTCACAGTTACATATGGAGCCTTGTGAAGATAACCTTTTTGATATTTTTATTTTTTCTTGAAAAGAGACTTATCGGCCATTTAAGAGCCATGTATATTGTAGTTAATTTAATATAAAATATTATTATGTTGTAATGGAAAATAGTATTAAGTTCTCAAAATTGTATTATGTTCTTTAGTACATGGGTATTCCTTCTAAAGAATGTATCAATTGTAAAATAAATGGAAATTATATTATGTCCATTTTATAGTTATGTCATTTTATAGCTAGATGAAAAGAATATTTATCTTTTTTTTTAAATTGAAAAATAATTTGGCTAGCATGACGTTGTAGATTGATAGTAACATCCAATTAATTTTTAAACATTTAAATTATTCCAAAATGATAATATATATATATATATATATATATATATATATATATTATTTATGATAAATATTTGAATTTATGCAATATATTTCATACTTTAAGGAACTACAGATTAAATGTTATTAATTTTTGAAGTTTATGGTCTAAAAACCATGTTATCTCCTTTATAATTTATGGCCAATTTGTATAATTATTTGTCACATAAAATGGTGCATTATATGGTTGAAAAATAATTTAAATGTAAACTAATGGATTTTATGATTTCAATGCCATTGGTTTCATATTTTTTGATGTCTAGTTTATTAGATATGATTTTGTGAAATGTTTGCGTCTATAGGGTATTTCTTGTTTACCATATGTTCTATAGAGGGTAGTATACCTTTCTATATAGATCTTGATGAGTTTTATCACCAATTCCCCATGGGAACACTCAATATTATATTTAATACCTAAGGTGATAGGTGGATATTATTTGTGGTTTGATTAACTATAATTTTTTTTTTTAGAACAATAGGCATGTGACTAGGTCATATTATGTTTGGTAGTTGTGGATTTAGTAGCCTAATGACCAGCCTATCCACTACCCTTAACCATGGTGGTTAGGATCAGTAACCACCACATAAATATTTATATAAAAAAAAAATTAAATCAATTTAATAACATTTAAATTAAAACTTAGGCTTTCTAAATTTAGACCTATAACTCATAACATTCAAACTAGTATTTTTTGTTCCTTCTATTAAATGAACCTAGTAACCTAGAGGTAGGGTAACCAAAAAAAGAAAAAAAATACATTTTTGTTTATCTTCTACATGAAACCAATTTAGAGACTTGGGAATTCATACTTTTTTCATTCTACCCTTTTTCACTTTAGTGTGCCTTTGAACACATTGGCAACATAGTGGACCAGTTTTGTAACTATGAGTGCAGAGACATGATGGATCATAGGTAGTTGAACCCAAAGGAATCTTAATCAATGTTTTGTCCAATTTTTATTGGAATTTATTTTTGGAATTGAAAAATTATATTTTTCTCTATATATTATTTTTGTCATAGGGAGGACTATTTAGGCCTTAACAACTATCATAGACTCTTAGGTTTTTGGATAGGTTTCTCTAAAAAGAGACCCATACTAATTTTGAGTTCCATATATCCTTAGAAAAAATCTAAACCTAAAACTTAAATTTTATATAATTTTACCTTTTCATATCTTTTAATGGTTGTGGAGGAGCTTGAAGCTCACAAAACTATTTTGGAAATTATAGGAGACTGAGACCTGACGGATCCTTTTCAAAAAGATGGGTAATTTTAAAATAAATACATGTATGCATATGTCTTCATAGATTTTAAAATTAATAATTATAAAATGGATATAAAACTTTGAGATTATATTAATGGTAGTCATCGAAGACTGAGGAAGGAGAGGAGGTATCACGATGGACAAGTCATCCTGCAACACCTCCTCTCTCTATTTGAAATTTTGATTTTTTAACTTAATATCTTATTTAAATCCTTTATTTAATTTTATAATTATTTATATGGCCTCCTCATCTTTGACTAAATCTAATTATCAATACTAGGTTGATCCAATGGTGGAGATTAGGTGCATCAAAATCAAAGAGCTTAAATGGGATATTTTAGGCACCTATTGAGGTCCTATGAGGTCTATTTTATATTGGTCTTAGTACTTTTCCCAAATTCAATTTAATGTAAAATTAGAATTTTTATTATGACTTAAGTAAGAATCGAGTCATGTGATTATCTAGAATTTCTCATAACACTCCCTATAATATGTTGTGAGTTAAGACATCTAGTTTGAGCAAGTGGTGGTTTGAACCCACATCCATTTAGTTGTGCAATTATTTTCATAATTGGGTATGTGGGGAACACTGTGATATCTTAGAAAACTACAATCTTGCATGAAATCCTTTAGGATAATTATATAAAGTGGGACCTATATGGTTTTGTGGTGACCATGCATCCACTTTTGCATTGTCTGCTTTTTGTGAGGGATATGTAGTTGTGTAGAATGTGTGTCGTATATTCTCAAAAAAAAATACTTTTTTGTGTGTGATTCCCTGTGTCATTTGTTGGGAATGATATTTTCGTATATAGGCATGGTTTATACATTGAGAGGTATGGGTAACTTTTTACTTTAGTTTTGGATCTATACTTCTGGTGAGATATAATACTTATCCCTTCATTGTGAAATATGGCATTGTGTTGATGACTAATTCATGATGATGATAACATAGTAAAACTTGTGAAACTACCATTGGTTCTTCAAATACAACAAGTTCATTAGGGGCCTATAGATTTATGACCCCATATTATCTAGGCCATACAATAATTGTTTAGTATTTTGTAAGAGAAACTATTAGCAGTGCAAGAGGTAATAAAGAGATGATATCCAAAACATTCATGGGTGAATAGAGATCAGTCAAGAGTGAAAGATAGAGGTAAAAGAGACTAGTTCATTAGAGGTAAAATATATGTGGAGATAGGCTCATGTATAATATCCCATCACATTAGTGTGTAGATTGAGACAAAAGTGAGTTTCACCATAAAGGAAAACACCATGAGAGGCAAGACTATGACCACCATCCTAGGCTAACACTAGGAGACTTGGTTAAGTATTTCATTAGACTTTGCCCTCTAACTTATGATGGTACCCAAGAAGGTTTTTTAGTAGAAGCTTGGTTACTTATTATGCAAGGGTGTTTAAACCTATATGAGTGTGAATCTAATAGGATGTCCCATTTGGGGACTTACCTAATTATATATGCATTGAAGTTGTAGTGAGAAGGAGAGAAGAAAATTTTCCATTTGACACTAGCTTCCCTAACCTGGGAAGTTTTTAGGAGAATTTTAGAGCTAATTAATTATCTCCCCATTACATTAATAATAGGGTGGATGATTTATATGACATATGATAGTTTATAAACATGGTGTAAAAATATGAGTTCCATTTCTTGGACTTGATATGGTATGTACAGGGTTATAAAAATGAGTTGATTTACATGAACATATTTGTTAGAGGATTGAACATGGATCTAGCTAGTATAGTGAAAATTTGGTCTCTGCTAACCTTAATAGTCATAGTGGAGAAGGCCTATATATCAAAAAAGTATGGGGGAAAGAATCAAGATATGTAATAAAAGTTTTAGGGTAAGTTATAGTCCTAATGTGATGTGAGATTTTAGGGTGCACAACCTACACCTAGGGGAGATTAGAGATCTAATCAGTCTACTCTAGGATCCCCTCAATAGTAGTATAACTAAGAGAGTAATCATTTATGTGATCCTAATTTAGGGATACGGAAAATAGGAACTGATTAAGGAAAAATAAATGGTAGGAAACATGATAAATAAAATATTAGACTTTCATAGACTTAGCAGTCTACGTAGGTAAAATCTTAATGGTTGATAACCATAGTGTGTCATATGATATTTTGAGCCCCATTAGGAAAATATCAGCTTAGATTATTTTTATTTAATTTTGTATATCTTGATCATTATGCATGTGATTTCCTTATAAGACCATCCTCTTATACTAGGCAAAAGGCTTAGATGTTATAATAGATAGTGGTGATGTGGGTTGTGGTTATAGAATGTATGCATTGATGGATGAAAACCAAGTTGAAAACCAAGATAGGTCATTGAGACCACAAGTTTTATTTAAAGTATATCAATTACAGTGTTATTTTACTCTAAATCTTCACACTTATTTATATCCCCATCAATCATAGATTGTTACAGGTTAGTGGCTTCTAGGAAGCTAGAGGTAGAGTTTGTAAATGAGACCAAGATGTCAATTAACTCTTTAATAAGTTGTTGCAATCTAATTTTAGGTGTTTTACCTACTATCATATATTTACTCATCATACTATTAGGTGCTTATGGAGTGGTCTTATGTATGGATTGGTTAATGTATCATAAATCTAAGATGGACTACTATAATAAGGTTATCAAATGTGTCAATGACCTTAGGGCTAACATGGTTATCTCAAGGGTCAAGAGACCCATTTCCCTTTGAATTATTTCTATGACAATTAAATTGGATCTTGTGGAAGGGTTTTCAAATGTTTTATATAATAGTGAGTGACATTTCATAAGAGGATTTAGATAAAGTTTATTTATATGATAATCCCACTCTATTGTATTTTGTCAATGTATTTCTAGATGAGTTTCCAAGTGTACCCCCACCAAGATAAATTGATTTTTAAATATACTTGGTACCAGGGGCTGAGCCTACTTCTAGAGAAACTTATCAGATGACCACACCAAAGCTATGTGAGATGAATATGTATATTTAAGAACTATTAGATAAGTATGTAATTCATTCTAGTGTTTCTCCTTGGGAGCATTGGTTATCTTTGTGAATAATAAATAAGGATCCCTTCATTTATGTATTGATTATCACTAACAAAACAAAGTAGTGATCAATAATCATTACCCTTTACCCAGGATCAACTATTTTTTATTAGATACATCACCCAAAGTGTTATCCAATATTGGCCTAAAGTTTGGGTATTATCAAATATGAATTTAAAAGGCATACATTCACAAGGCTATGTTTCAAACATGATATAGACATTATGAGTTTGAAATTATGCCTTTTGGTTTGACCAATACCCCAATAGTGTTCATGATCCTCAAAGAAAAAGTTTTATACACCTAATTAGACCATTTAGAATTGATATTACTTGAAAATATATTGATATGTTTAAGAAATGAGGAGGAAAATAAGGACAACTTATGATAGGTTCTATAAGTTCTAAGGGAAAACCAATTATACAATAACTTATGGAAGTGTGATTTTGCACAATTAGAGTTGAAATAAATTTGGCACATCATTTATGGTGATGGGGTATTATTAGACCCCTCTAAGATTCATGCAATCATAGAATGGCCAACACCCATAAGCATCACATATGTTTGAATACTTATGGGTTTGGCCAGCTACTATCATCACTTTGTTAACAATCCTTCTTCCATTGTAAACCCCATCACTAAACTTCATAGGAAAAGAGATAAGTTACTCTTGATAGAGGAGTGTAAGGAATCCTTTCAATTTCCAAAAGAGTGTCTCACTAGTCTTCCTATCTTAGTAATACTTAATCCTATGGAGGAGTTATTTATTTGTACTAATACATTGCATGTTGGGTTAGTATCCATCTTTGTGAAGAATGGTAGAGTGATTATGTATGAGTATTGGAAAATATAGGATTATAATTTGAAGTACCCAACTCATGATATTGAGTTTTAAACCTTATTTCATGATTGGTTGATATGGTGACACGTTTTTATTGGTTTCCACTTTGTTTAGAAGACTGAACACTTGAGCTTGCAACATATTTTGAGTCAACCTAACCTCAAAACTTATCAAAGATGTTGGATGGAGCTTCTGTGTGAGTAAAATTTTAAGATGTTGTACATAAGGATAAATTAGAATGTGGTTGTATATCCTTTATTTAAATACACCATGAGTTTTTATATATGTGGTTATGCATTGATTTACAAAGCTAGATTCTTGAGTGGCTTCCTGAGCATAATCTATACCAAGAGGTGTGATAGATGATAGTTTTAGGTATGGTCTTAAATTGAAATTTATAGGCATATTCACACTATTTAAATGTCCCTAGATGATATTAAGAACATATTTATGTTCTCACATCTATTGTATTGCATGATTTTATTTTCTTAAAATATCATCGAGCTCCTTATCAGGCACACCCTAGAGTGAATAATATACATATTGAGTTGAGGCACTTAAATCATCGGGTTGGTTTATGGTGTGACATTTTAGATATTATAGTTTGATACCTTTATCTCCCAAGGGTCATAGTTGAACATCACCATCCAATAAGGTTGTTATACCCCCACAAGATTATGGAATGGAAATGGAACACCATCTCCATAAACTTCATAGTTATACTACCTTCCTCATCCTATCATCATGATGAAATCATGATGACTATGGATAAGTTGATGAAGGTAGGTCATTTTTCTCCTATGAATACTACTTTCAATTCCACATCAATGGAAATGGTCTTCTTGGATGATATTTTTTCACTACATAAGATTACCTATAATATTATCTCAGATCAAGATCTTATTTACACATCCCACTTTTGGACTACTATGTATAAGGAATTGGGCACTCAGATCAATTTCACCACCCCTTACCATCTTGAGACAAATGGAAAGATTAAGAGAGTCAACTAGGTTCTATAGTAAATGTTTCACATGTATATTATTAATCAACAATTCGGTTGGGATAATTTATTATATATTATAGAGTTTGATTACAATAAAAACTATCATATTTCGATAAATATGGAAACCTTTGAAGCACTATATGGTATATCATTAGGACCCCATTGATTTTGGATCACATTGATGATTGGGTCATGATTAGTACTACCATGCTTTATTAGATGGAGTGACATGTTGTTTAGATTTGATAGCACCTTTAGGTTTTGAGAGATTAATAGAAAAATGTATATGAAAATAGGATTGATAGACACTTCGGTGTTAGATAAAAGGTGTTTTTTAGAGTGAGACCCAAAAATATCCCTATATTTTATGGAAAAATATATAATTTGGTACCTTATTTTTTTGGGTTATTTGAGATCCTAGAGACCATATGCCTTGTATTTTATCATCTAGCCTTAATACCAAATGAATAAAATTTCATGACATGTTTCATGTTTTAGTTTTATGTTAGTATCTGCTTGACACTACCCATGTTATGGATTAGACAACCTTTTAGGTAGATATATAAAAAGCTTTGGTTTTGGATCTTGTGTAAATTATAGCATGTAGGATAATGTTCCTTCAAGGTAGAGAGCGAGACTAGGTTAGTGTCTAATGGGACATGTATGATGATGCTTTAGCCACTTGGGAAGATGAAACACCTTTGATGGTTTTATATCCCTATCTCTTTCAGTGACAACTAAGAGGAAGTAGGCATAAGTGGAGGGAGATGTGATACCTTTATTTTCACAATGTTCACCATTATACTTATCATGTTTTTCACATATTTAGTTGAGATGTGGCTTATGAATATTTGATACATGAGATGGTATGGATTTTTTGAGACTAAGGCATTGATTCTATAATTATGTTGTGTTTATGCAAAAAAATTGTATGTTTATATCAAATTATTATTTTATGTATTGATATGAATTTATTTATGTTATTGAGTTGTTCATTATGATGTGTATTAATTAAATATCACCAAATCTGCTATATTTGATCTTGTATTTAAGCATACATATATTATATGTTTGACATTGATTTATCACTAGGGATTTGTGATGACTTAGATATGTTATTTTCTTGTTGTTTGGATTGAGAGCTCTTGTTTGGATTCTAGGGTAGGACATTCTATGTATGAATATGTTGTGTAGATGATAAGAAGGAAAATTAAGGAACTAAGACTATACTAGGCACAAACACATCATGGGTACAGTAGAACAAATGATCTTGAGCTTACCATTATCCTAACCACCCTTTGTAACTTATTATGGACCTAGTTGGATGCATAGGTGTCCTTAAACTATTTTTCACTATTCACCCCCCTTAGACACTATTATTTCCTTCATATTAACCTTAAGAATATTATTTTAAAGTTTTAATGCTTTATTTAAGTAATTTTAAGACATTTAAGTGGCCACCTTTGACTCAAACTCAGATAGGTTGAGTGATCCAACTTTTTGGAATACCTTAATGTAGAATTTAGATATTTTGGGTTGATAGTTTTTCCCTTAGACTAATAGAAGGTAGGAGAGTCTTTCAAGAAAAATTTGATGACTTTATGGGCATCCCATATTTTAGTATGGCTTGGGATAGTGATTCAATTTATTAGGCATGGAATTACTTACTTTCCCACATGGGCTTATAAATGGAGTTAAGGAGGGAAGACTTTTTGACTACAAGCTAAGGGTTGGGAAGGGACACATGTAACCTTACCATTGGCTTGTATAGAGGGGAGTTATGGATATTTAAATAAGGTTAACCTTAATTGAGACAAATTTTGGCTCATTTTTAGAAAATTATAAGTTTAATTGGAAGTAGAAGGAGAAATAGAATGATTAGCTAGAGGAAAGACTTTGGAAAGGAGGATTCATCCATTACTCAATCTTTCACAATGTCTCTTAAGAGGATTCCAAGTTTACTAAGGTAGTCTTCCATGATAATTATTTATTTTATTTGTTTATCCAAAATTTATCCTCTTTAGTTTGGTTATTCAAACTTTGAAGAGGAGTAAGGCCACTTGGCTTACCCTCTCTTTCTACTTTGTCTTCCATGGTTGTGATTTTAGCCACCATGTAGTTTTACTCCTATTTTTAAGATTTGAAGATGTCATGTCCCCATTTTTTGGCTATTTTTTATCAATTTTATTATCTTCGAATTGTGGTCATGCTACTAAAAATTATGTATTTATATGCTTATATTATGTACCCTTTCATAACGGAAGTGATGGTGGAATCAAATTCTGATGCCCTTTCATGTGGGTTTATTGGAATGTCATGGAAGTTGTAAGTGGAATAATAACCTTGATGACCTCCTAAATTTTAATTGTATGGTGGAAGGTGTTTATGAACTCCCATGACCAAGATATTGCAACACAAGGGTGAGGAATTACCATTATCCTTCTTATCATTTGGTAGGCCTAAGTATGTTGGAACTTATATGGTTACCCTGTAATATGTTACTATTGTTCATGGCACCTTCATTTCAATCTTTCTTGGTTTGATTGGATATGGAACCCTCCTCTTTATAGTGATTTTTTAGCCATAGATGTGTTTTCATAGTAATAAACCTCTACCTAGTCCTGAACCACCTAAATATCCTTTGTATCAAATTAGTTATCAGTACCCATGACATGGGAATTCTCAGAGTTAGAAGTCTTAGGCTCAGGGGTGCCTAGGTAAGCTGACTAATGATGGAAAAAAATGAGAGGCAAGCCCTCCTTTGGATGACCTTGCAGTTGTATATGGATCCTTAGAAAGATAATTTATTTGATATTTTTATTTTTGCTTGAAAAGAGACTTATTGGCCATTTGAAATGATCTATAATCAATAACAATCAAGTGTTGTAACAATAGAAAACATGCTTGAATAATGGATCAAAACCTTAAATTCATGATTTATTAAAAATTGATATTTTAAATGATTACAAGATTTAAAACATCTTTTAAATATCCAAAATAATTTGAATATCAAGAGTGAATAATTAAAGAGACAAAAATTGATAGAAATACCACACATAATTTGATAATGGAGTTCAGCTTAAAATCCTACATCTCTAGATACACTACAATGGGAATCGATCCTATTAATTTTTCATAAAAAACATTACAAATATTTTAGAATTTTCCTCAAATTATCTACATGGGATTTAATCTATCCAAGAGATACTCTTAAAATAATATTATTTTGTTTGAGACCCTTAAACAATCTCTAAGTTTCTCAATCACTCCTTAATGCCTTGTCTCCATAAATAACATTGGAAAAACATGCCTTCAAATATACATTTAACCCTATTATATATTGTTTACACATGTAGCCCAAGTGGTAAGTAACTTATCCTTCTAACCAAACATGCCTGGTTCAAATCCTTTCTCCATCATTTTTGGTGGTCAAAGCACATCATTATCCCACATTTGGGAAGTGGATTCAAACTTATGTGTTGAAATACCATGAAAATCATGGAAAATAATGCCAAGTGTTTGGCATTACCATGCATTTCATGGGAATTATAAAATATGTGGTGGCCTATGGAAAGTATGTGGTGACATGTTGGTTATTTCATGGATATTTGTGGCATGGGATGTGGTAGGTTATGGAAACTTCATTGGAAACCATAGATGTGTCACATGGTAGGTTTGACATGGGATATGGTAATTAATTTCAAATATACATTTAACCCTATTATATATTGTTTACACATGTAGCCCAAGTGGTAAGTAACTTATCCTTCTAACCAAACATGCCTGGTTCAAATCCTTTTTCCATCATTTTTGGTGGTCAAAGCACATCATTATCCCACATTTGGGAAGTGGATTCAAACTTATGTGTTGAAATACCATGAAACTCATGGAAAATAATGCCAAGTGTTTGGCATTACCATGCATTTCATGGGAATTATAAAATATGTGGTGGCCTATGGAAACTATGTGGTGACATGTTGGTTATTTCATGGATATGTGTGGCATGGGATGTGGTAGGTTATGGAAACTTCATTGGGAACCATAGATGTGTCACATGGTAGGTTTGACATGGGATATGGTAATTAATTAATTAATTAATTACTTAACAATATATTCAATTAGGTGAATATGATTAAAATTGGACCATATAAGTGGTGGTAAGCCATGTGGTGGCTTGAGGACCCACCACATGGACCACTCTCCACTCACCACTTGTGACGTCCAACTCAATGTTCCATCCAAACCCATTTTTTTTTAATTGCCCTAGTTGATATTTGATGCATGATATCTTGCACATACAAGCTCAAAATTGACACATTCAAATTGCATTGTAAATATCTCAATGATCTCTTCACCATGACATTGATCAATCCATAATTTTTTGACTTCTTTTTTAGATCAAAATTTAGATCCTCCTGGATCAATCCTCCCCACTAGGATCTTTTGGACCTATAAAAGTTAATTAATTAGTAAAGAGGTGAGGATGTTTCTCCCTCACTCTTTTGGCTTCCATCCATTTGGCCTTGTTCTGGTGCATCCCTTTGAGACCAACTTGAAGATACTCAACATCTCCTATTTATGAAGTTTGAACCTTCCTATGTAAGAATTATATCTTCCTATAATTATATTAGATACTTAGGAGCAAAATCATAAACAAAAGGAATGGATACACTCTCATCAAGATCTACAATCATCGAAGGCTCATAAAATTTCAGATTTTTCACATTCACAACTAAATAAAGATGCATATAAGATGGCAAATCTAATCAAAAATCATTTTTACCAATCTTTTATGTAATCGTAAAAGGACCATATCAGATTGGTGTCAAATTTTTACCTTCAATTTTCAGTCTTTCCTTACTGATGTGAAGCCATATCAAATTAGTGATCAACACAATGTTTATTATGTCTTGCTTTGTATTTTGCCTGACTCTTCTCCAATTGATCTTAAATAGTTTGGTGTACCTATTGTATCTTTTCAATGAACTTCTTAGCATTAATAGCATCATTACATTCATCAATATTTGAATCTTGTCCATAACAAACATCTAGAGGATATTTAGGCAAATATCCATAACAAAATTTAAAAGGATATTTCATAGTAGAAGAATGAAGTGCATGATTATAAGCATGTTTAATATAGCATAAATGTGCATCCCACAACTTGTGATATTTACTATAATAACCCCTAAGTAAGTTTACCTCTGTGTGGTTTACAACCTCTGTCTGACCATTTATCTATGGATGAAATGTAGTGCTCTTATTCAACTTACTGTCCATCAATTCCCATAGTGTTGACCAAAATTCCCCAAGAAACTAAGAATCTTGATCAAAAATAATAGAAGTGGGAAAAGAAAAATAAACCCATACATGCTGAAAGAATAAGTGTGTCGTACCTTCCCTTGTAATTTGCTTAGTGCAAGGAATCAAAACACACATCTTAATAAATCTATCCACTACCACATACAAGTAATCATGTTTCCTTTGTGACATAGGCAAACCCCCTACAAAATTCATGGAAATGCTTTCTCAGGGATAGGTAGGAATAGGTAAGGGAGTGTAAAGTCCTAGTTTATTATTACTAGGCTTTCTTGTGGCACAAGAACACACCCCTTGATATATTTCACACCATTTTATTGTATATAAGGCTAGTAACAATACATTATAAAATGTGCAACCATTTTACCTACTCCAAAATGACTAGAAATAAGAAAAGTATGTGCTTCCCTAATTATGTTTACCCTTTCATTTTGAGGAATGCAAATTTTACCCAAATGATACAAAAGTACATTATGCCCATTATAGTCTAATTAACATACCTATTTAACACTCATCAAGTCTTTATACACATCCTTAAATTTAGCATCATCAACATACTATTATTTATAACTTTCATGAGTCAAAGAACTATGCTGTAAAAAAATAGATACAACTACCATAGGAGGTCTAGAAATCATATCAACAACTTTATTTTGAATACCTTTCTTATACCTGATCACAAGATGAAATTGTTGTAGGAAACCCATGCAACAAAAAAGCCTAAACTATTATAGCTTGGCCTATGACTAGAGATACTAGAGGGGCTGATGATCTATATGTATCACTATTTCCTTGCCCATCAAGTAATGTTTCCACTTCTTAACACTTTAAACTAATGCATATATTTACTTATCATAGGTCAGATAGTTTCTTACCACACCTATGAAGGCTCAGAATGATAGCATATTGGTTTCTTTCCTTGCATTAGAATAACTCCCATAGCTTAATCACTTGTAGCCAGCTCGATCTTAAATGGCTGCTACAAATCAGGAAGTACAAAGACAATAGTAGTACTAATATTTGTCTTCAAAGTGTCAAAGGCCCTTTGTTGCTTACCTGCCAACTAAAAGACATGTTTTATACTAGTCAAATAATGCAAGGGTGATCCAATAAGTGAAAAATTAGCAATGAATTTTCTCTAATTTTATATTACACCAAGAAAACTTTTAACCTCAGTTACATTATTAGGTTTAGGCCATTTAACTATAACCTCCACTTTTGCATAGGATTAATTTTAAATTTACCATGTCCTACAATATAACCCAAACAAATCAAAGAGGTCTTTCTGAATTCACATTTAGAAATTTTCAAATAAAATTTCTCCCTTCTCAATGCATCCATGACTTTCCTAATATGTATGACATGATCTTCCCAAGACTAACTGAAGATCAAAATATCATCTAAGTAGACTATGACAAAATCATCAAGGAATGACTTTAAAACATCATTCATCAATCTCATGAATGTAGCCGGTGCATTGCACAACCCAAAAGGCATGATAATGCCATTCAAAAAATCCATGTTTTATCTTAAAAGTAGTTTTCCAAATATCACCATCATTAATCCTAACCTTATGATAACCAATTTTCAATTCTAACTTAGTGAAATAGATATAATTTCTTAACTAATCTAGAAAATCATCAATACAAGGAAGAGGGTAACGATTCTTAATGGTAATTTTGTTCAAAGCATGGAAATCAACACACATTTTCCATGTGCCATCTTTCTTTGGTACCAAAATGATAGGATAACCAACAAGAGATGTACTAGGATGAATAACACCCTTTTCCAAAAGTTCCATTACCAGGTTTTTGATTTCCTCATTTTCCACCACTAATAACCTATACATGTTAATGTTAGGGAGAGGAGAATCCTGTAACAATGAATTTCATGTTGAATTCCCCTTTTAGGGGGCAACCCTTTGGGATCTTGAAACATATCATCATAACTAGAAATGATTTCAACCGATTCTTTATTATGTTTAGGATCACAATTTTCCATAGCCTAGGAATATTCTTTTTCCTTAGACTTAATCAACATGAGACAAAAATTCTTTCTTGAATTGACTAGTCTTTTCATTTGCCCTACTATAACCAAGGAAAGACTCATCTTAATGTGATGTGTTTTGACTATATATTTAATGTCATCCTTAATAAGAAAGTACTTATTTACCTCCCTCTATAAGATTTCTTTTATATCATAATGATAAGGACTTCCTAAAATAATCCTTCATATGTCCAAAGTAACTACATCCAGATACAACCTCATCCATAAATTTGGATGTGATGGCAAATTTCAATCTACAAGTTTTGGTTACTTGCATTTTTACATCATCACATACCCAACCAAATGGATAGGGTTTCATATGGGGATTTTTTTGTAGGCCTAACTTTTTAACAAGCTCTTCAGAGATCAAGTTTGTCTGTCATCCAGTATCAAATAGAGTGTCAATCTTAGTATGTTTTGTAATAACCCTAATGTGGAACAACTCATTTATTTTCTTATCATCATACACATATTTATATTTTGAATAGGAAGCAACATTAGATGACTTAGTACTAGAAATAGAAAGAGAAGAACAATTATGCATACTCATAGATGTGATCTTAGTTTCATCCTTAGTGTCTAAACCTAGATCTTGACCCATAGTATTAGTTTTCTTTTCCATTTTTTAAACCTATTAAAAGGACTTAACTCAGGATGTAATTTCCAACACTTATATTCATCATGATTTTTCTTGCAATGATTAAAAATTGGCTTATTCTTTTTTTTATGAGTAGTATTAGTGGATTTTTTTACCTTTTCCAGAATTTTACCCTTTAGAATGCTTAACATTAGATTGCTTACTTTTAACTTTAGGAAAAGATTATTTTGTCTATTTTCTTCTAGCCTCTAAATGAATGGATTTAACACATACTTCATCTAAACTAGTGGGATTGAGAACTAGAATCATGTGTTTCAAGTAACTATGCAACCCACCTATATACTTAAGTAGTGTTTATTATGTATAAAGAGGAATATTCAAAAGTAAATCCTTTTTCCTAAATTCATATGTATATTCCTGAACACTTTGGTGTTTAGTTTTTTTAAAGATTTCTAATTCATCATGGCTTGTTTCATATAGCCTAAAGGATAAAATTGCTTTCTAAGTGCATCAACAGATTCACTCCAAGTGGAAATTGAGTTACCTATCTTAATATTACTTTCCTTCAACTTAATCTCCCACCAAATGAGAGTTGTGCCTCCCATTTAAAGAGTAGCCATGTTAATTTTAGCCTCATCATCTAAAATATTTTGGAACCTACAATATACTTCAGTTTGCTTTATCTAGTTATATATCTTTTCTACATTAATCTCACCATTAAACATTGGTAATGCAAACCTAATATTTAGCTTTAGTGAAGGAAGAGATTCAATAGATTTTTTGTCTTTACCATCATTCAGAGAGGAGGAAGGTTTCTCAAAATTTGTACCACCTTCATCATGCTCCATTTTCCTTCATCTTTCATGGTAAATCTCATCGACCATATTCTTCATTTCCAAGAAGGCCTATCAAAAAGCTCATTCAGACTCAAAGTCATCTCCCATTTTTGTAGTACATCTTGATCCAACCTCTAGATCATATTCTACCAATTTTCCGTCACCCCACCTAGATCTTGACCTTGTCAACATACACTATCAATTCACATGGTTAAATACCAAATTCTACTCTGATTACAAAAATTTGATCCATAATCGATAACAATCAAGTGTTGTAATAGTAGAAAACATACTTGAACAATGGATCAAAACCTTAAATTCATGATTTAATAAAAATTCATATTTTAAATGATTACAAGATTTAAAATGGATTTTAAATATCCAAAATAATTTGAATTTCAAGAGTGCATAATTAAAGAGACAAAAATTTATAGAAATACCACACATAATTTGATAACAGAATTCAGCTTAAAAGCTTGTCTCTAGATCCACTCCAATGGGGATCACTCCTATTAATTTATCACAAAAATGCTTAAAAATATTTAGGAAGTCACCTCAAATTCTATACATGGGCTTTACTCTATCCAAGAGATACTCTCAAAATAATATTATTTTATTCAAGACCCTTAAATAATCTCCAAGTCTCTCAATCACTCCTTAATGCCTTATCTCCACAAATAACATTGGAAAAACATGCCTTCAAATATACATTTGACCCCTTTGTATATTGTTTACACCTGCAACCCAAGTGGTAAGGCACTTATCTTTTTAACCAAACATGCTTGGTTTGAATCCCTTCTACATCATTTTTGGTGGTCAAAGCACATCATTACCATGCATTTCATGGGAATTGGAAAATATGTGGTGGCATGTGGAAAGTATTTGGTGGCATGTTAGTATTTCAATGGTATTTGTGTCATAGGATGAGGTGGGTTATGGAAACTTCTTTGGAAACCATGGATGTGTCACATGGTAGGTTTGACATGGGATATGATAATTAATTAATTAACACTATAGTCGATTAGGTGACTATGATTAAAATTGAACCATATAAGTGGTGGTAAGCCATGTGGTGGCTTGAGGACCCACCACATGGACCACTCTCCACTCACCACTTATCAACCACTTGCCACTTATCAATGCCCAACTAGATGTTCCATCCAAACCCAATTTTTTTTACTTTCCCTAGTTGATCTTTCAAACACAATATCTTTCACATATGGGCTCAAAATTGACCTCTTAAAATTGTGTCAGAAAGATCTCGACAAGTTATCAATCCACAATTTGGTGACTCCTTTTTCAAATCAAAATATAGATCGTCTAGATCATGAAATCCATGTATATTATAATTAATTTAGTCTTAAAAATGATTCTAATGTAATGGAAAATTGTATTAAGTTCTCAAAATTGTATGATGTTCTTTATATCTTATATGTTCCTTTCTTAAAAATGTACAAGTTGTAAAATAAATGAAAATGACTATTTTGTGTTTAAATCCCAATTATACATTCTATTATGATCATTTTATAGTTGTGTAATTTTATAGTTGGATGAAAATATCAGTTTATTTTTTTCAAAATTACAAAATGCTTTGGTTAGTGTGAATCTATAGAAGGCTAGTAACATTCAAATAATTTTAAAAAAATTAAATTATTCCCAAATGTTCTAAATTTCTTATATATTTTGAATTAGGCTAAAATATATGAATTTATGCAATAGATAACATATTTTTAGTAAAAACAAATTAATTATTATAGTTTTTGAAGTTTCTAGTCTAAAAACCATGTTATCTCCTTTGTAATCTATGATCACTTTGCCTAATTATTTGACATGAAAAATAGTGCATTAGATTGGCTGAAAATAATTTTAACATAAAATTGTGGATTTTTTAGTTTTAACGGCACTAGAATTGTCTTTTTTGATGTCTAATTTTACATAAATGAATTTCTTAAAATTTTAGCTCTATAGGTTATTTCTTATTTACCACATGCCCTCTAGAAGGGTAATGAACATTTTTGTCAAGTACTTGTTGAGTTTTATTTTAGGTTACCCATAGGACCACATGTTATTATATTTAATCCATAAGGGATTAGGTGGAAATTATTAGCATTTTGATTAATTGTGGGTTTTCTGGTATGGTTGGCATGTGACTAGGCCATAGTATGTTTGGTAGCCACAAAGATTTGGTAGCCTAATGGCTGCCCTAATTTCTTCCCTTAACCAAATAATTTAAGATCACTAAATATCCCACAAATATTTATATAGAAAAAATAAAATTAAAATAATTTAATAACATTCAAATTTAAATGTAGACTTTCTAAATTCAAACTTGTAATTTAGAATGTTCAAACCAAAATTATTTGTTCCTTCGATTACGTGAACCTTATAACCCAGATGTGGGGTGACCCCAAAAGGGACCCCACTCCATTTTTTCCTTCTCTTCTACATGAAACTAATTTTGAGACCTGGATATGCATACTTTTTCCATTTTGGCCTTTTTCACTCTAGTGTGCCTTAGAACTCCTTGGCAAACTAGTGGATTAGTTTTTCAACCATGAGTGTGGAGACATGGTGGCTCAGAGGTAGTGGAATTCAAAATGACAATATATTTTTATTTGTGTGCCAATTTTATCCTAGGGAAACCTTTTTGGCCTTATCATCTATCACAGATTGATGGGTGCTCGAAATAAGGTTGCTCCAAAAAGAGACTCATTTTGATTTTGAGTTACATATAACTTAAGACAAAAATATAAATTTGAAATTGAAATTTTTTATAATTTTACTTTTTGGTAACCATTAATGATTATGTAGGATCTTGAATCTCTCAAAACTATTTTAGAAACCATAGGAGGCTAAGACCTCCTAGAACCTTTCTAGAAAGATGGGTACCTATAAAATCAAGCCATGTATGCATGTGTCAAAATAAATTTTAAAAAATGAATAATTGGAAAATGGATCAAAAGCTATGAAACTCCATTAATGGTAGCCATATAAGGATGAGGAATGAGAGTATGCATGACTATATAAAAGTCATACTCTAAATCCTCCCTTCATTTAAAAATCTAAATTTGTGACTTAATGTCTGATTAGAATCTTTTATTGACTTTCATAAGGATTTATAGGACTTCCTCATCTTTTACCAGATCTAATAGTTGAGACCAAATTGATTTGACAGTGGAGATTAGGTGAACCAAACTCAAAGATCTTAAATGGGATATTTAGGAACCTATTGAGGTCCTATAAGGTGTATTCGATATTCATCTTATCACTTTTACTAAAGTCAAGTCAATAGGAAATTAGAACTTCGCGTATGATTTAAATGAGAACCAAGCCACATGATTAGTTTTAATCACTCATAACACTCCCTAAACTTTGTTGTGAGTTATAATGCCTCATTATATCAAGTGGTTGATTCAACCCACATATAACTAGTTTTTCATTCCTTTTTATCCTTGGTACCATGGAGCCACTGGGATAACTTAATGAGTTGTAGGCTTGTGTAGAAGCCTATAGGTTGATTGGATAAAGTGGGATTGACACAGTTTCTTGGTGATTATGCACCTAGTTGTGTATTGTATCCTTTTTTATGTGGTAAATACAATTGTGTATAATGTGCATTGTACTTCTTAAAAATAATTAAAAATTTTCCTATTTTGTGTGTGTTTCCTTATGTTAGTTTTTGGGCAAGACACAAGTACTCCACCCAATACTCTAGATTTTTCTTGAAACTGTGATTATTTATCCACTTATTTATGAAATCTCTATCATAAGGAATGTTGAGCTCTAAGAGATGGTAATATTTCATGAAATCATTCATTGAGATATCATTTATTTGATTATGACTATGATCTATTTGAGCACATTGTAGAAGATATCACCACAGTTAAAAACTTATGGTTTATCTAAGTATTTATGGCTTTTGATTAATTAATTCCTTTGAAGTCACTCGAGAATTTAATTTCCACCCATTACTAGACAATATTTCCACATTGATAGTTTCCTTAAAGACCTTGATATAATGTTTGAATCTGACAATTCCCTAGATAAAGTAGTATCCATAAACCTTTGAAGGTGTTTAGGTTTCAAGTAAGATGCTACCATTATCTATGTCAAGTTTGAATAAAGATATGAATTATCCTTATGAATAATTATCTTTGTAGGCAATGGCTCATATTCTAATTTATTCACTAGATACTTAGTGATGTGATAGTTCTTAATTAATTAGATATTAGTCATGTAATAAATATTTATACATCCCTTTAATATTGATTCAATTTCATAATAATGGTGATGTAAATTCACGGTAGGTGTACTTATTCAAGTTAATGGTGGTGTTCAAATTATCCACCTTTTTATCCTTTTAATTAGTGTTAAAGAGTAGTATTAGATTTAATGTCATTTTTATTGATGTGACCTACCTAGGTGGTGAGCTCAAATTTTCCCAAATCCTTTGAGGGTGATTCATACTAACCTATTGGATGATTTATAACATGTTGTGAATACACCTTGAATTTTATTTCTTGATACTTGGGGTACGTACAGAGTCTACCAAGTGTCGTTTGGGTGTCAAGGTGGACATCACAGTCCCTGGGGTGACATCATGCTACAGATGTGGTCTTAGACATAAAAAATTATAGGTGTATAAATGGGATGATGGCATGTATTAATTTTTTACACTCTCAGGTTGTACTATTTTGACACTCCAATTGGCATATTGATACCACATGGGATTTTTTAATCATTTGATATGTCCAAGGGTCAAATAATTTTTATATGCATCACAGTGTTTTGATAGGTTGGTATAACACACAGCTTATGCTTTGGGATATATTTGTACACTGCTCTCTAGGTGCAAAACTATACATGTGGTACATTGTGACTAATCCAAAATAAAATTTGATAATATAATAAAATCCAAGTATAAAATCAGTTAAATACATGAAGAGGATAACTTTATTGGTAAAAAAATAATATTATTATTATGTGCATTTAGCAAGAAGTGTTCATTTTATGCCTTATTATACATAGGTATAATATATTAAGAATGGTCACATGCCCATTCTAAAAATGTCTTGAAAATTATCAATTAAAATTGCAAAAATATTAAATTCTTATGTATAATGGGCATGTGCCCATTATGCACATGATAAAAATATTATGAGCTTTGAGCAAGAAGTGTTTATATTATGCCCACCCTACACAGGTCTAGTAAATTAAAAATATTATAATTAAGAATCCAATGTTCCTATCTTATATATATTGAGAATGGGATCAATCTACACAAGCTAAGATTATTGCATTATTAATTTATAATTTTTTAATCTTGTTTAGAATGGGCATGTGCCCATTCTATAGAAGTTAACAATATTATGACCATTGAGTAAAAAACACTCAAATTATGCCCCATTCTACATGTTGATGAGTTTTTTAATTGGAATATTGAGTAAAAAAATTATACCAAGAGGTGCCCATGATCATACCATGACATCCAAAAAACACAAACATCACTCACTATATTGATTTTACTTCATAGCATCTCAAAAAAAAGGGATAGTCACAAATAAAAATGTGTCTATTGATATTTTGTATTGTATTTAGTCTTAACAATGAATTGTAATAATTAATCCTAACTTGATAATATATTCTCATATATATACATGTATTCAATACTTATAATGTAATAAAAATTTTAAATATATGTCACTATTTTTTTTACACATTATTAATGTTTTATCTAGTTATGCTTAGTTTAGGAAATATGTTAGAATAATGAAATAAGAATAATTTTATTATGACATTAGTAGTGATGGATGGGAGGATAGATTTATAAACTAGAATGAAATAAATTAATAAAATACTAGAGTAAGGATTAGTGATAAGAATTATACATAAGGTTGATAATAGAAAATAGAGGAAAAAAGAGATGAAAGAAAGAAATTAAAATGAAATAAAGGGATAAAGGTAGAAAGTAGATACAAATAAAGAATAAAAGAGAAGATAATAAAGAGGAGAGGATTAAAAATAATATAATAATGTAAAATAATAATACTAGGTATAATTAAAGGGAATATTAAAACATACAATGAAGAATTAATGCAAAGAAGAGAAGAAAAAGAAAGGATAGCAGAAGAAAATAAATAATTAGATGATAATATGGAAAATAGAGATTATAAAGAAAGGAGAGAATGTGACAATGGGGTTTAAAAAGTGAAAATACAAATGTGGAATTGAGTGGAGTTTCCATGGAAAAGGGAGATGAAAATTCAAAAGGAAAATACAATATAGAACAATCAGAGATAACACAAAATTTAGAATCATGTAAACCATCGAAAAGAACTTAAAAAATGGTAAACCAATGATTAATATGGTAATTATACCATTTTTTATAAAAATAATCATTTTTTTTTCATTATAACACTTTTAGTAATGTAATCATTCAAATTCATGTACATTTAAAATGTTATAGGTTTAACTCGTGACACATTTTTTCCTTTTTTCCTATTGCATCATACATTTCCACCATAATTTCCATCTCATATATTCATCATCTCCATCCTTCACAAGTGACCTATGAGTTATGGGTTATGAATTATATATAATTTTGCATGATGTAGGTAAGTTATATAGGTGTGGAGAATGTCTTTACAAGATGCTAAGGGTACCCAAGCATGTAATCAAAGAAACGTAATAACTATTGGAAATATATGAGAAATTAATAAGGATATTTTTAATTGATAAAACATCAAGATATGTTTCATTTATACCTCATACAACACATAGTCTAAAACCATTTATTTTGCCCAAATTTTATAAAAATCACCTTTGTTGTAGTAAATACACTCATGAGAGATGAGAGGTGATGTGCTCAGAAGATAACCTAAATGCCTTATGCCATTAATGAGAAGAAATAAATTTTCCAATATTTTTTATAATGTAGGGTGTCTTGGTTATTTTGATAAGTTAACAGGGTTTGATGAGATAATTTCACATGATTTTGCATAAAATTTTGTTGATGATGTAGCCACTATCAAAGGACTGTAATTGGATGTCATTGAAGAGTTTCTAAAAGAGGTAACCAATCTACCTCATATATGTATATTTGGTAGAGGAAGATAGAGAAGCTATAACTAAGTATTTTTTTTACACAAAAGAAGAGTAGATGGAATCCTCAAAAAAACATACACTTTTTTCTTCATTACCTAAATTTTGGGAAGAACTTTACATGTACATTATTAAGTACATAACCTACAAGGGCATATATTCAATGTTTTATGCAATGCACTTCAATATCCTTAATCATCTCAAGCATGTCATAAGTATAAATATACAAATATTTAGTTGAAAATGCTGAGAGGGATGAAGAAGAGTATTATAAGGGGAATCTAACATATTTTCCCTGGCTCTATCTAAATAAATTAATTGTATATATACATTTGAGGGACCAAATACCTAAGCTATTTTGGGATAATTTCTTAACAATTAATAGCTATGTTAATAATAACATGAAGTAATTACTAAAGAAAAAAGAATGGATGTTGAGGAAGAAGCAGTGGTTGTAGAGGAAGAATAAGAGCATGTAGCAAAAGAGAATATAGAGATACTCTAGAGAGGAATAAGTAAAAATTTAATACTGGTAACTCCTCCTTCCTTATAATCTCAAGGTAGATGAAATAAGAGGACTGAATACACCCCATCTAAATAAAAATCTAGGAAGAAGCAAAATGTTCTAACTCCACTTGCTCCTAGAAGACAATCTTAAAGGATTAGGTGTATAATAACTAGACAACTCCCTCCAATAACCCTTTTTGTTATTCAAATAGAGATTGGGTAATATTTTGATAAATAGGACAAACTCAGTGTAAAGTAAATTTAGACTACCAATGGTTTTTATGAAGGAAACTTGACTTCATCCAGCTCTTAGATTCCATCCTTTAGAGAGATGGAACATTGGATACTTCAAAAAATATGGTAGGAAAAGAGGTGCATTTTGAGTAACAAGAAGATAAATTTGTATAAGATGAAGTGGTAGAGCCACCACCCATGTAGGATGAAATTCATAAATTCATGGAAGCCATAAGGTAAATTAGATCCCTTAGGGAACACATTAAGGAACTTGGGAAAAAGGATAATGGGTTAGATACACTAGCTAGTGTGGTAGAAGTGGAGAGTGGAAATTTTCAAAACCTTATAACTCATAATGTAATATAAGGGTCTCTTATGAATACAAGACACATGTAAAATACTTTTTGATCCACTTTCACTCGGATAAAAGATCTCAATCCAGAAGACCTTTCCATAAAAATGGATATCAATATACAAACCATGTAGATTCAATAGCACAATTAATTCATTTTATTAAGATATGAAAACAAAACTTTAAATAATGTGTTCAAATAGGTTGAGTCACAAATTTTAAAACTACAAGAAAAGATAGAATATTTGAGTTAGTTTACATTGTAACTGATGAATTGTATACCTCCTATAAGAGTGCATATTGTCTACCTTTAAGAACAGTGATTAAAATTTGAGTTTATGAAAGTCTATAATGTTATGCCAAAAATAGTAACTGTACTTCATGCCTTTTATTAAATATATAATATTAGTGCTACTAAAGATCAAAATCAATTATGTGAATTTTATATACAAAACTATGTTATTCCTCATGATCAAGAATGGAATCTAGACTTATATTTAGTTGACATACTTCTGATATCTTTTTCTTCTTATATTTAAAATTAGAAAATAAGAGGCATGGAATTATTTTAGTATAATGAGAAAGATAAATAAACCATATTAATGATCATAGGATAGGATACTAAGCTAGATGTGATAAAAGCTAATTGGATTTCATTAATGAAAGAAAAGTAGGTAGATGAAAGAAATACGTCAACACAAATAGAGGCCTAGAATCAATATTTGGCTTTGATGATAGAAATAGTTTGAAAAAACTACAATGTTTTTTTAGTTATGATGGAATGAGATTACTCTTGAATTTAAAAATAAGGATCTATTCTCAAGGTATAATTTTAGGGCAACTCTTAAAAGAGTCATCAAATATATTGACATGAAAAGAAGAAAGAGATTAAGTTGGATTGCCATAGTATATCATCTTTTTATTTTTTATTTTATCATTCTAAATTATAGGGTAAAAGATAAATTAAATTAATTAATTAAATATATTAAATGGAAGAGGGTAGAATGAAATTTTTTATTTTATACAAAACATGGGATAGGTACAAAAAATCCATTTGAGTTTCAAACACTATGATCCCATGTGTAGAGGTTTAGGTTTGAGGACTATAAAAAAGTTTAGCTGGGAGTGAGATGAGTTTATAAATAATGTATAAAAATAATCATCTAAACCTCTTTTTCTAATTCCCTCCCACCATTACTAAGTGTATAAAATTACCTTTTGTATCCCTTTTCTATCAAATAATACTGATAAATATGATGTGCATATCTTTGTGTTTGATGTTTAATATGGTTATTTTATAAATTAAACTTGCATCATGTAATTTTTTTGTTTTTGTGTTTACTATTTATTCTATGCATTCATAAAATGGTAAAAATCATGAGGTGTAAGGATCAGTAGTAAACTCATAACAACTATGTGGCCAATTAGAGAAAACTTAGAAAATGGTAATCCAAAGTGTAGTAAGGTATTCATGGTATTATTTTATAAAAATAAACATTATTTTTAATTAAAATACTTTTATTAATGTAATCATGCATATTCATGTACATTCCCCATGCTATGGTTTTAGCCCATGGCACACTTTTCCATTTTTAGCTAATCCTATCACATCATACTTTTTTGTCGCAATTTCCATCTAATTATCTTTTCCATCTTGAACAAGTACCATAAGTAGTCCATCACTAAGTTATATTTTTGTGAATAATGTCATGATAAGATGATACATGCACCCAAGAATGTAATTAAGGAAAGGTAATAATTTTTAGTAGTAAATTTGGGAAGATTAGGACATACAAAGAAGTAGTAACGTGAAGAATTATCGGATTGTTCATTTTTTACGTCTAGAGGATGAGTCAAAGGTTAAATCTAGGAGTTATTTTTATATAATTCCTAACTAGAATATTAAGTACAAAATGTAAACTATAAAATCTTATGATTATACTATGACATCTAACAATCACATACGTCATTCATGGTATCATTGTATTTTGTAACATCTCACATTAAGAAACACAAATGGATAATCATAAATAAAATATGTGTCTATTGATATTTTTATTGTATTTAGTATTAAAATCATATAATTATTTCATGGATTGAATTCATTTTCATGTCAACACTAATAATAAAAAATATTATGTAATATATAATATTGAAGCCACTGAAAAGGCAAAATAAAATTAAGCAACAAATGAAGCCACAAGACATGTGGAATTCCAAACCCCACCAAACCCCATCCATAAAAACTCACTCTACCATTAATCCCACCTCACCAAGTCACCACCCTATCTACATCCACATCCACTTCACCTACATAATTCATGACTCCCTATGTTAAGAATAAAGGAAAATAGTGGAAATCTGTTAGTCATAACATGGCATCACACATCTACACACATATTGTACTATATATACAAATATTTACAACATCAAATATATTAAGAAGACATCAAAGTACTCATGAATAATATATGATTATTTTGACACTTTGAATGTTATATCGTATTTAGTTTCAATAATTAATTTAAGGTAAAATATATCCATCCTTCCATATTTACATTATGATCATGTACTTGAGATAAATTTTATCACTGAAGCTTAAAATACTACCACTACATCACACATAATCATCTATTATAATATCTTTGTACTTCACCACATCTCATGTAGAAAGACATAATTATATGGTCAAAAGGAAAATATGTGTCCATTGATACTTAGTATTGTGATTAGTCTTCGAAATATATTGTATGGATATCATCCACAATCATAATATCATATAGTTATTTTAGTTTGATACATGTAATTGTGCACAATATATTGATTTAGAGACCATAAGAATATAAGTTCAAAATTTAAAATCCTACATTCATACCAAAGAGTTAAACATATATAAACATACTTTATGGTATCTTCATATATTCACAAAATCCCACAAAACATAATAGATAAGAATAGTCACAAAGAATATATGATTGTTTTGACACTTTATATGCAATATTGTATTTATTTTTAATAGTAAATTTAACATAGAATAGATCCATCCATAAATATTCATATCTATATCCTTTATATCTTTATATATATATCTATAAAACTTTTATTTGTGATGTAACACTTAAGTGTAAACCAAGTTATCTGATCATAATTATAAGAATCACACACATTAAGTTTGGAGCTCATTATAATTTAGTTAAATGTCTTGTACATTTATTTTGTTTACTTGCATATATTGGAATGTAAAAAATTACGTATAGATTAATTACAACAACATTATATTAAAACCAAATGCATCACAAAACCCCTCATATCTTGGTTTTAAAAATATAAAAAATAAAAATAGGTTTCCATATATCAACTAATAATTCTATATTTTAGTGCATATATATTCAAAGTTGTTAGACAACATAATGTCAAATCATTTAATATGGGATGTCATTTAAATTATTAAATCTCTTGATAAATATTTTTACAGAGGCCACTTACATATCATGTGAATATTGTGGATATCCTAGGGTAACTTACAACTTGATTTAGCTTCTATCAAATGGTAAAATACTTATATGCATTGATGTTAAAATATTAGAGAAGGCTTGAATAATGAAGTAGATTGAGATTATTAATATCATAAAAATATTGAATGATGAAGATGATAATGGTCAAATGAAATAATAACTATGCCTAATTCACAATATGCATTAATTTTTGGCTTACTTAGGTAACTAAAATTCATTTAATGTAATAGTTCCTTCCTACCAAGATAAATCTTTGATGTTGATCTTTTATGCTTCAAATATAAACAACCCAATAATTTAAGGTATTAATAATGTTTATAAAAGTATATCTATTTGTGGGAAATATTTGAATAAAAAGATTGAACAATGAAATAGACTAAGAGTATTACTTCCACAAAAATCATAAATAATGAAAATGTAAACGGTCAAATGAAATAAGAAATCGCTAATGCCCAATTCCCAATTTGCATTATTTGTGTTCTATTTCTTATTTTATGTCTTATGAATTGTTATTTTTTACTTTATATGAATATTGCATATGTTTTCCCACTCATTATCTAACTGGTGCAAGTTTAAAAACAAAACAACTATGTCCTTTCTTTGTCAAACCACACATTTAAGCTTGTATAATCAGTATTTAAAACTTATATATGGAACAAATGATAGTTGTAGTATGCCAATCCAATTTTTTTAATGTTGGTGTCAGATAAAATTAATTTTAGGAGTTATACAATATTATATTTTGATGGTATCCTCATTTCATTAATGAATTTATGTCAATCAAGAGTTAGATGGGCTTCCCCTCTATCCTCAAGATACCATCCCATCTATATATAAGGTAGGGGCATACGATGGAATAACCAACCTATCCATCATGTTTAAAAAAGTTGTATTACATCATCATTCATTAAATATGCCCCAAAATATTATCTCTTGGTGTATAGTTGACAAATGGAGAAAAAATAAAAAAGTTATTCATATTAGAGATTTAGGGTTTCATGATTTATAAAGTTATGAAAGTCATTTAGATAATACATGTTTGATATATATTCTTTGAAATCATTTTCTAGTTTATTTTCAATTGTATTTTTTCTATTATGAATATAATATTTATTATATGATGTAATTTATAGGAGTATAGGATTATGATCAATTTTTTATGTGAATAAATTTTTAAGATATATTAATTATGCTATATTTATTTCTTTTTCATGTTACATATTTTTTGATATATTTTATTTTATTTTATTTTGGGCATTTTGGATTTTTATTTAAGAATATGAAAATATATGATTATATTGTAAATTTTATTAAGTGTTATAACTTGTTTTTTATAAAAAAAAATGCATAGTTTTTTAAAATAAAACTAAGCCAGATTAATCTTGTCAAAGTGGGCTGAAATGAGGATCAACTAGATAGGTTTTAATGCATAGAGATGAATCTATATAAAATAGTGAAACTTGAAGAAAAAATCATAAAATGGAATAAACTTGTCTTCACAACAAAAATTGTATTAATGAGTATTAGCCAAAAAGTGCATAAGAAGATACATTATATAGTGAGGAATTAGGTCACCCAAAAAGGTAATTAAATCAACTCATAAATATAAAATTACTTAAAGAGAATTTCCCATAATCACTTGTTATTAAACTAAGCAAGATAAATAAGACCGTGTAGACAAAACCTAACGGGACAAAAGTCTATCTATCTGGGAGTTTCTATTCTAGGTTCTTTGAGTTTAGGTGACCATATCCATATCCATAGATATAGTGATAAATGGTGATGACACCCATATTAATTGATAAAATACCATATATATATATATATATATATATATATATATATATATATATATATATATATATATATATATATATATATATATAGGGGTGCTTCTCTCCTCATATAGGTACAACTAGGAGAGGAGAGGAGGATAGAGATATATGGCTATTCTTGTATCTTAGGTAGGTGTAATAATTAGGTCTCAACATAAATAATTGATGAGACACCCAAGTACATAGAGATGACACCTTAGAGGAGGAAGAAGACGAAGCTACCCAAACCCCAAGAAGAGCCCACAAATGAAGATACTTGCTCTTAGTGAAATTTTTGGTGAATATATCAATAATTTACTCCATTTTATAGATGTATCAAATGTCAATGAATTGTTCATGGATGCATTCCTACATTAAATGCATGTGAAACTCAATATGCTTGGTCCATTAATGGAGGACCAAATTCTTATCGATTTGGATTGTGTTTTAGTTATCATAAAATATGATTTTTGGTCATCAAAATTGGATCCAAAAATTAGTGAGAATCCCCTAAATCCAAATAGCCTCATTGGAAACATTAACATCTCTTTTGTATTCTATTTTTGTAGAAGATAATGCAATATCATTCTACTTATTACTAGATCAACTGATCAGACCTAAATTAAGGGATAAAGTGTATCTAGAAGTAGACTTATGATTCTAAATTTCACTAGCCCAATCTGAATCTATATACACAATTAAGTCAATGTTGATGTTTTCTCTATAGTGTATCTTAAGACTATGAGTGCCATGAATGTAGTAGAGGATCCACTTAGCTTCTTTCTAATGTAACTCATGTGGTTCCTACTTTAATCTGGAGACTATGCCCACTGCATATGGAATGTCAAGATTAGTGTGTGTAAGGTAGATGATATTTTAAATAATTCATCGATATGAGGTAGCATCAACTAATGAAGATGGGAAATTAGCCTCAAGCTTCACACCAAATAGAAAAGGATTCAAAGTTGGCTTACAGTTAGGGATGCTAAATTGTGCAAGAAAATCAAGAACATACATATATTGTGCAATAATGATCCCACATTTAAATTGTCAAATTTTAATTTTGATAAATTAGTGCAACAAACCCAAGTCAGTCATTGAGAACTTGTGAGACAAAGAAAATTTCAATGTTGCAATGGTGAATGGTGTTTTTATACGATTTTCACTTTCTACATTCAAAGAGAGAATAAGAAACTAAAAGAAATGGTCTAAGGCTTGTATGTACCTAGATGAAGTCTGCGCATCATAATCTAGATGTTGTGAGAACTCCTCTTTGGTTGTGGAGGATGACACCTATGGGAGAAAGAGACTAAAGCAAAGAAGGTGTTAGATGAGGAGATGGTGGGCTGCCAAGTGAAAGCTTGATCCCAAAAGTATAGAGACTTCCTTGAGGGATGTCAACCCACTGGTTCATAAAAACAATGTCTGATAAAAGGCAAAATGATAAAAGATTGAAATGATTAAAGACTGAAAAGGAAATGGAAGAAAATGCTTACCTGAATACTGCTATCATCCTAGTCACAGTCTCTGGCATCGGTTAGTCTGTCGGCGTCAGTCAAGGAATGTCGTTGATGTTGGTTAGGATGTCGATGTTGGTAGGGGAAATGACCGGCATCTGTCGGGGCAGTAGTCTTTAGATGAGGTTTGGTCAAGTCTATAGTCTTTGGATGAGCTCTGGTCGGGTCTGGAAAGGTTTATGGTCTATGAACGGGTCTGAGAAGGGCTATGGGTCTGGTTGAATGGTCTGAGAGTCTGTGCAGAGGTCTAGGGCAATGGACAGAATATCAAAAAGGGACAGAGGGATAGAGGAGGCTAATAGGGAGATAAGGGTTTGGGTCTGGTTTGGCTGAATAACAAATAGATTAAAAAGAAGATACTAAAATGAAAATAGTAGCAAATACTTACCTCATACCTGCTGGAGAAGGAATGTTACTGATGGGTTGTACCTATTACAGAGTCCCTACTATTGTTGTCGCTGGTGCAGAAGGCCCTGTTGCTGGTGGAGTGGCTGATGTAGAGTCCCTGTTGTTGTTGCTACCTATTGTGTGCCTAAGAGAGAGAGAGAGGTCTAAATATTGGAAGGTCTGGAAGATTGGCTGATTGTTCTGACTAAGGTCCAATCCGAGAACGTCTTGAAAGAAGGTCCGATAACGGATTGGAAACTAATTGGAAAATGGATAATAGATAATGGATTGGGAAATGAATAATAGACACAGTTTTAAGGGTAACCGATGCTGACAGAACTGCCGACGTTGGCTGAATAGTGACCAACGTCGATGGCTTCAGAATGGGGATAGAGGTTAATTTTAGCCTTCTGCCCATTCTTACATGCTGCCAGGGTCAAGGTTCATGGGAAAATGATCGAGAGGGGCTAAATAGGCATGGGAGAAAATGACCAAGGGAGTAGACATGATTTTGGTGTCTACATTTTCCCCTTTTATCTTGTTGGTTGTTCTGGACGAACTGCAAGACAAAAATAGGAGTTGGTTGCCCCAGGTGGGATGAGGTATTCCCCCTCAAATCAGGAGTCAAGGGAAGGGAACCTGGAATCAGGTGCTGATTTGACAGAGAGTGGATGAAAAATGGTGAGTGTGAATGCTGCAATAGTTATGATTGCGTGCATACCACTTCACGAGATGGTCAGGTCAAATTTTCGCAGGTCAAGGGTCAAGGAGTGCCAAAATTAAAGTAACTGGGCCCTAGCATTTGGTCGTAGCTAATCAAGTTATTCAATCTAAGCTGTAGCTCCAATGGTCATCATGTTTTAGGTATCCCAGGCTCAAGAAGTGCTCTTGGAAACATGAAAATGTCACAAGTAGTGGGGATCAACCAGTTTGCGATCCTATACTTATGAGGGTCAAAAATAGTCTGCACACAAGTTTTCTAACCAGTCGTGTGGTAACATACATGCAAAAATAACCAAGGAAAAGTTGTCTTGGAAGTGGTCAGGGTTGAAAGAGATAGGCATGATCCCCAAAGTGGTTGGTCGAGACGAGGCTGAGATAGATAATTGTTCGAATGAATGGGTGGATGAAAGAATGTGGCCGAGCTAACCTCAGAACACTGAGTGCTGCCTACATAGCCCCTGTGGGAAGGGCCTTAGGCCAATGTAGTTCTCCCAAAAAGGGAGGAAGAGGGTCAAAGGTATGGATTGGCCTTGGTCGAGGTCAAGTCATGGTCAATAGGAGAAAATAAGGTTTATCCATCAAGTAGATGAACAAACGAGGGTGGTCGAGCTAACCCCAGAGGACATCGTGTCAACTGAGTGCTGCCTACATATCCCTGGTCTTAGGGCCTCGGACCAATGTAGTTTAGATGAATGGTCAAAATTATTGATGATTGGTTTTGGTCATGATGAAATGATGAGGAGAAGATGATGTTTTAGCCTTTTCCATATTGTGTGATGGTGTATTTTGCAACATTGGTCGAGTGGTCTTTCATCCCTATAAATTTTCCATATTCATGATGGGTGTATGCTAAAAATGAATTGAGTCTATTTATGCTTCAGCAAGTAATGGTTTATGCTTAACATAAATTGAGTGGTCGATAGTCTCCATGTGTATTGTTATCCATAGAAACTATGTGAAATGGACTATGTCATGTTGGTAGTCTGAAAATGTGTGGGTTGGTTTGGTATGGGTGTGACTAAAGTGTATGGGCAGAAAGTGAAAGGCATATTGCTCTTTCATTGACAAGGACCAAAATGATGGCATGGATAGGGGTTGTTAGAACAAAAGCCCCGTTCATGCATTATGTCGTTGACCATTGATTATGTTAGAGAAGCAATCGAATCACTTGACGTTAAGTGAGATCGAAATCCCTTGAGTATGCAGGGGTGATAGGGGTGATATGATATGGATGGAAGGGGGAACCCTTTCTTGGCAGGAACAACTTTGCCCCTTGTATAGGTGACCCCGAGAATGACTATAGACAAGTCCATTACTTTATAGATTGTCAGTCAGTTTGTTTTTTTTTTTTTTGAAGGTAGACTGATCGATGCAAGAAGTCTGTGAGGGGATGATGTCTTGATTTGTGGTCATGTTGTGAAGCTGATCGATGCGGGAAGCTTCTGAGATAGTGTTGTGTGTAGCAAGATTTAGTCATAGCCATCCTTCGAGGGAGTGGTCTATATTTTTGCTTTATATATAAGGGATTTGAATAGCTGTCCTTTGAGTAAGCAGTCTATTAGCTATAGCAATGATAGTATAGCTGTCCTTCGAGGGAGCAGTCTATTTTTTGATTTGATTTGGTGACCTTGGATATTTTGACATCTTGATTTATATTTTTTTTTTAATTTTTTTTTTGACTGGACTTTTGGTCATGGACTTGACTATAGAGGTTTAGAGGGTTTCCCTTTTATTAGGACAAAGCATTCATGCTTGACAAAAGGGGTGACTATTGTTTGCAGAGTTAAGGGTTGAAAAGGAATAAGAATGACAATGATGGGGAGTGCTCAAGGGATCGAGCTCAAGTTAAACGTCAAGTGAATAATTACTTGACTAATAGTAGACTAGTCAAAGATGCAAGGCATAAAAGGGGCTCAGGTTCTGACAAAGTCCCTGGCCCATGCTTGTGCGTGATGATGTAAGGTCTGAATCAATTAGGAGCAAACTTTCCCCATTTACTTCATTTCAAATTGGTCACATGTTGGTTGATGTTGAAGGAGTTGGTTGATATCATGATTAAAAAGGTTGGTTGACATTTGGTCATTGTTTGGTCGATGTCTGGTCGAATGTTTGGTCAATGGTCGGTCGAATATTTGGTCAATGGTCAGATCAATGCTTGTTTGGTCGAGACATAGTCGAGGTTTAAGATTAAAAGAGTGATTGATATTTGGTCGAGACTGGGTTGAAAGGTTGGTTGAGGTGTGGATGAAGGTTGAATTCCCCCAGCGGCTAGGGAGAATGTTTGATAGATTGGTCAAGGTCAGTTGAGGATTGGTGGTCAGATTGATTGTGTTGATATTGAATAAGGGGGTTAAAGGTGGCAAAGGGACCGTAATCTGGTGTGGATATCCCAATTTAGATGACGAGGTTTGAGAAGCATGGGTCGGTGTTGATGATTTGTCGAAGGGGTGGTCAAGAGGATCCTTGATGAGAAGGGTATCCTTTTTCTGGTGTTGATGAATGACAGCTTTAAGAGCACAACAATGCTCAGTGTCATGTCCCAGAGTGTGATGATAATGGCAAAATTTAGAGTTGTCAAACCAAGATGGTCTTGATCTGAGAGTTGATGAGTGGGGCGGTGAGGAGGTTGAAGGTTTGTTGATAGTATGGTCAAGAAGAAAGGTGTCTTTCTCCAAGCATTGGTGAACGACAACCTTGAGGGCACAACAATGCTCAGTGTCATGCCTAGGCATGCGATGATACACATAAATTTGAGTGTCATCGACCAGGGTGGTTTTGGTCTGAGGGATTGATGTGGTTTAAGAGGTGGGAGATTGATGCGAGAAGACTGCAACAATTGCCGTAACAATAGGGCATAAGAACCTGCTAATGGGTTTATGTGTCTTGTTGCAGTGGGGGTTGATGAATTTGGTTTGAGAGGCATAGGAGGCATTGGTTGTACCATCATTTTTGTGGGTGGTGTAGCCACACGTGTAGATGGCACTTTAGAGGTGATATGTGTTGGATGTTTTGGAGGAAATATATGTCTAATGGGTTGAGAGAGTAATGGAGGTGACTTGCCCCTATGAATTATGGGAGTAGGAAGCACTCCTATTAAAGTGGATGGATGCGGGCCCAAGATTGAAGGTAATGATGAAGGTGGGGGAGGAGTCCTCCAGTGTGGTTTAGTGGCCTTATTTGGTTTGGGTTGAGGGCCACCATTGTGTGAGGCGAGGTTAGATATGGATTTGGGTTCAGATGTGGATTGAGGTTAGCGAGATGTGTTAATCTCAGGCAAAAGGCAAGAGGAAACCGTGACTGGGTCTTCCTCGATTGAAATGGGTGAAGAGACTGGTTCTTCTCTTGGTGGAGAAGAAATAAGAGGGTGTGGCTCCTTAAGAGGGCAGAGGGCAGGGATGATTGTGCCTTCGACTTGTGGTTGAGGAGTAGGTAAGGCAAGGTTCTCCATTGGTAGGAGGAAGGATGAAGGTGGGCTTAATGGCATTGGTATGGTCAAGGCATCCTCCAACATAGGAGAGGTCGATGGAGGACTAACAAGAGAAGAGGATTCTTTTACCTATGGAAGAGGTTGGTCAGGGATCAGAGAAGAGACAGTGTTGACCGTGCATCTATTATGGTCTTGAGGGTCATTGGTCATGGTCTGGACATTGTTTTGAGTAGGAGGAAGGTTAGCAAAAGGTTGTTTGAAGATGTCGATATGTTGGTTGAGTGGGGCATTCGGGTTATCCAAAACAAGATCTCCCTTGTCTATCATGTCTTGAATGATGTTTTTGAAGGTTCGACAGTTGTTGATGTCATGGCCATGGACGCGATGATAGTGACAAAAGTTGGCCTCCCTATACCATGTAGGGAGGGATTTTAAAGGGTTGAATTGAGTTGGTTGGATTGGAGGGAGATTGAGGACCCCCTGCTTGATGAGTCTTTCCAAAATAGAAGCGTATGATTCTCCAAGTGGAGTGTATAAATGTTGGATGTACCGTTGTTGGAATTGTTTGGTGATGCTATGAGATGTAGAAGGTTGAGATTGGTCAGTTGTTGTTAAAGATGGTGATCTAATGACCACAGTGTTGGCCACTCCTTTGGACTTGGAATTGGCAGAAGAAGGTCTAGAAGAAGAAGGGTCATTGGCTTTTGCATTGGTATTACGCAATTTGACCTTATCTTCTTTAATGGCACAGAGTTCAAGCTTTCGGGCCATGGTGAAAGCTTCATTGAAAATGTGAAATGTTTGAATCCGCAAGGTAGAAGAGATGTACCTAGCACATGCTTGAGAAAAGAGTTCAATGAGCTCGGGTTGAGGCAAGGAGAAGGAGAGCTGGTTAATCAAGCCTCTCCAACAGGCGACAAAATCGACTATTGATTCATCTTCAAATTGTCTGATGGAGTAAAGGTCTGTGATTGAGACTTGTTTGGTGATATTGATAGAAAAATGGTCGAGAAATAATTGGGCGAGTTGAGTGAATGAAAAGATAGAATGTCTGGTAAGAGAGTTATACCATTCAAGGGCGGGGCCAGAAAGTGACATAGGGAACATGCGTAGAAGTAACGCATCGTCATGGGCTATAAGATAACAAGCATGTCTGAATGCTCGTAGGTGTTGTTGCAGGTCTTCCTTACTCTAGGAGTGAGTAAATTTAGGAAGCTCCCACTGATTGGGATACAGTCAGATAGGGATGGAGGGATGGATGGGTTCCTTGCAAATTTGCTCATATGAGAGGGCATTACGTGAACCAAAAATAGAGGTCTCAAGACTAGACATTTTGTCCATCAGCATTTTGATGAGATCTGCTGACAAATTGGTGGGTAGAGTGCCCCCTAGGTTGTAGGGTGCTTGAAAGAGGCTAGAGGAGGCATACGACATAGTCAGTTGTGCTTGTAGGGGCACAATGTATTGATAACTAGTCGTTGGGATGGAAGTGGAGGCTAAGAGTGGTTGCGTCATGAAGGTAAAAGGCATAAGTTGACTAGATACCACCAAAGGTGGTTGCATGGCAGCATTGGCAAAAGGGGAGGTAGACACTCCTACATTTATGGGCGCAAGGGTGTGTGGAGTCGAGACAATCAAGTTCTGGTATGATGCAGAACTTGGTTAAATTACATGTGGTTGAGGGGGTAATGAAACCCCAATAGAGGTAGGTTCAAAAATAGATGAGGAGGCCAAACTTTGCATATTGGCCATGGTTTGGTTAATGGTTGAGGCAATGGTTTGAGTCATAAAAGGTTGGGTAGCAGATGGTGTTGATGTCATCGCTACTTCACCCAAAAGGTCTCGCATTGGGTTTCTTGCGAGATAGTTTTGGAGGGCTTTGACATTGAGATCCAAGAATCTTTCAAAATCTTGGTCCCCTTCAGGGATAATGGGAGTTTGAGTCAGGGTTGGTCGAGTAGGAGTTCTTTTAGTCTCCAAGTGGAACTCCATTATAGGACTGGTTATGGATGGGGAAGGTGGAAGTGGTTGATGCCTAGCATGGTCAAGAAGAGCCTTGGTTTGACTGCGTGTCAAAACCATTCAAGGCAAGAAAGAACATCCTCATAAGCTCAAACAAGTAGATAAGAATAGAAAAAATGAAGAACACAAGCAGATCCTAAGCGTTAAATCCCTAGGAGTAAACTTTTAGAATCTTGTGGCTTATGCCTTAAAGTGATGTTTGGGAGGTTGGATACTGAGATGGGTCCTAAAAGAGGTAGTCTATGGATGGTTTCAGGTTTTTTTGGGCACTCAAGCATCTGGGTTAGGTTCCGTATATGGCCTGGTGCTAAGGAGCAAGCTCTCCTCACTTTACGAGCCCAGTGATAAGCTGGTCTCGCTTAGCCAAAATATACTTCCCCTAGAGATTATCCTCTGCTAGAGAATAGAGTGGGCTTTCCCCTTGGTGATGAAATCCAAGTAGGATTGTTGGGATGGGTAAGGTATCCACTAGGTGATGAAATCCCAGTCGGGCCTTGTCTCAGGTGAGTTTTGATGTTTGATTTGTGCAAGTGATTTGGATGTGTAACATAAAGTGGACTATGATTAATTCATGATGCAGTTGTTAATTACTAGATGTGGACTAAGAAATGCAAGCAAGCAGAAATGAAATGCAATGTGTTTTAAGCCCAAGTTGAAATGTTAGTTCATATGAAGACAAATGGAGAAAGGGTTGAAGAGTATGACTTTTGATTAGTCTAAGATGCAAGAAAAGAAAGAAGAGTTCTTTTTAATCCTGCTTATGATGTCATTTGGAAGATAGAGAAGAAAGAGGTGAAAAGGAGAAACCTAGTGCACCCTATATGAAAAGAAAGAAAAGAACCCAGGGAAGACCCTAGGGTCCCACCGGGCGTGCCAGAATGTTTCTATACAATTTTCACTTTCTACATTCAAAGAGAGAATAAGAAACTAAAAGAAATGGTCTAAGGCTTGTATGTACCTGGATGAAGTCTACGCACCGTAATCCAAATGTTGTGAGAACTCCTCTTTGGTTGTGGAGGATGACACCTGTGGGAGAAAGAGACTAAAACAAAGAAGGCATTAGATGAGGAGATCGTGGGCTGCCAAGTGAAAGCTTGATTCCAGAAGTACAGAGACTTCCTTGAGGGATGTCAACCCACTGGTTGATAAAAACAATGTCTGATAAAAGGTAGAATGATAAAAGACTAAAATGATTAAAGACTAAAAAGGAAATGGAAGCAAATGCTTACCTAAATGCTATTGTTAGCCTAGTCACAGTCACTAGTGTCACTTAGTCTGCCGATGTCGATTAAGGAATGTCGTCGATGTCGATTAGGATGCCGACGTCGGTAGGGGAAATTACTGACATCGGTCGGGGCAGTAGTCTTTGGACAAGGTATGGTCAAGTCTATAGTCTTTGGATGAGCTCTGGTCAGGTCTAGCAAGGTTTATGGTCTGCGGATGGGTCTGAGAAGGGCTATGGGTCTGGTTGAATGGTCTGAGAGTCTGTGCAGAGGTCTGGGGCAATGGACAGAATATCAAAAAGGGACAGAGGGATAGAGGAGGCCAATAGGGAGATAAGGGTTTGGGTCTAGTCTGGCTAAATAACAGATAGATTAAAAAGAAGATACTAAAATGAAAATAGTAGCAAATACTTACCTCATACCTACTGGAGAAGGAATGTTACTGATGGTTGTACCTATTATAGAGTCCATGTTGTTGCTGTCACTGGTACAGAAGGACATGTTGCTAGTGGAGTGGCTGATGTAGAGTCCCTGTTATTGTTGTTACCTATTGTGTGCCTGAGAGAGAGAGAGAGAGAGAGAGGTCTGAAGATTGGAAGGTCTAGAAGATTGGCTGATTGTTCTGACTAAGGTCCGATCTGAGAACATCTTGAAAGAAGGTCTGATAATTTATTGGAAACTGATTGGAAAATGGATAACGGATAACGGATTGGGAAATGAATAACGGATGCATTTTTAACGGTAACCGATGCTGGCAGAATTGCTGATGACAGCCGAATAGTGACCAACATCAGCGGCTTTAGAATGGGGACAGAGGTTAATTTTAGCCTTCTGCCCATTCTTACACGTTTCCAGGGTCAAGGTTCATGGGAAAATGATCGAGAGGGGCTAAATAGGCATGGGAGAAGATGACCAAGGGAGTAGACACGATTTCGGTGTCTACAAATGGATAACTCCTTGTTATCAATAGGTCATCCACATAAAGAAACAAAATCAACGGTGATTCATCCTATCATAATATGTGGACATTTAGATCAAAATGGCATTTAGTGAAACCAATCAAAATAAAAAAGGAGTCTATCTTGGCATACCAAGATTGAGGATCTTGTTTGAGTCAATAGATAGAATTTTTAAGTGTGCAAACTAAGGAAGAATTTTCTAAAAATCCTTATGGCTACTCCATATATATTTCTTATTTGAGGTCACCATGAAGAAAGGAACTCTTCAAATCCATCTAATGAATATCCTAGTGATGTGTTGTAGTAATGGTGAGAGTAATTCAGATTGAGTTCATTTTGGCAACTAGAGAGAATGTCTCAATGTAGCCAATGTCAAACACCTGATAAAAACCCTTTTTTATCAAATGTGCTTTGAATTTTTTTATAAACCCATCTACTACAAACTTTTTTAGGTAGATCCAACTACATCGAACAAGTATTCTTCCCTTAGGAATTGGGATTAAATACCAAGTGTTGTTCCTCCACAATGAACTATACTCCTCTTTCATAGAACTATCCCACTTAGGAGTGCCTGATGTCTCATAAAATGATTGAGGATCAGAAGTAGATGAAATGAGAGCATGTGGAACATCTTATAATTATGAATGAGTTTACCTATTATCTAATGGATCTCCAACCCATTGGCTAGCACTTTCTAGTGTCTCTCTAACCCAAATAGGTCCAGTTCTCAGAGAGTTAAAAGTGGATTCCTCATCCTTTGAAAATAATCTAGGAGGACGAGGATAATCCTCATCATTACTCTCATCATCAAAACTAAAAGAATAATTTTAATCATCAAGAGGTTGATCAGGTAGATCTAAATCATTAGAACTATCATCAAATCCAAGTGCATCTAAGTAAGGTTAAAAGGTTTCAAGTGTGGATTCTGAAGGACCCTCTATAAAATGAACACTCCTCTTAATGAAAAACTTGTGAGTGGTGATGTGGATAAGCCTATATCCCTTAACACCCTTAAGATATCTAATGAAGATACAAGACTAACTTTGAGATTCTAATGACTTACATTTCTTCTTTGGAATATGAGCCATAATAGGTTAACTAAACACTTAAAAGTGCTCAAATGTGGGTTTTTATTGCTCTAAGATTTAAAAGGAGTAACTCCATTCAATGATTTATGATAAACTTATAGCTAGATATAAAAATCATAGTTGATAACCTCAACCAATATTGAGGTGAAAGAGACTTGGAGCATAGCATATAGTTAGCCATTTCTTCCAAAGACATGTTCTTGTGCTCTGTGACACTATTCTATTGAGGACTATATGGAACTGTACATTTTAGTTCAATCCCTTTTGATGTACCTAGTTATTTCTATACATGTGCTTAGAATTCCTAAAAATAGTTAAATACCTCTAATTTCTACTTAGGAAAATACAACCAAGTGTACCTTGAATAGTCATTGATTAAAATAAGCATGTACTTTGTCTTACTGAATTAAGGTTTTGGAAATGGACCAGTAATGTCACTATGAAAAATATCTAATATCTACTTAGTTCTTTGTGACTTTCCCTTATCATACTTTTCCTATCAATGTTTACCAAGTATGCAACCCTAGAAAACTCCATCATAAAATTTAAATCATGGAAACCCTAAAACCATGTCTTGATGATTGATTTGATCCAAGTAGTGATAGTTGAGATGGCCTAATCATTCATGCCATAATTTACTCACTTCATCTAAATGAATAAATAATGAAATAGAGGTTTGATCAGATTTAAAATGTGAGAAAGTATAAAACTTAGATTGGTGATCTGCTTTCCCAAATGCAATAATCGAGTCACTATTAGCTTTCCTAATAACCATAGAATTGGGTGTGAACTCAACTCTCTTACCCAAATTGATGTTATTGATCTGGTAAATAGATAGGATATTGGTAGATAAAGAGGGAACACATAAAACATCATGAAATGTCCCATAATTTTATTTAATAAATAAACTCCCACTAACTTCTATGGAAGTATCATCACCTAATAAAATAGAAGGCATAATACAAGGCTCCAAGGATGCAAACATTATCTTGTGATGAATCCATGTGGGGTGATTCACCAGAATATATAACCCATGTAGAATGCTAGTACATAAATGTAAAAAGTGATTTGCACTTATCTATTCCCTTCTTATTATATTTGGCCTTAAAAGACCCCTATGTTGATGAACTCTGAGTGGAAGAATCAAGGACACTAATATTATGTTTTTAAGCAATTTTGTCAATTGGTCAATCTATTTATTCATACATTTGAACTCATCATGCCTATATTTCTTGCAATATCCACATATGAGTCATTATTTCTTATGTTTTACATCTAAAGAAGAGGAATCATTTCATGATTTTGGATTAGCATCATATTTTTGACCCTTTCATTGCTTTAGGTCCTTCTTGTTCTATTTCTTCACCTTACTACTGGAAGCCTTATATTTATCATGACTCATAATCAAGGCATGAGATTTGGAGGACTTCAATGTACCCATTTAAATTAGTTTATCTTACTCCTAAGTCAAGTCAATAGAAAATTCATCCAAGGATGACATTTTACATGCAGCTCTAAGGGCACATTTGGTGGCGTGGAAGGTAGAAACAAATATAGAATAGTTAGATCCTGATTTGGAAAGGGCAAAAGAATCAATTGATCATCATTTTTGTCAATGTTGCATAGTTTCAAATGTAACTTGAGTGATTTGAAATTTTTTAAGGAGTCTTAAATTATACCAAAGTCACCTTGGCTCAAACTAAAGAGCTCATTATCCAATTCATGACCCCTCATTTCATCCTTTTTCCAAATATTTTATCCAATAAGTTCCATACTTGATTTGGAGTTGTTTTAGATTTGATATGAAAAATAATGTTGAGAGACATAGATAGGCACAATAGATCATAAGCTTCATCACTTAATTTTTACCACTTCACCTTCTATGTGTCCAGTATTGTTTTATTTTTTTACACATCATGATTTAGTGTAAGTCTTTGCTCTTCAAGGATTTTCACTTTGACTTTCCACTCATGATAGTTGAATGGTGTAAGAAGCAAAACAAAATTGATATCTATGGTGAAAAAAGGAAGAATGTGTTAAATTGTGTGTGTTATATACTACTAATATGACACCCCCTGAATATATAGATATTAAAATTAACAAGGCATGAGAATAACACCAATACAAAGAGATCAAAAAAACACGCACTTTTAAAAAAATGGCACCTCAAAAAGACCAATAGGTTGAAATTTATGCTTGATTGAAGTTCTATATGATAAGGTGATTCTCCACTTTACAAAATTTGAAAAATATCGAGTGTTCAAAACTTGAAATTGGGTGCTAGAGTTAAAACCCCACTAGTAAGAATCCAAATTTAATGCCCCTTCATGTGACCACACCATATGAGCAAGGATCTAAGGGGTAGTATGAGTGATCTCCCCCTTTATGATCTCATTTTACAGTATGATGTGGCCTAGGGAGTGATATCACTCATAAAATGTCCCCTTTTTAGCAATGAATAGTGTCACAAACTATTGGCTTAAATTTGACATCTTTTAAATCATCACAGGTAGGTAAAATAGAATGGCAAAGCTTTAGGTATGATTGAGTAGGTGGTGAATTTTGTGTGGTTTTTGGAATTACTGATGTGTTTTGTGAGGTGTGATTTCACCACTATCAAGTTTTACAACATGTGCTTACACCACCATCAGGTTCTATGCGGGGTACTTGCATCACTATTGGGTTTTAATGGGTGTGTTTCCGCTGCTATCAAAGTCCATGGGACATGTCAACATGCATGTCAAGGTCGAATGGTTATTTTTTCACATTAGTTGGGTATACCAGAGGTTGTTTCACATTGATCAAGGTCTATCAATGGTGGTGACATGTTATTCAGGGTCCATCAGAGGTGTTTGCATATTGATTAGGGTCTAATGGAGGTGTTGGATTTCAAGTCAAAATATATCAAGTGTGCTCATAAGGGTAAAAAATTATACAAGCTGTAAAATTATTTTTTTTATTCTATAGGGCATGCAAGCAATGATGTCAGGATTCGTAGAGCATGAAAGTAAGGTCTTAGATTATTTAAGGTATGCAAGCATGTGTGTCAAGATCTATAAGTGTTATAGGCACAAAATTACACTAAGTTTGAAGAAATCCTAGATATATAAATTTGTATTAATTTATTCAAAAAACTAAGAGTGACCCACTTAGTTTCTTGATAAACCCATAAATGGTTTTTCCTAAAAGTCACCTGATATATGGATTTTTGTAGATTCTAAGAAAATGCCTCCTAACCCTCTAAAAATGGTCATAAATTGTTTGTCATAGATGAAGGTCATGTGGGAAACTGAATATAGGATTTTGGTACCTTCTAAATCTAATTGTGTTGTCTATTTCTTAGTTTAAGACCTTGGATATGTATAATTATGTAATTTTTTTAGAAACCCCACCAAACCCTAAAAAATTGAAATCAGTGAAAAACCTAAACAAGATAGAATGTAAGATTCAAAATAGAATTGATTAATTATCTACCATCAGAGATATGATACCATGTTGGAGTTGGTTTCATTGAGGATTAATCAGATAGAGTCGAATGCATGAAGATGAATATGTATGGAGTAGTGAAACCTGAACAATAACTCATAAAATGGAATAAACTTGTCTTCACAAAAAAAGTTGTATTAATGAGCATTAGTCAAAACGTTCATAGGAATATACATTATATAGTGAGGAATTAGGTCACTCAAAAAGGTAATTAACTCAACTCATAATTAGAAAATGACTTAAAGTGCATTTTTCCTAATGGCCTATTATTAACCTAAGTAATTTAAATAAGACTATTTAGACAAAACCCAGTGGAATAAAAGTCTACACCAACAAATATTTATAAGGATTGAGATTAATATTTTTAAACCCATTCTTCGATAGTATAATACATCCTAGTTTACACTTTATAAGATATTTAAATTGAAAAAAAAAATATAACATAAATTATTTAAACATTAGGTATTAAAGTTGCATCATGACACTAATTTAAATATGATAGTCAACTTTTGAAGGGAAATATTTAATGGATAATAGTCATAATTTTTTTCATAGATCAAAGGTTACATATCAAATTTGACTCTTACTAATACATGGAAGTTGGGCCTAAATTTGATAGTTAACCTTATCTGTCCTAAAAACAATTATGACTATTACCTATTAAACATTACCCTTAAAATGAAAAATATGATTTATAGTAGAAGGAAGAAACATTAAACTATATATATTAGTTATGTGTCCTTTATGAAAAGTTACAAGTGCCACATGGTATAACATCATAATATTAGGAGTAAATTTCCACTGTAAGTTATCATTACATTATATAAAATGTGTCTTATGATTTGAATACGTTACATTGATAGACACATGGAATAATTGAGCAGAGCCACATTGTTGAAAAAAAATCATCCTTTTTTCAAATCTTGTGAACATGTGGCATCATCACATTTTTTTAGACTTTTTTTCTTGTTGATACCCATTTATAAACATGTGGATGCACATAAGTGAAATATCAAGAGATGTGGAATCATCACACATAGTGATGCTATCATAAACTTTTATTATTTTGAGATTTGCATTATATTCTTAAATGAGAAAATTATTATGGACCTATGTAGAATGGGAATATGCCTATTCTACATGGGTCTATTATATTAGGAATATTATCAACTAATAATAAAATATTCTTAATAATATATTATGTAGAATGAGCCATTATCAAAATACAATCATGCCTACCATGAATCATAAGTGATATATGCAATATGGCTACCTTGACATTTTTTCATAGTCTATTTATGATCCTAGTTAATTAAAAATAAATGTCTTACTTAACTAATTTATCTAGGACACACCTTGGTAAGAGGATAGGTGCTATTGTTTTTCCTTCTACTTTTATTATTGTGTGGTCAAGGTACAACCAATAATTACCTTAATTATACTTATAAAGACATCCTTATTTCATTGGATAACCTTAGCATAGGATTCATATTAATATATTGATACACATGTAGGTAAATGTCATCAATTACATTTTTTATATAATACCTAAACCTATCAACCTAAAGAATGTGAATGTCTTCAAAAATCCTTTTGTCATCTTTTAGGTGTCCATGTAGGTGACCCTAAGAAACTCACGGTATCAAAAACAATATCATGCAAGTAAGTAGGAAATCATATTCTATTTAACTAAGGAAAAATCAACATCATTAATGTACTCCATTATTTATTTGACCTCTTGTAAATGGTTGTGTAATGAGGGAATTCCCCATACAGAGTTGTAGATTCAAAATTTATGTCCTTGTATTTCTAGTTTATTTCAAATGAGAATAAAGAGGGAATTTTAGTGTGACTAATATCCACCATTATAATACCTTTATGTACTTGATTTTGAACTTATAGATGTGTTAATTTATCACGATTTCTTAGAATCTGAGTCATCCCTATTTTAATGTTTACTTTCATTAGTCTTGAATGAATATTTTTTTAGTGATACATGTCCTTTTAAGAATTCGTTAATGTTTCACGGTACTGTATGGAACTGTTGCATGTAACAAACCTTTTTAACCAATTCTTTTATAATTTATACATGCATAGGTGTGAGGTAAATACACGTGATATATTATTTCTCCAAAACATTTTCTAATAGTAAGAAACAACATTATAAGAAAATTTGTGATTGTTTTATAAAATTTTATGATTGTTATAACATTTTAATAAAAATCATAGTGTATTTAATTTTATATGTAATTAGGGAAAACTAATACTTTTATAAATTTATTCAAATTAATATTTCCAAAAATATACTTAGATTAAGAAACATCAGAGGAAATGTATATATTTAATATTTTCTGTCATTAATAGATACATTGATGATTTCTAATTAGAAAAGTTAACTATTTTTTATATTTAAATTTAATTATTTTAATATTCAATAGTTTTATGTAGTTTTATTTCATGTTTTAATGGTTAATTATATATTTTCAAACAACACTTATACCCTGGTTGGCTTTATTGGAATATGTCAATCTTCAATTCCCATAATTTAGTCAACAACTTGTGAATGTTTGGAATTTGAACTTGAATCGGTATGAAAGGAGACCACACAATTTAACAATAAATATGTTACATAATTTCTCTCAGTGTTTCAAACTTATTTTTAGTTAATTGTAATTAATGATGATAATGTCCCATACTTTCATGATACGCTGAAATCAATGTTGCATCAGATGATATTATTTGTTTTTTCATATTAATATAAATTTAATTACATGTTATTATTATTTATAAATTAATATTCCTATCAACACATATATCCTTACATGAGACTCATATTTCATTTAAAAATGATAAAACATTTGTTATTTCTTCTCACATTTATGTTTAATTTTTTTTATCTGATAAGGTTTTGTAGATTTGTTGTCATCTCATGATTATTTTTCATATTATAGAATTATGTCTCTTACATTTGGATAGATTATCATGTGGAATTATTTCCAAAAGTCACCAAATTTTTATAGAGTAGAGTGTATCTAGGTAAGAGGATATTACATTACAAATATGTGGGAAGAGGATTTTTTGTTTTTAGTGTTGACGTAGTATTGGATGGAAAAGTATAATTTTTTTATTTAGTTGATGAAGATAGAAAATGGTAATTTTTAAAGGATGACCTGTAGAATGTGAAAAATATTTTTTGTAAATAATACTCTCTCAAAAAAAATCCTCTTGCTTTAGTCACATTTCTATGGTGAAAACTAAATCCATGAATGAAGAAGATAGAATTTTTTTTTTTAGATCCATTAACATAAAATTCCATATTTAACGTGGGTCATGAATCTATGGATGTACATAAAATTAAATTTGATGGGATGGATTTATATTATAATTCATGGTAAATTTCTTATGGGTACCCAAAGATCACCTTATATAGTCATAAATCACACTAACTAAATGGTGGTAGGCATGTATTAAACGGTAACATTGGGAAAGAGAAAGAAAGGTCAAATATTACCATGTAAATTACTTACATATCAATAATTATTGAGAAAATTTCAGATTTCTCTCCAAATTTAACTCATTATATAGGACATGATGGAATAAAATTTAATCAGAGGTTGATTCTAACATTATACCCACAATTTTAAGTGAAAGAAGTGTAACAAGGAGCTTGAAGTTTTGAAAATTCCACTAGTATTGCAACCAAGTTTTAGTAAGATAATTACTATAAGATTTCAACATGTTTTGATTTCAAAATAAAAAAAATTATCTAAGTCTAACGAGTGTATAGATATGTAAAAAAAAATTTAGATCCACCACATGCCTAGAAGCACTCTCAAAACATGAAAAGTAATAAGTGTGGATAATGAATACATTCAGAGTTATCTTACACATTACTAATCCCATAGATTAAAATCATAAGAATGAACTCAAGTATTCTTGATCATTATGCATGATAAACTAGAGAAAATGAAAACTTCTAAACTAAGGATGAGAAAAAATCAAACTCAATAATTATTTTTTATGAACCTCCCAGTTAATTTGGTTGGTATGATCACACATGGACATAAGACTAGGGTTTTGGAAACTTTAGCCTACCATTTTTTGAATGTGGATAAAATTATATGGTTACTAGTATCACTCTAAATTTCACCCTTAAGGAGGTTGTTCAAACCTTCCTCATTTAGTTGATATCATGGAGACACCTCTAGGATTTGGGTAGCCTAATCAAGTATGGTAGCCCCATCATTTTTTGTGCTCACTTCACCATCATGTTGGAGGGTGTTCAATTGATTCTTCCTCAAGTTTATCATTATACCTAGTACTTTAGAGTTTAGTTTTTGTATTTAGGATCCTCTTATTTAACACCATTCCTTCTTTGACTTGGTGGTTAAAATGACTTGACTTCTATGTACTCCAGCATGATGGATTAGCATCCATAGGAAAACATGACTTCACACTGCATCCTTTATTGTTATCCACTAGCTTCACTATTTTTTTTTTTTTTTGCAAGGGGGGGGGGTGTTTTTTAGAGTATATATTGCTCATGCTAGCTAGGTTTGTCTTATGTGGACTTTAGTCCCACATTTCCTTGTTTATCTTGCATTTTATTTTTCCTTACCTATATAATCAAGTGTTCTCATTATAATATTAATGATTTTAAATTCATATTATTCGAGTATAAACAATTATTTTTTCAATTAGTTTCCTCTTGTTTATGATGAAGAATTAATGGTTGTGGTAATGAGCCATTAGAGAGATCTTAGATGAAGATTTTTTATAACTCTTTTAGATTATATGTGGTAGATTTGTCATGACCCCATGTTGGCCCAGGCATTTCATCACATTTTTTGGGATGCGAGGGTTGGAATTCACCAACTCTACCAACTCTTCCCACCATGTGCATAATTGTTTTTCATTGAAGTATCTACTCTTCATTGATTCTAGATGAGATTTCGGAATGTGATGTTAGGCTAGTGGTTGAAATCTAGATACATAATTTCCTTAGGCAATTTACATTAGTTTAAATACCAATAAAAAGTCCAAAAATTGGTATTAGAATTTATATTTTGTAGAGGTCTATGTTTTTCCAATGTTCATATCCAATTCAAATAAAAGTAACATGGGATAATTGAAGTCTTCACCCTTGTAAATCATGTGAGCCATAATGTCAATGATGACTTTTGTGGCTTCTTTCATGGTTGTGGTAGTCTACCAGAACCATTTTGTAATACATTTCACAAGATGTGAACAGGTATATCTTCAATGTCTTCCAACAGAAACCCATATGCACCTATTATATACATCACTTTGATTTTTCATAAAATGGGTGGGCTCTTCAATTTATATAGCCCCAATGACTTCCCCTTATTTCCATTCCTATCACTTTTTCCATGGAAACTTCATTCACATAAATTGTGACATTAGGGGAAAGATAAATCTTACTTTTATTATACCTTTTAAGTAGCAATCACATGATTTCACTAAAATCACTGAATGTAGGTAGGCAGATCAAACTCTCAACATTCATATTATGAAATTCATGTTTTTGTGAAAGAGTTATAGGTTTTCCTCCTTGTGGTCCATGTTGCATGAAAAAATGTTTGTTTGTACTTTTTAATGAAATCATAAACCTCAAGGTCTTCAAATTTGGTTTGGTGAAAATTAGCACTAATGCCTATATCTTCCTTCTTAGCTACCATGAGTCCTTTGATTCCATCAAATATGACCAATATTGATATCTATATTCTATTTATAAATGGTAAATTTATAAATACTTGGATTACACAAGACTCTATGAGCTCTAAAATATCCTTAATATCAAACTCGCCTAAAGTTATAATGTTGACTCATCCATTATGATCATCTATTTATGGGTTTTGGTGCACCTATTCACCTCCCTTTACTTTGAATGTTTTGAGATACCATTTGGTCACATATATGGGAACATTAATTTCAATATTGTTCATAATGAGTTGGCATCCATTTTCCTAAGCTAGAAACCCTTGGGACTATTGATTGACATTTGATTTGGCATTTCATCATACCTTTCTTCATTTGTACCTATTTATTCACTTAGTGATGTCAATGTACAATCTATTTTTAGGATCCATCTTGATTTTCCCATTTGCTTCATCATTAATGATCCTAAAGAAGCATTATCCATTATTAAATTAATATCTCATCTCATGTGTATTCTCCCAGACTTAATATCTATTATACGTCATATTTGTGTTTTATTATGTGTCTCTACCAACCCCATCATCCATGGATCGAATGGTCTATGATGTTGTTCTTTATTCTATGTATTATGACATAGCACCTCGTCAACTTGCAAATCTAATTCAGTGGTGGTAGGGATTTAATCTATGGCCATTCATGTGACCTAGTAGAATATTTCCTTGTTAATCTTTCAAAACAACAGTCCCAAGCTAAAATATTTCATGAATAATATATAATACTTTGTACATAATATTGAGCTTACCTGGGAATGCATGAAACCCATTGTCATATCATAAAAATGGTTATTCTACATGGAATTCCTTGGTGTGAAGGTTTCTCTCATGACAAGATTTTTGGCTGCATTTATGTACTTACATATATATTATTTTATTTTGTTGTTTTTCCATCATATTTAACTCTATTAGTCAATTATTCAATTACTCTTGGTCATCTATTTTCATAATGTTAGTTATGCATAAATTGGGGACAATGTATTCCAAGGGCATGACTACCTTTAATCCATAGGTGAGTTGGAATGGTGTGAATCATGTCACATGTTTGTAATGAATATTATATTACCATAGAACTATAGGAATTAGGTCTTCCTATTCATCATGTTGTACATCACATATTTTTATAAGCATCTTCTCTAAAACTTTATTCCCATCTTTCATCAAGCCATTCACTTGTGAATGATAGATTGTACTTTTATGGTGCATAATTAAAAATTCATCAATGAAGGTTTTTATTATTTTGTTTAAGAATTTGATATCTATTACACTCACCATTTTGATCAGAGAACCAAACTTGTTAATGATGTTTTCATATAGAAACTTTGTGGTGTCTTTCGTACCACAACTTGTCATTACAGTAGATTCTAATCACTTCATCAAATAATCCATCACATTAATAATATATCTATCATAAATGAATTTATTTGGAAGATTTATTTGCCTAAAAAAATTAATCCCCTACTAATCAAATGGTTGTGACATGACCATTAACTATAATGGCATTTCATCATGTTAGTTCAAATTTCCCATGTACTGACATACGTCTCATTATTATACAACTCAAAATGCATCTTAGAACAAGTGAGGCTACCACAAACTACTTTTTAAAATATTACTTATAGTAGAATCATCTACAAAATGACCCCTAGCTATTCTTTGGTGTGATTATTTAACCAGTTGTGATCATTCATGTTCTATAACTACTCTATGTAGAACCTCATCCTTGCCCAAATAATATAAAAATACATTTATGATGGTATATTTTAAGTCTCTTATGATTAACTACTTATTTTTTCTTTCTAGATAGTGTGATGGGAATATCCCCTACTCTAAAAATAGTGTGATTTCATCCAAGTGTTCTAGAATTATAGATGCTTAAAAAAGATGTGTGTTTAGAGATTCATCTTGAATTTCTTCTAGTTCCTCACAATTAGGTAATCTACTCAGATGATTTGGTCCTACATTCTCCCATCAAGGTTTAACATTTATGCATAATTAAAATTCTAGAAAGAGCATCATCCATCTAGAAATTATTTTTCCAAGCATAGGCTTATTGACAATGTATCATAGTGTTTGGTGATCTGTGAATAACTCAAATGGTGTCACCAATAGGTAGTGTCTAAACTTTTGTAGTGTGAACACCATTACTAAATCTTTCCACTTTATTATAGTGTAGTTCTTTTCTTTGGCTGATAATTTTTTTCTCATGAAGTGGATGGGGTGGTCCACTCCTCCCTCTCCTAGATTCACTAACGTATCTCCCACTACAATCCTTGAGGCATATACATGAACATGAAAAGTCTTACTCTAATCTAGAATGACCACTATTGATGTAGTCATCAGTCTTTATTTGAGATTAATTAATGCCTCTTGACAGTAATATATCCATAGGAATTTCATTCCCTTTCATAGTAGTTTTTCTAAAGGTGTGTATATAGTTGCATACCTTTTGATAAACTTTTTATAATATATAGTGTGGCCCAAGAAATATATTACCTTTTTTGAGATTTTCACTGGTGGCATGCCAATAATCAATATGATTTTGGCCTAATCTATAAGAATTCATTTATTACATACTACATGTCCCAATCAAACCTTGAAGGGTGTAAAAAATAAACATTTATTTAAATTCAAGGCAATTTATAGTGACTTACATCTTTCTAGCATCAATCTAAGTTTATACAAGTTATTTTTAAATAACAAAAACACTACCCAATCATCCAAGTATACTTCTAATAAGTCATGGATAAATTCCATGAACATAATCATGATGGATTTGGATAAAAATGTAGGTGAGTTATTCAATCCAAAAGTCATCACCTTATAATCGAATGAGCCCCATTCTATGGAAAAGGTGGTCTTAACTCTATCCTCTTCTATAATTGGTATTTGATGATAGATGCTAAATCCATATTTGAATGATTATACCTCATGTTGTGTCATAGCCTCTAGAACTTCATTAGTGAATGGTATTAGGAATGGATAATTGACACAAACATCATTTAGACTCTGATAATCCCCACAAACTTGAATTTCACTTGTCTTCTTTGAATATACTATTATTGGACTTACCCAATCAAATTTCTCTACTATGAATATGATTCATGTTTCTTTCATGCACTCTATCTTGGCTTTAACCTTCAACTTTATGTTGGGGTTTAGGCAGTACAGCTTCTTCTTAATAATTCATGTCCACTCCTTCAATTTGATGTGAATTTCTCCTAGGGAGATATTTAGACCCTTCAATTATTTAAAATTTGTAGGGAACACATCTTTGTAGTCCCTTAAAAGTTATAAGACTTTTGAAATATCTACTTGAGTCAATAATCCCCTATGTGTGCCATTTTTGGAACATCCTTTGTGCCAATTTTTATAACATATTATTTTAGAGGTTCTTGGTAAATTTGTTGCTTCTCTTTAGGAATGGAGTCCCTTAATGTTTATTATCCTTCCCTCTCTGCTACATCAATGTGTCATAGTCTATCTTCTTCATTCTGGCCTATGATTGGCTCTAGTAACTGCTCAACTTCTCTTTCTAGCATAAATAGGTTTGTCAGATCCATATCTTCTTCAATTTATGATTCTAATGTGGACTCATCTTATTCATGTATTTTATGACATATTTGAACCCTATTTTTATCTTTTCTCTTCTCCTCTTGATAGGTCTATAGGGCCTCATTCAGGTCATAGGTTATGTTTTACTATGAAGTAGACTCCATTAGAATGTTTAAATCTTTAACCCTCCCATGGCATAGAAACATTTTTATATTTTTTAATTCTTGGTGTTCCATTAGTTTATCACTCTTAAATATGAATTCTTGAATGAAATAATTTTGGGCCTATGTCCAATTCTTCATTTCTCTTCAGCACTATTGGTGTATATACCATGCAATTAGAAGAACACCTAGGGTATAGTTGAAATAATATACCCAATACTTGGGATCCACACATTCTCAATTGAAAAATTCAATGCATCTAAAGATATGAAACTCTATATGCTCTCCCTCTTTAAATATTAGCCAATATCTTCTAAATTCCTATGGTAACTAAAACCAATCTATCATCACTTCATACACTTCTTCCCAGTTTAGCCTCTCAACTCAATGAACTAACCACCAATTCACAGTGATTCCTTTTAGCACATAGTTGAATTCACTAATCCTTTGAAAAATAAATGACACATACTATTGGGATCACATAATTAACTACATGACATCCTTAATTGCAAAATATTGAGGTATTTGATATTTAGTTGTAAAGACCATGCATAGATTTCATATTTCATGGTATCCTTTTACCCAGTTCAACAAGTTAGTAACTAATTCATCATTAATTTAGGATATTATATCTCATTATGGCATTCCTTATGGATTAGGGTCAATTAAGTCCTTATCGGTGTGACATGTCTAATATACAAAATCTATTTCATAACATGTTGGGGACCTTACCTAGTAGACTATACATCTATCATGTCCAATTGAAACATATTACATTGTCTTTTATGTGGTTTTTATAGTCTGGTATGGTATCTATTTTATCCATATATATTGTAGTGAATGTTTAGAACTATCATATAAAAAATTTCATTACATCCCTTACAGTGCTTGTGGTTTCATTTGTGTATTGACTTTCATCCAGTTGTGTCCTATAAGACAATAGGGTGAATTTGGCTCCTTAGGGATTATATAAGGTTTATCCTTTACTTTTTTTAGTGAGATCATAATGATCTTGTCATATTTATGAGCCTCCAACTAGTACATTATCATGTTATTTTCTTTTGGCCATCATAGGCCCAATTGTTTCCAATCATCATAGGGTAATGTGTGGTTGTTGTCTTCATATCTATTACTTCAAAGTCTCCTCATAGGCTAAAGTCTATGATTTTTATCTCTACATCATATAATCACCCAATAGATTCCACTCTCACATAATCCACAAGATTGGGGGTAACTAGATTGTATACCCATGTAGGTCTTCCAATTACTTCCCATGTTGATATGAGAATCATGTTCATTATTCTATAAAAGTCAAAGACAAAATTTGGTATCTTATACCCAATTATTTCAATTTCCATCCTTTCATAAATTTCCCAAGGTTTCTTCATTTTAACATACCAAACTAATTTATTCATTCGATGCTAACCTTTCTACACACCTTACAATATATCATAAAGTAAATTAGATATATTCTGTGATATATCCTCATTTCTTGGTGTATTTAGAAATTTAATTAGATCTATCAACACATTTAAAATTCCATTTAGACACATAATTTTCAACATCTATTTGTACATCTATGCATCAATGGTGGCATCATCTGCCTCTGTAGTCCCCTATTGATGGATTATTTTTAAGATCTATGTAATTTCTCTCATTATTCCTTTCTTAATAGTAGGTTAAGGATACTTATCTTAACAAATATTATTTATGTCATGTTCTTGTGGCATTTTTATAAGAGGTATTCCTTATTCTACAAGGTTTTTTCACAGTAGTTCTTACATAATAGTTTCTTCCCATGGCTTGGCATTAATTAGGTTAACATTATGCACTGCCTAGTCTTTACACTATTTCTCCAAGATTGGACAATGTTTAATGTCATAGTTACTTGGAATTTGATAATAAGTATAGCAGGCTTACCACTGAGGATTTAAGGAATAATTCCTTTGTACATAGTTGAATTCTCCACATAGATAACACTGAATAGGCTTTCTTTGTAAACCATTTCCCCTTCCTCTCTTTGTACCTCCTCAATAGCCTCCACTATATCCACCTCTTCCTCTGTTAGCTTAGAATCCCTAATTATAGGATTATTGTGGTCCAAAATCTATAGGATTTAGTTAAACATTCCATGCTTGATTTTTTTGTACACCCACATATCCACCATATTGGGGTTGTGATGATTATGGTGCCCAAATAAGCTGGTGTGGTTGTGGAATCAATAGATTCCAATAATTCTAATTCTAGGTAGGAGGTGTCTAATTCTAAACAGGATTATTCTAATTATGCCTTTCTATAGGCTAATAATCTAGTACCTTTGATACCCATAATTTACTATAAATATTGGTACCTTTTCTCTTGACTTCATAAACTAGATTGGTCTGAGTCACAATTGTCAATTATTATACATCCACTATAAAAAAAAATTGGTGATGTCTTATTTTAGTTTATAAAGAGCTCTAGAGTTCTTTTCATCTTGATTATGTGATTTGTAGAAGTTATAGTACAATGTTTATGGATTCTTCACATACTACTCTAGAAGGTGACATTGAGATATTACTCAATTTTTACTCAAGGATACTAATATATGTGGTGTCCTTTACTACACTCCATGCACTATAAACAAGATATAGGCCTTTTTGTTGCATCTTATTATTTTTCTAACCTTTTTATTAGGAATTTTAGGGTATTATCCATCTATGAACTTGGGGTTGAAGCTTCTTTGTATTTTTTAATATACTCTACATAAATCATAATTATTTTTACCTCTATTTTTGTATCAAATTGTGCTTGTGAAATGGTAAATATGATTCTCGGTCATAGACCTTATACGAACTAAGAATCTTTATTCTTGTCATCTAGGACAAATTCTATTTTATTCATTACATCAGAGAATCTATGATCATAGTCATGAATAGTTTCTTTTATTCCTTACAAAATTTATTTGAGGTCTTGTATGGTCTATCTAGAAAATTTCTTAATTTTGAACTTTACGATAAGACAATTCTTCACATCTTGTAGACTCACTCAAGGAGTGTCCCTAAAAAATATAAACTCTAATGATGATCATGATAAGGAACCAACTAATTCACATTTAATCATTTCCTCATCATGTATTCCTTTGGCTTACCACTTCATGTCATAGGTCAGTATGTAATATTTAGGGTTTGTAGACCCATCATATGAAACTAGATTAATAAAATCACCCATATATAGTGCCATGATGGGAGTCATCACAATTGTGATACTTAGTTATTAGATCAAAGGTATTTATGGAATAGTAGGACTTACCTATGTTGTTGGTGTTGCCTAAGATGGTGACTTCGCTATTTGTTGTGTTTAATTTTGACTTAATGATTATAGAAATGTCTGAGTTATTCCCTCATAAAATTTATATTTGTGTGATCCACTTGTTCAATAACATTCATGTCATTATGTGTTAATTCTAAGGTTTTTGTGCCTTTCTTGTGTTTTCTTGTCAACCCTTGCACTACCTAATTATAGGTTGTCTTTATATCTTTCCCTATCTTCATACGAACTTATTTAATCACTGGCCCTCACCACTTGTCTTTCAAAGCTTCTATAGAACTCTTACTAAATTAAAAAAATTAGGCTAGGGGATGTACATTCCCAGGGTGAATAATTGGTACCTATATCCTTGTCATTTATATAGCTTAAACCTATGCTTCTTTGTTTGTAACTTCCTATATGTTCCTTAAGTGATAGATCTAGTTCCTTAAAATGGAATACTTTTCTTTATAACTACTTTCAACTTGATTTACTTATACACTACTAGATTCATCTTCTTTTCTTTCTTCATTTTGTTTTCATCTCTCCTCTACTCATCTAGGGGCTAGTCTCCTTACTCTTTGTTCTCTCATCTTTCTCTTTTTCCCTTTTTCAATCCTCACTCTTTTCTCCTAATATACTACTCTTACTCCTAGTCACAGGTACATAAGTATTTATCTGGAGATTCTACCTCTATTATTGTCATAGTTTTCACTCTAATTATAAGATCTTATTTCATTCCTACTCCTATTCACCCTTCATTCTAACATCATGTTCAAGCTCTATCTATGTATTATTTCACCATTTGCCCCTTTATCACACACATCCACATGGTGCTTGAACTGACTACTCCATTTATAAAAGGATCTAGTACCATTGCTTTTTCCACAACCAACATGTTAATTAGTGTAAGGATTCATTTCAAAAACTTTCCTCTTATCCCCCAACAAATATATCCTTTTTCACTTCAAATGTTATGTAGCCTTATACTACAAACTTTGTAATATATCTATCAATGGTTCTGGCTTACAATAATCTACTGCATGAGTCCATATGTTCTCCATAGTCTAAAGTTGTTCTATTTTTTTCCTAAATCCATATAAAGTCAACTATTTTTTTACATCTGAAGCAATGATATTCCAAATGAGCTAACCAATTAGATAATAATCTAGGTAGTTTACACCATAAGATTCATATATTTCATCATAAATGTGTTCTTATATGATTTATCATTCAGAACACCCTATTCTCTATGCTTTTTTTATGTGAATTCAGAGATTTTATGGTCTAATCAATCTTACACATCTCTTTAGCTAGGCAACCACCATAGCATAACTACAAATAGTGAGTTCTACACTCACCGTACCATTGTTAACAGTCATTCTTGGGAGACCTTAGAAGATGATAATTATAGGAATAATTGTTATACTCATAAAAAAAGAGAGTGAATAACTATTGGTATCAAGAAAACACTAATCTAGAGAGTTTTGTAGAGATTCATATGGTTACAACTTACTAATCATAGGTGTTTACATCACATATACTAATACCATTCAGATATTAATTAGAAAAATAACTCAAACTTAATATTTAAATATTATCTATGATACCAAATGGAATTATAGCAAAATGGTATCAAACAAACATAGTCTTATAAGATGTAAATAACTCATTTAGATATATTATAACTATATATGAGCTTGCACTCAATTACAACTTGTCAATCCATTCTATACTCCAATATTGTCTAATAAAAATAATGATTAACTTAAAATCCTTCAAAAATTTCTACAAAACAAGTGTTAAATTACTTGTACTAAGCATAACATTCAAAACTTACAACATCAACAACTTATTGTAATCCCAAAAGGGGCTACTTATACTATATTCATAATTATTTATAACCTCCAGGTTGTTTCTCTCTTAATCAACTACCCACACATCACTGAGTTATTGCAACAACCTTATATCTAAGGTGAGTCCAAGAATAACCTAACAAAAAATAAACTACAACCAACTGTGAACTAGCCAACATGTCACCTATATTTCATGTGTTATAGTGCGCACATAATCTCCCACTAACAAATGAAATGCTAAAAATTAATAAACTATTGAAAATAATTTAGATATGCATAAATATATCATTTTAAATATGAAATACAAATTTTGAGATGAGCTAAAAATAGCAAATTGATAAATAAATATGTAAACTTAGCCCAAATTGAATGTATGTTGAATGTGTAGGCTAATTATTGCTAGAAATTAACTGTAAGGACCCATAATATGTGTCACAACCAAAATCAAGAATTTAAATTATGTTGGGACAAGGATATACTATGAGGACAATGATGTATTGTATCCTTATCTATTGAGTATCATCATGTCAAAATTGACTATGTGACTAATTTTCTAATTTGGGTGTGTGCACCTATTTATGAGGGTTTAATGTTTGACCATTGTCCTAATTTGATGTGAAAAATAACTCAAAAATACAAAATCATAGCTCCTATACAAAAAACTAATAAAAATCAAATATAAAAAAAGAGGAGTAGGGTTAGGGGAATAATTGAGCTCTCATCAAAAAACCCTTTATAATCTAAGTGTTACCTACATATCCCAAAAGGGCCTCATAGAGATGTAGTTCTCCCTCCTAAAGTGAGTGTGTGAATATTGACTTTGTTATATGAATGTAGCTAGATATATTTATTTAAATGTATGATAATGAGTGCCTTTGACCTACAATAAAATAATTTCAAACTTGGACTATGAATATTATAATGCTTCAACATTTGAATTGGAAATAATATTGCTCTTTTTCTTAATGTGTAGTAGAATTTTCAAGTTTTTTTAGATAAGTTTGGAGAGGCCTATATATGGGGTTTGTGTTGAATCCTAATGCATATGTGGAAACAAGATTATGAGTGGTTGGTGACCAAGGTTGATAAGTGTATCAAATTATGGTTTAATAAGTGACTCTCTTTAGGTGGGATATTGACTCTTATAAATATAGTTTTAGCATCCATCCCTTTCAATTGGCATGGTCTACAACTTATTTTGGTTTGGGTCCTAGAAAATATCAAGAAGATATGTTTCAAATTTCTTTGGACAAGAAAAAAATTCAAAACCAGTAATGCTTTAATTAAATGGACTCATATTTCCAAGCCAAAGGAATAAGGTGGGTGGGGTCTAAAAAATATACATTATTCAGAAAAGCTTTGGACGTAAGGAGTCTTTGGAGACTTATGAATAAGGATAGTTTATATATGAATTTTATAGTGTAGAAACATATGGAGCCTTAATCCTTGGTGGATTAGATTAGGAATCATTCCAAAGTTACCTCTAATGTTTCTATTATATAAAAGGATCTTGTTCATGATTTCACTCTATTAGGTAACTAGATGACTTGAAAAATTGGTAACAATGGCCAATAAATGATAGGGGATAACCCTTAGGTGTAAGTTGGTAATGCTCATAAGATTCTAATTAATATTATATTTCCTCTACAAGAATCTAATTTTAATTCTTTGTCCCAGGTGGTTATTCTTACCACTACCTATTTATGGCAACAAGGATGGTTGAAGGCACACCATCTAGGTCTTATAGAGAGAGATAATGAATTATGTGTTGATTATGTTCATCTCCTAATTTGAATCCATGTTAAACTAAGAGAAGGTGCTAAGGATGAACTTTTTTAATTAAAAATCCAAATAAGGGAGAATACACTACTAAACTTGGTTACGAATATTTAATCTCTAAAGATGAAATTGGTAATTAGCTATGGCAATCTGTAATCACATAAAAGTGGTATTTGACATATATGAGTGCTACCTGAGACTACCTATTCCTAGATTAGGCCTAGACCTATCCTAGAACCTATTATCACACTTAGACCTATCCTAGAGACTAATATCACACTCATACCTATTCTTATATAAGTTTTTAGCACTTAGATCATCTATATCATGGGTTTTCTAGATAAGTATTTATTTGCACATAATTATTACTATTTTTTGAAATTCAAAGCTAGTCAAATATGTAATAAATCAATGGTTGTTTTATGAATATTATTTACCCAATTTAGAATACTCATCCATTTAATCAAACATATTATTTACACAAGTGATTTAAATTTTTTGAGAATAATGGATTTTTATTCCTATTTTAGTTAAGGGTCAGGATTGATAAATCAATAAATAATATTTCAATAATTACATTCCTAATTTATATAATTTATTTTTATTTTATCTTTCTAAAAAGATCAATAAATAAGGATAAATATAACTTAGCTCTAAATTGGACTAATATAGTTGAGATAAAGATTGATACTAGTTGTGTAAGACTGGGACAGTGTCATGGATCAGACTCTAGCTTTCATTCAGTGAAAGGATAAGAGCATCAAAAATAGCACACTTTGAATTTTGACACTATTTTCCACTCTTGTCATTGTTATCCAAACTAGTCACATAAATCTAATTTTTTTGGGTTCTTTGTGTTGTTCCTGTTTGACCCTGTCTGTGAAATATTGAGTGTTGAATGTTGATAGAACTGACTGTAGATCTAATTTAATATTAAAACCTAACCTTTCACCATGCTTGATAAAATAATATTTAAATCAATTGAGAAAATGGGGGTTAGTTTGTAAGATGTACTAAAGGTGAAATCCACACCCCTTGTGTGGGTATGCTACCTACATACCAATACTCTGAAGAGGGATCAAGCCATATGTAATTCTCCCACATAATGTGATTTATGCAATAGTATGATGTGGATGTAAAAATGTCAAATTGAGAGTGCTTGAGGTGGTTAGGGATTGGTATGAGGGTTTAAGTATGTTTGTAGCTATGTTGGGTGACTATATACAGAGAATAGGGAAGTTTATCTTAGTAGTTTGATTGTATTCTTGCTTTCTTTTTAATATTTATCACCTCCCATGTAAATTAACTTTGGCTGGGATTTTATAGGGAATAATTGGTCATGGGTTTGATGTGATTATGCTATTTTGATATAATGAAAGATAGGAATCAGATGAAAATGACCATTTGGGCTCAAATTTCAAAGGGATAAGAGCACTAAAAACATGACACACTAGGGTCTAGTGCTATAGTTTATGTATGGTGATCCTATCCTACAAGATCAAGACTTGGGGGGATAGGATTGGCCTAGGAAATAGGATTTGGCTGAGCTAGAATCATCATTTAGAAGGCTATGGATGACTAGTAATGAGCAAAAAGGTGTCTAAAAGGGTCCTAAAAGCATACAAGAAGGACCTATGGATAGGATGTCACAATCCACACTCAAACTACCAATTTTGACATTTTATATGACTACATTTCCCCCTCCTTTATTCTAGTGATGCATCAAAGTGAAATACTAGGATAAATGAGAAGTAGAAAGTGTGCCTAATCTTATTTGTAATGGTGAATCCCATGAAGATGTGTGATATTGAGTGATGATAGGTATCTGCTAAGTAATATTGGGTAAATGTTGAGTAATGTTGGGTATGTGTTGTACCAAAGTAATATCATGAATGGAATTGAGTGCTTAATTCCCTGAGAGTGGCTCAAGAATACAAAGGTTAGCCTTTTGGCTCCATCATCGCCCACTAAGTGAATCTATGTCATCATTTGTGTGTTAATCAATATTTGGACTATGTGTCCAATCCCTCTAAGTAGGTCGAACAAGAATACAAATGCTAGCTAGTCCTTTGGTTCCATCATTGCCCCTGAAGTGCAAAACTATGAACTAATATTAGTATGAATGTGTGTCATATGAGATGGATCCTAAAGCTTATGAATGCTCTAACATTTGAAAATGTGGCATGGATAATCAAATGTGTGTTGATAACTAGGCCAATCTATGGCCACTCTAAAAGGTGGAGATTAGGCTTGTAAAAAAGCCATTCCAAAACTAGGAACTAGGCTTATATGAAAGCCACTCTAAAATGATGCCAACCACCTACAAATGGAATAAGGCATATAAATGCTAATAATACTTGGGTCATGAAATAAACTAAAAAGAAAAGAAGGCAAATATGTTTCACACATTTCTCCTAATCACTGGTGTTTGTTACATGGATTCTAATATAGAAGTTGTACCATCTACCCAATCTAAAACTAAAAGAGAGAGCCATCATGTTGTGCCAAAACTATACTAAAATTATTGATCCTGAATTTTACTTTAGCTAACAAAACTATATCTGACCTTACCATTATGTCTATTTATTAGAAAATCTAGTTTTTTTATTATTTGGATAGGAGTGCCAAAAATAAGACACTTTATTATCCAATGTTTTAGTATAAGTATGGTGCTCTTTTCTTTTGTTTTTTTTCTCATTGTTCTATGTTCATCAATATTTTCCTAGTCTACTCTACCTAGTTTGAATTTTGAATGTTGTTCTAGGTGTTCTAAAAACTAATGTTTGATCGATAGAAGGCTTAGATCTCTATGACAAAACCCCTATTTGTTGCCCCCTCTTATGTTTGTTGTCCCTTCTTATGAGAGTGGTAATAAAGACCCTACAAAGAATACCCTCAAAATAAATATCCCTACAAGTGTATTATGCTATGAAATACATGATATAGTAATGATAATCAAAAATATGTCTCAAGTTATAGCATAGTTTGTATTGGAGATTATTAGATCAATAGGGGTATGCTTAGATAGATGTAACAATGTAATAGCATGTGTAGTATACTAAATTGAAACTAGAAATCTGGTTAGTTATTAGTTGTTAGTTGTCAAAGAGGGATGGAGCATGATGTCCATCATGGCATCCAAGAAAATAAGATAATGCATGATGTAGATCATGGCATTGTGAACAATGAGAATTAAACAAGTAATAAGCATGCAAGTCAAGAAGCAAGAAGCACACAAAAGTGGCCAAGGGTCTAAGAAAATAAGGGACATGGGTACATGTCACTCAAACTGGGAAATCAAGCATACAAGGCATGTTCAAATGCCACATACACATACAAATTAAAACAAACAAGGTTGTCACAAGGACCATAGGCACATAAATGAGTATAATCAAAAGACACTGGAAAATGTCCTAAGGCACACACAATAATATAAGTAAAGGACATTGTAAATTTCCCTAAGGCACACATAAGAGATAAAATAGGAACTAAGAAATGCAATCATATCTAATTACTCAAATCAATAAAGGAAGGCATGTAAATTTTGGAAATACAATCGTATCTAACTAATGAAAGCAAGAAGTGAAAGTATATAAAACATGAAGTACAAGACTAGGTAGATGTAGAGAAATACACAAGTTCTATATAATAGTGAGTGTCGATAGAATGATCTATATAAGCTAGTAAGTAATGTACATCATCATGATAACTAGAATGTGTGGTGTATGAATGACATAACTTGGATGGTGTAGTCATGTAGAAGATGCCTTTGATGGGTAGATATATCGATGTATGTGTCAAATGTAGAAGTAAGATGCCCCCTCAATGGGTAGAGTGAATCAATCAAGGATTTAGGTGTCATTGCACACACTCAAATAAGATCAAGTGAAGCATTGTAATGTATATAAATTGATAAATAATAGCATAGAATATCAAAATATAAGTCTAACATGGTAGTAGAAATGTAAAGCATGGATAATGCATATAGATGAAATATTTTTGGTAATTTGAGTTATTTTAATGTTTTTGTATTTTAAAATTTTGTATTGTTCTTGTAGTTTCAAATTTTTTATTCTTTTTGGTATTTTTGAAATAAGTTATGTATAATCAATCATAAGGAACTATATACAAGAAAATTGAAAAGAAGATATGTATAAGTACGCTGAGAAAAAATTATACTAACTAATGAGTCCCATGAGATACTCCCTATCATGGTGTCCTATATCAAGGAGAGGGATTGTGCATGATTGTGAAACATGATGGAAGGGTTGAGATTGTGAATCTGAAAGTTGTGTATGTTATAAGTGCTCTAAAATATTTGTAGTGGAGACCAACTTTGGGGTCCCCTTGTAACTCTAAGAAGTGGATGTAATTGTAAGGCTCTTAGGGACCCATATGTTAGTAGAATAAACCCTCTAAAAGTGTGATTTATGTGTATAGGCATGAGACCTTAATGATACTACCTTGGGTGTGAACATTGTAGCTAAAAACTGTCTAGAATCTTGAAATTATGGTTGATCTAAAAGAGGCCTCCATGTAAGTGTATTAGCTCTCTATGTTGGTGAGTGAGGCTTTGATTATGTCCAAATTTGAACTAGAGGAAGAACTGTAACTGGTGGAGGAGCTACAACTAGTGGAGGAGGTAAAATTGGTGGAGGAGTTGAAATTAGCGGATGCAAAGTAGTAGATGGCTCTGAAGAGGGGAGTGGTAACTCATATGGAACTCCACCAAATATAATAACCTTATTATCATGAATAAATTTCATGAATCTATGAACTATAGAAGGTACTACATGAAGGTTCCTAGATCCATGGTCAACCAAGTAACATATGAACGACTTCTACACTGGGAACTATAGTAAATGGTGTCGCCACATATGTTAGATCAACTAGATAAATTATAATCTCACCTAATGAACTTTGTATGTGCCCACTGAATCCACTGATAACAATCTTCATCTAGTTAATATCCTACTCTGAATATCCTAAATGATACAGTAATGTAATAGTGCACATGTTCACACTAGATCCATTATCTATGAGAACACTATAAATGGGGTGATGATTAATGTAGGCTTTGATAAAGAGTGCATGGTAATCCACAACTATCCGCTACTCTAATAAGGAGATGGAAGGTCTAGCTAGAAGTTTGGAATTATACACACCAATCATGTTTCTCAAAGGATGTGACTTAGTTTAAGGTGTCTGGTATGTAGATGGTAGAGGATGTGCATGATATGCATGGTGAACACCTGATGTATCCCATATCTATTATTTAAAATGTTGTGGGAAAGGATCTAAGAAAAATTTAGAGCCTTATCCTATGTTTGCTTTGCTTGAGGAGGCTCAACTAGAGTGCCAAGATCAATAAGGTTTCCATCTATCAAGTCATGTATCTTGTGTCTTAAACTGATGCATATGTTTGTTATGTGGCTTGATGCCCTATGAAATTTTTAAGATGCATTTTGATCATATCCATGTGGAAGAGGCTTTGTTGTATCAACTTCTTGAATAAGAGGGAGAGATATGATATTACATTCCAATAATTATTGTAAGACTCTAGCTGGAGATACTAGTATATTGGTAAAGGCTCACCAAGGAGGTGTTGATAAAACCACTAGTTGAGGGGGCTCTAAAGCCACATTAACTATAGGTTGATTTTGACTTTTGTTATCATTAACCTTTACTTTATATGGGACTTTGTTGTTACTCTTATTTGTTGTTTTTGATATGATTTTGTACTTGAGTTTTCCATTGAAATTAATTTGAATTCCCTTTCCTTTAGTGTATGACATGACTCAATGAATGAAAAGAACTTTTTAAACATTATTGACCCGTGCAAAGATGGAAAAAGACTCTGTTTGAAGAGGTCCTATATTTTTTTATCAGCCATGGGGCTAGTCATTTTAGCCAAGATAGTCTTATATCAAAGAACATAATCTATGAGATGCTCATTTGACATTTATTTCTATTGTGTAACGTGGGCATAAAAAAACATTTTCACCTATGTTTATGTTGAAATGAGCTAGGATCGTGTCAACTAAAGAATTGAATGCATTGATCAACTAATTTGGTAGACTATAAAACCATTGTAGGGCATAATCCTTTAAACTCTATGTAAATATCTTGGTTAGTAACTAGTTATTTGGCATGTAATCTAATCATGACTGCATGAAAAGCACTCAATTATATCTCTATATCACCCTTTCCATCATATAGAGTGAGCTTAGGTTGAGCAAAACCTAGTGGTAAGGGTGTAGAAATAATATGTCATGCCAATGGTATATGAAGTAGAGAAAAATAATAAAAAGCCTATGTTGGTCTAGAGGCACCTTGATCAAGATGTAGCAACTTAGATTGAAGAGATTTTATCTCTTACACAAGGGAAGCTACATCGGGAGACAAAGATGTACTAGTCATAACTAGTGGAGCCTCATAAGAAGTTTGGGCTACTATAGGGGGTTTTTGAGACATATTTTCCCCCGTAGTGTCATTTCCATGATAAATTATAAGATAAGGGCATGATCTCAAGGTTGTTTCTTGAGTCTCTCTAAAACTTTGTAGAATCAAATCTTTGTTGATGACCACATCATTATCAATGATAGCTAGAAGTGGATTAAGATCCTGATGTGGTAGGTCATGAACATTGATGTGTGTATCATCATTAAGATTCTCATACTACACATTGTCAAAATTATCCTCACAAAAATTAGTGTAATATGGATGTGTAAGATCTACGATAGAAAGTTGATATACTTGTTTATCCATGGTATATGGATGGGTTAAAGGAATGTGGGTGAATTTAAGAGGGTTTCCACTAAGTCTTGCACTTTGTCTCAAAGGAAGAGATGCAAGGAGATTATGTGTCATATGGAAAACAACTTGAAAAATGAAAAAAAAGATTAAATAAATGTTATTTAGGATTTGAAAAGTAGTGAACTAGAATATGCAAAAAAGGGATACAATACTCACAAACATGTAAGATGATACCTCAAGAAGCAAAGGGACCTAGTAAATTCAACTAGGGTTTTAAATAAATGATTTTTAAAATTACTATGGTGAATTTTAAAAATTAAATATGAAATTTTGATTTATGTGTAAGGTAATACCTCAAAAAGCAAAGGGACCTAGTAAATTCAGCTAGGGTTTGAAAGAAATTATTTTTAAAATTACTATGGTGAATTTTAAAAATGAAATGTGAAATTATGATTTAAATATGTAGGCAAAAAATCAGAAAAATAATGGAAAAATTAGCAATGAATTTTCCCAAGGTTTTATAGGTTTTTGTGTGCAAATAAAGTAAGTTAGGTTCACCAAATGATTTAAGTTTTTCAAGAATAATGGAGTGTTATTCCTATTTTAGTTAATGGTCTGGATTGATAATTTTTTAAATAATATTACAATAATTATAGTCCTAATTTGTATAATTTATTTGTCTTTTTACCTTTCTAAAAATAGCAATAAATAATGAGAAATATAACTTAGCTTAAAATTGGACTAAGATGACTAAGATAAAGACTAAAACTAGTTGTTCAAGATTAGGACAGTGTTGATGATCAGAATCTAGCTTTCATTTATTGAAAGGATAGGAGCACCAAAAATAAGACATTTTGGGGTCTGATGTTGTCCACTCCTGTCGATGTTGTCCAAACTAGTCATAGATATTTGATCTTTTTGGGGTCTTTGTGTTATTCTTGTTGACGCAGTGGATTGCAGCCAGGGGTAGGAGGCCAAGCTCTTGCCTTTCCACATGCAATAATGGAAACTCCCCTCTCACCTATGGGATCGGTGAAGCTAGAGGGGAGAGTCTCTAGGTAAGGGCTAGCTCCCTCTAATGTATATTTTAGGCCCTGGTTTCTCCTACTACTAACAAACAAATGTAAAAAGGGGAGGATAAAAAGGGAAAGAGAGATGCTGAAAATAGAACCTAAGATTAAAAAGGAAAAGGTGATACACCAAAAAAGTGATGACCCACCCAGCCCAAATATACACTTTTCACTAGGAAGAAACACCCATACACTTCATCTAAAGTGGGAAGCTATTCTGCAATAGTCAGCTAGGGATCCGTGGAAGTACAGGGAGGAATTAACTACCAAAGGTGTTCTGGGACACACTTTGATAGCCTATTCCTAGGCACCTATATTCTTTCTATAGATACTTATGGCAAACCTACAAAAAGGAGACTTCACAATGCACTGGACATGATGTAATCGATCTGTGAAAAGCATGAAAGACAATGACTTAACACAAAAGAAGAAAATAGACATATACTTTAAAGTGCAAGTCCAGATGGAGGTAAAAATGCTAAGTCCTGATTCAAGGTAAAAATTTGGCAGCTCTGCCTTACAAACCTGAGAGATTTTTGGGTAGAGTTTTATCTTAAGGCTAAGAGAGTCCCTTCTTTCTCAAATGAGAAATTTTACAATATATAGAAAGAGGAAGAGGACTTGGTGCTTCCTAGGAAACATTTTGGCACTCTTTTTTCAAGTGGCCCATGTGCGTTCTGAACCTTGGGAAGAGGAAACCATCTGATTGTCGGCTCCTACTTTGACTTTGGCATTCCATATTAATGTAAAAAACATGGCCGTGCCTCTTTTTTGCAAACAAAATGTGGTTTATCCCCTCATAAATGACAACTAGAGGAAATAGTTCATGCCGCTCATCTGGTAATAACTCGCCTCCTCTTTGCCACTTGAACTGCTTTGTCTCTTTCTGAACCTTGTCTTCTTCCTACTTTATCTCCTTTTGCTTTTTCAGCCCTCGAGGGTGATCTTCTAGTAGGTCACTGCATTCCTTGGGCTCCTTTCATGGTTGGCACTCAGGCAATTCAAAAGCAAATAGCTATTTCACTATCTTAAAATTGACATTCACGCAGCCATCATCTTGAAATTGAAAACCCAACTGCTAGTCTTCTCCTTAAAATTGACAGCTTTCAGGATGTCAGTGTCCTTGGCAAAAATCCTTTAGGTCTTATCTATAGATTTCTTCTCGTGGAATTTTTTTGTAGATAATTTTCCCATGGACAAAAAGTTTGTGAGAATTGTCTCAGTCTTTTGTCCTTTTGTTTCGAGTTCCTTGCATTTTCTTTGTGTTGGCAGCCTTCCTCTAAATTCCTTCAAAATTTTCGTCTGATAGAATTCCTTTAGACAAAAGTTTGAAGGAATTTAAAGCCTTAAGTCCTTTTCACGCCCTTAGAAATCCTTTAGCTACCTTTGAAATGCTCCCTACCCTCTGTAAGGGCTTTTGGACTCAGAACTACCCTCTGCAAGGGCACCTGCCCTTCGGCTTTGGGATGCCCCCTTAAACCAAGCCATTAAACCAACCCATTAAACCAAAAATGGTTCAACGGTTCAATGGTTCAACACTGTGTGCCGAGCCTTTGAACATTCTATAGTGAACCAAGTGATTGAACAAAATGTTGAACCCACCGATTGAACCAAGTGTTGAGCTATTTTAATGGTTCAACACTACGCGCTAAGCCTTTAAACTGAGCATTGAACCAAGCTCGTTGAATCGTCTGATGAACTGAGTGATTGAACCAAAGCATTAAACCAATGCATTGAACCAAGTTGAAGTATTGAGCCAACTAAATTGAACCAAGGCTGATGAACCTTGCATTGAACTTCACCAATTGAACCAAGTGATGAACCAAGTGGTTGAACTAAGGCCAATTGAACCAAGGCTGATTGAACCAAGGTGTTGAACCAGCTTAATGGTTCAATGGTTCAAATCTACCAACCTTCCTTGTGAATTTCTTTAGATATGAGCCCAAAGAAGCCTTGCAAAATCTAACACTTTTTGAACTGATCATTTATGTGCCAAAAGACTAACTTGCAAAGTCTGTAGAAAAATCTTCTTTGCAGAATTAGTAGAAACTCCACCTACAGAGTTCATAGAAATAGACCTGCATAGTCCGAAGAAACTCCACCTGTAGAGTCCATAGAAATAGACCTATAGAGTTCATAGAAATTCCTAGAGAGTTCGTAAAAATGGATAGATTCATGCAAAATCAAAAAATGAATTAGCCTAGAATAGTAGGGGAATAAGTGGACCAATATTTTGCCTGTTAGGCAAAAAATGGTCAACAAATTGGTGACTCCCAAGGGAAGCATGCCTGTTATGCTTACAGACCAATTTTTTTGTAGTCCATTGGGCACAAAGTTAGAATGTAGCTTTGAAGAAAGGTTAACAACAGCCCCAAAGATCCAAGAATCAAACATGAAGCTTTTTACCCCACACACAAAGGGAAACACACACAAGGCTAAAAACACTACTTGTGCAAACTACACTTAGGGAAAGCAGGAAAAGAAACTAAAAATAACTACTATATAAAACTAACCAGGTACATCTACTTCCCTTGTAGATCAAAGGGAAAACTTCTTAAGTCCCCTTCCTAGCAAGGAAACTTATGGTGCCAAACAAGTGGCTGAATGAAAAGGAGATTTTGTGACCTACTCCTCTTGCCTGTCACCTAGATTGGCTGGTATCTGAGTGGATCAAATTCAAACATGCTTGCAACATATACGTACTATGTTTGTTCCTAAAAGCTTGTTAAATGCTGGTCCTTCATGCTACATATCATCAACAAAACTGTGGCTATTGGCTCATCACCATAAGCCCTTTGATATGTATAGCTCCCTTGCAGTGCATCATGGTCTAACCTGTTTCCTTCTACTTCATTGAAGACTCTGTCAGACTCATCCTCTGCTTCCTCTTGGCCTTCTTAAATAAGGGTGACTGTGATGATGTCTAAAATGGAATCACAAAATGATTTCCCATCCCATAGAACATCAATTCTTTGTTCAAAAAACTCTTCTTCAAGGCTTTCCTCAAGGGAGACCAGCTTCTCCTTTTCCTCTTCAAAGATCAGGTTCTCTAGATGTTCAAAGATATTCTCTTGATCATCCTGCAACTTAGACTCCTTGGCATAGTATTCCTCCTCACCGAAACAATAAGGAAGTTCATCAAAAAGAGGGGAAGAGAGCTTACCATGCTTATGTTCCTCCTCGTATTGCTAGAACATCTGCATGTATGCATGCCCTATGTCATCTCCATTGTTGATGAGGTCTTCACAAGGAGCATAGATGATGATTTCTTCTTCATTATCACTCATGACAGCCTCTTGGAAAATGGTAGATTGGATCTTTTGCTCCTCACTTGCCTCCTACAGAATAGGTTCCTCCTTGAGAAGGGATGAAGTGGAAAAAACATGTGGAAGAGGAGGCAGTCCTTGAGCTAGAATCCAATGATTCTCCTCTTTCCACTTGGCCAGCACTTCATCAATATCAGGTGTGGCCTAATATCTCTCTTGGAAATGTGTAGGTGGGGTGTGTTCAGACATGGAATGTGTCGTTGGGTCTGAACTATCCATCACACACTGGTTAAGGAAACTCTCTTTAGATTCCAACTCTGCAATTCTTCTAGCCATATCCTCTTGGAAGAGCCTTTCTTGGAGGTCACCAACATCATCATGAGTAGGAGCAACCTCATCTTCTTCAAGGTTTTGAGCAAAACCTTCCTTTTTCTCCTTCCTACCCCATGATTCTACTATTTTCTTCTAGTTCAGGATCTCAGAATTGGAATTTTGCTCCTATGAACAAGAAGCAACTTTATTTTCTCCAAGGTCCTGGGGATCCTCCACAAGGTCTAAAAGTTCTCTCTTTCATGAAGCAGTCTCATCCTAGCCTCTAAATCTTCAATTTTCTTAGCTAGATTATCCTAAAAGAGTCTTTCTTGGAGGTCACCAGCACCATCATGTTGAGTAGGGGCAGTTTTGAGAGAGATGTGTTGGTTCATAATGCTCCCTTCAAAGGAAGATTCATGATCTAAGGAATTTAGAAGGTTCATCTCCATGATAGGTTGTTCTAGTTCCCTTTGATGCTTGAAGGCTAGGCGTACAGGGTCAAGAGCAGGGTTAATTGATGCATCAGATGAACTGGAGTGAGCAAGTGCCATCTGATAAAAAGGATTTGGTGTACAAGAGGGGGCTTTTTTTAGGATAAGAGGGGGCACGTAAGGCTGACTACCTTGCATGAATGGATTCCTCCACTTTGCTACCTCCTCCTACATGGATTACAAGGCCTAAGCTTGCTTGAACAAACATGCCTCTTTGTACATCAGGTCCTGTTGATAACCATACTGCTGATCCAGTCTGTCTATTTCCATTACATGCTTCTCAAACTCTAGCACCACATCCCTTATCATTGAAGGGCAACTAGGAGAGTTGCTTGAGGGGATTGCATAAAGATCTTGAGCTTGATCGAAGTCATATGAAGGGATACAAGGTCCATGATTTTGTGTAAAGGAATTATACATACAAAAATATGATTTCTGATGGCACTAATCTACTTAACTAGTTGATTTAACTTAGATTCACCATTGGTGTTGATGCAAAAGCCTCCAAAGGCTGGTTGGTTAAAGAACACACCAAAAATACTTCAACTCTATGGACACAACTTGTCCTAGTTGGTCCCACTGGGTGTGCAAAAAATTGTTGATGCAGTGGATTGCACTCGAGGGTAGAAGGCCGAGCTCCTACCTTTCCACACGCAACAATGGAAACTCCCCTCTCACCTGTGGGACTGGTAAAGCTAGAGGGGAGAGTCTCTAGATAAGGGCTAGCTCCCTCTGATGTATCTTTTAGGCCCTGGTTTCTCCTACTGCTAACAAACAAATGTAAAAAAGGGGGGGATGAAAAGGGAGAAAGAGATGTTGAAAATAGAACCTAAGCTTAAAAAGGAAAAGGTGATACACTAAAAAAGTGATGACCCACCCAGCCTGAATATACACTTTTCACCAGAAATAAATTCCCATACACTTCATCTAAAGTGGGAAGCTCTTCTGCAACAGTCAGCTAGGGGTTCATGGAAGTACAGGGAGGAAGGAACTAGCAAAGGTGTTCTGGGACACACTTTGATAGCCTATTCAAAGGCACCTATATTCTTTCTATAGACACTTCTGGCAAACCTATAGAAAGGAGACTTCACAATGCACTGGACATGTTGTAATCAATCTGTGAAAAGCATGAAAGAGAAAGACTTAACACAAAAGAAGAAAATAGACATATACTTTAAAGTGTAAGTCCAGATGGAGGTAAAAATGCTAAGTCCTGATTCAAGGTAAAAATCTGGCAGCTTTGCCTTACAAGCCTAATAGATTTTTGGGCAAAGTTTTGCCTTAAGGCTAAGAGAGTCCCTTCTTTCTCAAATGAGAAATTTTAAAATATATAGAAAGAGGAAGAGAACTTGGTGCTTCCTGGGAAATATTTTGGCACTCTTTTTTTAAGTGGCCCATGTGCATTCTAAACCTTGAGAAGAGGAAACTATCTGATTGTCGACTCTTGCTTTAACTTTGGCATTCCATATTAATGTAAAAAACATGGCCACACCTCTTTTCTACAAATAGACTGTTGTTTGTCCCCTCATAAATGCCAACTGGAGGAAATAGGCTGTGTCGCTCATCTAGTAATAAATCGCCTCCTCTTTGCCACTTGAACTACTTTGTCTCTTTCTGCACCTTGTCTTCTTCTTGCTTTGTCTCCCTACTTTTTTAGCCCTTGGGGGTGATCTTCTAGTGGGTTGATGCATTCCTTGGGCTCCTTTCATGGTTGGCACTTAGGCAATTCAAAAGCAAATGGCTATTTCACTATCTTAATATTGATGTTCCCGCAGCCGTCATCTTGAAATTGAAAACCTAACGACTAGTATGTCTCCTTAAAATTGACAGCTTTCAGGATGTCACCATCCTTGGCAAAAATTCTTCAGGTATTTTCTATGGATTTCTTCCTACGGACTTTTTCCACGAACAATTTTCTCGTGGACAAAAAGTCTGTGAGAATTGTCTCAGTCTTTTGTCCTTTTGTTTTGAGTTCCTTGGCTTTTCTTTGTGATGGCAGCCTTCCTCCAAATTCCTTCAAACTTTTTGTCTGAAGGAGTTCCTTCAAACAAAAAGTCTGAAGGAATTTAGAGGAAGGCCACCATCACCTTTGGATAAAAAGTCCAAAGGAATTCAAAGCCTTAAGTCCTTTTTGTGCCCTTAAAAATCCTTCGACTGCCTTTGAAATGCTCCATACCCTCTACAAGGGCTTTTAGACTCAGAATTGCCCTCTGCAAGGGCACCTACCCTTCAACTTTGGGATGCCCCCTTGAACCAAGCTATTAAACCAACCAAATAAACCAAAATGGTACAATGGTTCAATGGTCCAATGGTTCAACACTGCACACTGAGCCTTTGAACCTTCTGTGGTGAACTAAGTGATTGAACCAAATGTTGAACCCACTAATTGAACCAAGTGTTGAACCGATTCAATGGTTCAACACTGTGCATTGAGCCTTTTAACTGAGTGTTGAACCAAGCTCCTTGAACTATCTGATGAACTGAGTGATTGAACCAAAGCGTTGAACCAACGTGTTGAACCACACTGAAGCATTGAGCCAACTAAATTAAACCAAGGCCGATGAACCTTGCATTGAACTTCATCGATTGAACTAAGCGATGAACTAAGTGGTTGAACTAAGGCCAATTGAACTAAGGCATTGAACCAGTTTAATGGTTTAAAGCTACCAACCTTCCTTGTGAATTTCTTCAGACAAGAGCCCAAAGAAGCCTTGCAAAACCTAGCACTTTTTGAACTGATCCTTCATGTGCCAAAAGACTGACTTACAAAGTCTGTAGAAAAATCTTCTTTGAAGAATCAATAGAAACTCCACCTGCAGAGTCTATAGAAATAGACCTGTAGAGTCTATAGAAACTCCACCTGTAGAGTCCATAGAAATAGACCTGTAAAGTCCATAGAAATTCTTAGAGAGTCTGTAGAAATGGATAGATTCATGCAAAATCAAAAAATGAATTGGCCTAAAATAATAGGGGAAGAAGGGGACAAATTTTTGGCCTGTTGGGCAAAAAATGGTCAACAATTCCTATATGAGCTTGCTTGTGAAAACTCAAGTGTTAAATGTCGAATAAATTCATTGTATATATAATTTAATATTCAAAACATAACCCTCTACCATGTTTGATAAAACAATCTTTGAATCACTTGAGAAAAGTGGGGTTAGTGTGTAATATGTACTAAACATGCAATCCACACCCCTAGTATGGGCATGCTACCTACATACCAATACTCTGAAGAGGGATCAAGCCATATCTAGTTCTCCCACCTAATGTGATTTATGCAATAGTGTGATGCAGATGCAAAAATGTCAAATTGAGAGTGATTTAGGTGGATAGAGACTGGTATGAGGGTTTGATTATGTTTGTAGCTATGTTGGGTGACTGTAAGCAGAGAATAGGGAAGTTTGCCTTAGTAGTTTGCTTATATTCTTGCTTACTTTTTTAAGATTTGTCACCTCCCATGTAAATTAACTTTGGATGGGCTTTATAGGTAATAACTAGTCATGGGTTTGATGTGTTTATGCTAGGATAACATAATGAATGGTAGGAATTGAATAAAAATGGACATTTGGGCTCAAATTACAAAGGGATAATATCAATGAAAATGGGAAACCCTAGGGTCTGGTGCAATAATCCATTATGTTGATCCTATCCTATAGGATCAAGACATGGGGGGATAGGATTGGCCTAGGAAATAGGATATGGTTGAGCTATAATTATCATTTGGAATGCTATGGATGACTATAAATGAGCAAAAATGTGTTTAGAAGGGTTAATAGAGCATGCAAGAAGGACCTCTGGATAAGGTGTCACAAGCACACTCAAACTACTATTGTTGACATTTTATATGACTAAAATAAGTTAAACCCTAAAATCCTATTAAAACATTTGGTGAATTCAACTTACTTTTAACATTTCTCAAATTCTAACCCTATATGCCCTTAGAGTTTGTATTATTTTTGTGTTTATGCTCATATTTTTAGTTCCAAAATTTCAGATTTGTTTCAGTATTTTTTTTTGTAATCTTTCTTATAGTAAAATTATTTAAAGGTTCAAAATCATACAAAAACTTATTTTCCTACTTCCTAAACCATAATGGTATAATTTAATAACCAATTTTATAAGATTGATAATAATTAATTGAAAAAAAAATTATCCGACCATGAGGATATTCAAGATGGCCTCATCAGTATTATTTAGGAAAGACTCCAAAAATCAAATAATGATCAATATTCAACTCCCCCAGCTAATAACATTACTACACCTATAGTGGGTCTAATTTAGCTAAAACAACCTAAAATTTTAATGCAACAACCTTAAGTTATAGCTACACCTCTTCTAGATAGTTCCTCCACTCTATATGTGCAATCCCTTATCACAAGGTTATACTCTACAAGCTGAGGTACTACATCTTGAGAAAGGAGCCACTTGGCCATTACATGCCTTAGATTCTAATATTATCTTACATACACCTTTATAACATTACATAGTGACAACTCCCTTGTCATTCAGATTTTTGGCACCTAAGCTTACATTATATGATGGCAAGGGTAATCCAGAGCACCATCTCTAAGCTTTTCATGTAGTATGTTTGGACTACATATCCAATGATTGGATTCTTAAAAAGTTGTTTCCATGTAATTTAAATGAATTATACCCTAAAATTATTTTATGAATTACCAAATAAATCTATCACCATATTAAATCCTTTGGCAAACATGTTTTTATCACACTTCTCCATCAATATTAGTGACAAGATCGCATATGCCCAAGTTTCATAGTTGAAACAAAAGTCAAATGAACCTATCACATAATATGTCTTATGATACAAGAATATATTATCTAAATTGAATAGACCCATGGAAAATAAAGAGCTTAAGGACATTTTCAAACAAAGTCTTTTACCATCATTACATGAAGTTATCTTGTTCAAAAAGTTTCCTACATTCACATATTTATGCCACGCAGTAAAAGAAAGACAGGTCAAGCTTTTATCAATGGGAAAAATAAAATATATTGATGGATTAGAATAAAATTCCAAGAGTTCAAATAAGAATCCATATAAGGTAAGGACCAAAAAAAAAGAGGGTGATCAAAATTCCATAGTTAATGCAACTTTAGAGCCATCTCTTCACTTGGTTTTATTCACTCCTCAGCATTGAATCTTCACCAACCTTTCAGAGTCACTGACATAAGTATTACATCAGATTTTGGAATGCAATGTCATATCTCTCCATCCCATTTAAGAGGTTGATATGAAATGACCTCTTCTAAATAACTATAATTCCAATGCATTATGAAAGTATCATAGGGCACCATGCCATACAACAAATAGATGCATAAGCCTAAAACATAAGATACAAGATTCCATTGAGGCTAACATTCTTGATGTGGGCACACCTATAGAGGAACAAAAAGTATAGTAAATGGAATCTAACACATTAAAGATATTATTAGATCCATTTCCAAATCACATAACAAATGAGGTAGGGAGCACATCAAGTGTTCACTATGCATATTAGGCACATCCACCACCAACTTCATATCATACTATTTCAGAGGAGTCCCACTCATTATATAAAATAATTTGCATGTATCATATAATAGTTCTAGTTAGACCACTCATCACCTTTTTATACCAATAAATTGTTGATGATGATACATATTTACATGCACTCTTTATATGAGCATACATAGATCATCATCTTATCTAGAGTGTTATGGTTGATGACGGGTCAAGCATTATCATGTGCACTATAACACTTTTATAGAATTTGGGGTATTTAGAATAGGATATATTCCCTATATACATAGTTATTATTGGTTTTAATGGTCATGTTCAGAGCTCTATTAGGGATTTTATGCTTTCATTATAGGTTTTACTAGGACATATAACCACTCAATTCTTAGAAGTACCTAGTGTAAGCTTGTTTAATAAGTTATTGGGTAGTCCATGGATACATTAGCTATGATCTATCCCATCCATAATGCATAAATGTCTAAAATACATAAATATAAATTAGGTGGCAAAATTTGAGGGTCTTCCATATGAGTATCCTCTACCTATCCCACAGGCAGTTACTTCATAGTCACTAGTTATAATTCTAACATAGCTACCAAATATAGAACAATTATCAATTACATATCAAAACATATTTATTATTTATACATCAAAGAGTTTAGTAAATCCACCACTTTATCCAAGCTTTACTCCTACAGTATTGACATGTACACATATTCTTCCATGGAGACCATTATTAAAGAGACCCTTGCATCAGAGACATGTCATAAATTCTAGAGGACCTTCTTCCACTTAATTTTTACTGAGATCACTATTATTGGTTTATCAGGGTTCTCAACATATGGCACCTATGCCACCTATAGCTTCTACCTGATGGGTTCCTAAGACCCCTAATTTTCAAAAGACACCATAGTTAGTGCCATGAATTCTTAGCACCACTACATAGGTAGAATATATATATATATATTAATCAGTATAGTAGATTATGGATCCACATCTACCCTTTCACACAACATGCATGATCATAGTCCCCTTATTTAACATAGGTCATAGTGATAGTGAGTCTCTCATGAGAATCATCAGTTATTATGATTTTTCTTTTCTTATACATACTTTCACTCTATTTTTATCCTTGTACATAGTTCATTTTCATATTGTTTGTACATATATTATATCCATAAAATAGAAAAACAATATAAAATGTCAAAAAAAATTAAATATTTACTCAAAAAATACAAAATTTATAGATTTTATGCATTGTTATATTTACATTTATTATATTTTCCAAACACTATATATGTTAGTTTTCTTAGTATAGTCAATTTTATCATACTACACACTTCACTTATTCTTTTCAAGTGCTTATAGATTGTGTACAGGACTTGGGTCCACTACATTGATCTATACTTTCTATTATCTACCCATTGGGGCCATATACACCAATTTATGGTTATTCATTTGAGACATTCACCCACTTGGGGACATATTGCACATAGTTTCAATCACTAGGTTCTATCCTTACATTCTGTACATTCTAGTTTTATCATTGTTATATCTTGATATTGATCATTGTTACTCATACTCATTTTTTTTTACTATTACTACTGTTAGACTCAACATATGTACATCCTAAATTTTACATAGATTTGTACTACATTCATGCATGCTTTCATTTCTATCTTACCTAGTTTAGACTTGATTGTATCTCTATACTTATTACATTTGAAGGCATTTAAATATGCCATTACTCTTTAGATTTACACCACTTCTATTTATAGTATGTATGCCTTAGACATGTGCCCATATCCCTTATGTATGCTTTCTATATTATGTATACATACATTTAAACATGTCATTCTATGTGGCTCTAAGCTAAATTTATCATTACTTGTGTTTGTGGACATTTGAACATGTCCTTGTATGTCTTGTTTTCTTAGATTTAGTGGCATGCCCATGTCCCTTGTATTATGGCCCCTTGGCCTATTTTACATGCCTTATATGTTTTGTATGTATGCTTCCTTATATGTGTCATTGCCATGACACTTGTTTTTTACTTTTTATGTGCAGCAATTTTTTATGCCATGAAGGACCTCATACATCTACCCTTCCTATTTGAGTGTCGTGATGGACATCATGCCCCATCTCACTAGGTATCTATTTGGTTCTACTCAAATTTTTTGTTACATATATTGATCACATTTATCTTGACACCCTTATGCAATGCTAAACATGACATACATATTACATTACATATTTATGCTCAGATTATCTTACATTTTGATATTATGTTTGAAAATTATAATTAATTATCACATAGTTATCATATATGCTCTGGCTAACACACATTTCATAGATATTTTTCTTTTGAGGATAGTTCTTGTATAGGTTAAACAACTACCCTCAAAAGAGGGGGAATTCATAAGGGTTTGTCATAGAGATCATGCTCCTGTATTAAACTCATAAAACATTTTTTAGCACAGAAGCTTAATTTTAGAAAATAAGACACAAGTAAACACAAAGAAGGATAGAGACTCAAAAAGTATTACATTGACACAAATTTTAGATCAAAAATTCATTAGCACCCAAATAGGGACACTAGACCCACATGGCACTATTGTCTAAGACATGTCACTATTATCTAGTAGCCTTAGTTTTAGGACATCTCAAATTGGACAAAAGTGTACAATAAGTATAGTACATGTTTATATAGATCTAGTTATAGATTTATTAGTTATACTCAATTTTTACACAAATTCATATCAACTCAGTGTTGATTCATATCATTTACTTAGATTGGGGGCATCATGTGTGACATGACCATTCCCATATTTAATTCAAATACTCAGATATAGTTATTACAACTTAGTGTAGAATCAATATACTTAGATATTAGATTGGGGTCATGTGCATAGCACATCATTTTTATATTCTTAGTTACACACTAGTTGATCAGATGGAATGGAAAATTCTATGTCAATCTCTATGATATATACACTAGACATCATATTCCAAGTTATCACGATTTTTTGCCTTACTCCATCAGTAATAGTTATCATTCCCAAGTGTCCCATATCTACCTAATGTACTTGATGGCCATGGAGTTGACATACACAATTAGCTAGACATTTATATTACTTTGCCTAGTTTAGTATTAGATACATCTATGACACATGGGTGGGAAATTATGGATTCATATCCTACTTGAGTTATTAATCCACCCCATGAGAGGGTTGGACACATTATCAGTCTAATCCAAGCTATGCACAAGTTATGATCCACCTAGTAGGGATGGGTAATGATAAAATTAAAATTGGATTAAGTTCTTGAGCCATCCACACATGAGGATTGAGCAAGATATAAACTTAGTTCAACATATTCAATTATTGATCACTATATACATGTAAACACATAGGTTGTCACTAATTTGATGCATTGGTTCGCATACCTAATGAGGTGTATTCATTCATTTCCACTTTCCTATCTCTTTACTCAATATTACTCAATTAATTCTTTACTTAGCATAGTCTTTTACTTTTGATATCTCTTAAGTAAGGAATAATATATGCATATTTCATTTTTAGGTCATGCATTAGATTATGATTCACACATACAAACATAGCTTAGCATACTCATATTTAGCTTCATCAGCTTTATTTCCTAGGTAATTCCAGGTAATTTTTTTTTCCTTTATACTAGTCATTTTACTTTACTACATTTATAGTATAAAGCGAGGGAAAATGTAATCACCTAAACATATTATTTGAGTGCTAAGAGTGCTACTTGATACTACATATTCCTATCTTATCCCTAAACCTATCCTAGATCCTATTATCACACTTTTCTAGCCTTCATGTGGGCCACAAGCATCCATAGTTAACTCAAATGTAGTCCTAGACCCTCGTTTCTTGATCCTAGCCCTTCATTCCCAATGTTTCTCTAATTCAAAATTAGCACACCATTAAGGACACTATATTCATATGGTGATAGTGTCCCCAAAATGGCACCTATGTCCTTTACCTTAGCTTTCTTGAATGAATATATTTTCAAAGGTAAAACCCTCATAAGGTTGGCCTAAACATATTTTATTATCTACATAAGTAATAGAAAACTATAAATACATGTCTTTTATCCTTATATCCACTATATGGAAAGGAGATACAAAATACCTATTTAAACACAAAACAAGCTGAGCAAAATCAAGATAATCAATCCTTATTCTGCCCTACTTCTACATGTTACCATCTAAAATAACTCTAAGATAAAATTTTCCAAATTTCCAATCTCAAACACACTCAAGGAACTCAATTCCACTATCATACTACCACCACTTACACTTGCACTAGCACTTATGTGGGAATAACTACATCTAGATTGATCCCTCCTTAGAGTATTAGTATCTAGGCAACTCTCTTCATAGTATGGTGTTGAGGATGTCCAGTCTATCCCATTAATGAATACACTTTTTATCTCATACCTTAATTTTAAGGAGGATTAAGGTTTGTATCATAAAATAGTCATTATAGGCATAATACAGAGTTCTATACTTCATGTTCATAATAACAAGACCCATAAACATAAACACAAGTGCACTGAGAAGTTTGGGATAATCCTGCATAGAGGACACTAGCACCAATATCAGGACACTAGAGCCACATGGAATATCTATCTAAATGTGGTGCTACTATCTAAGAGGGATTTTGATATATGTATCTAATTTATGACACTCAAATCTATTCCTATCTTATTTTCTAGCACTGAGATTATCTATATCATGTGTTTTCTAGATAAGTCATTATTTTCGCATATTTATTACAATTTTTATAAAGTTAAAGTTAATCAAATCTATAACAGGTTAGTGGTTATTTTATGCACATGATTTCCCTAATTTAGAATACTGAACCCCTTAATCAAACATAAAATTTACATAAGTTAAACCCTAAAAGGTAAAAACATGGTGGAAACCAATTTGGAAGGTCAATTCTCCATTAAAAACTAAAACCTTCATGTGGCTGGCTATTAATAACAAAATCTTAACTTTGGATACTTTGTTGAGAAGAGGTTGGCAGGGGCCAGGTAGATGTAATTTTTGTAAGGATATCTTTGAAACCATTAAATTTTTATTTATAGATTGTCCCTAGATGTAAGTTGTGTGGGATGAAGTGGTTTTTTTTATTAGGAGACAAGGTGCTTGTCTTGGGGATTCTCTTGAGGCTTGTTTGAAAAATTGGTTTAATAATAGTGATTTAAATCTCTTTAGATATTTACCCTTTGTGGTAGTGCAAGGTATTTGGATGGCAAGTAAATTTGATATCTTCAAAAATAATTTTTCCCCCTTTTTAGGTAGCTATTCAGATTGGTTATATTTTCAAACACCTAAATGAAGATGTGCATTTCAAGGCACCTAGACATATTTCTCTCGTGACAATTGATTTTTCTTTGTCATGGGGTTTTTTAATGGTTATAGTTAAGGAAATATTATTAGATGTGGGGCTATAGGTATGGATTACATCAACAATAACCATTTTTTAAAGTTTAAAGTGGGACTTGGGATGGGATCAAATAATTTTACATAATTACTTTCTCTCAAGCTACTCCTCAAAATCGCTTTGGATTGTAATATGTGCCTTGTTCAGGATTGGGCATTGTAGTAAAGAGTATTTGTGGGTCTTACTCCATGATTTATCTATTTATCTTAGTGTTTAAGGAGTCAATATGGGATCTTAGGGGGATAATTGGAATCCAGCATCTTATCTTCCATTGGGTTCTACATCTTATATTAAGGGCCTTTATTTCTTAACACATAGATATCCATCTCCATGTCGTGTCATTTCTTCCTCTTTTTTTTGTCCATTTCTTAGGATTTGGAGAGAACTTATAGGGTGGTTTTTATTATTTTTTTATGTTGTTTTTCATTATCATTTGTTATAAGTTCCAATGCTTTTGTGGTGAGCTTGGTCAATAAAATGATTCGCTCTTTTTCTTCTGTTGTTTTTTTGCTTGTTCTTTATCTTTATGGACTTTAAACTTGCATGATGATCTTCTTAAACTTGGGTTTAGCCATTTATGAACCTCTTTTAGTTAATTACTTTGTTCTCTATTTTCCCTCTTTTAGGTTTGTATGGGTGCTTTGTGTTCATCATTGAATGCTTCTTGCATCTTCACAATGTATATTTTTCCAATGAATAAAGTTATGATTTTTTCTTTATAAAAACATTTGGATAGGCATTGATGTGCTTATATAGAGGAATATTTTGAATATTTATGCTAACTAATATAGTTAAAAGTATGAGAGGGGTAAAATGAAATGTCTTAAATTCATAAATTTACTATTGGAGCATGAGGTATAAGGATGTGCTAGTGGACAAGGATGCAATGTGGCCCTATTTAACTTAACTCAATCTTGTCCTAGAAGGACAAATACTATTAAAACTGGTATGACAGGAACCTGTAAGAAAAATAGGGATGTTTTAATGGTGTTCTAATAAGTTTTAAGATAATGAATATAATAATGAATGTTCATGTAGACATTTAAAGTTAAATTAATTGTGAATAGACTAAGTAAGGCTAAGGATGTTAATATTAAGCATTTTCAAGCACTTAATAATTAAATTTTAGTGTCTCCACTCAAACCTAATCTCAAAACATCACATTTTAAGAGATAAACCTACATTCATACTGATATACCAAATATAAAAATGTTTGATACATGTATTAAAGCAAAAACATATACTAAAACATCAAATAATAATAAAACTTAAAATACAGTTAAGACTTTACATATTGATAAAGTTAATAAAGTAATTATGATCAACATAGAACACATTTCAATTAAATCTACATACTTGTTTAATAATTAATACAACATATTAAAGTACCTATTAAAATAAAACTTATCAAATTTCCACCTATGCAAAACATATTTTCAAAATATAAGATACCACCTAACAAATACAAATACTTTTGTTCATATCACATAATAAGAAGACATTCAAAAAAAATGCATCACTTTAAGAGATAAAACTCAAGAACTAATTGATTGAGATAAAATAATTAATTATCAAAATTATTTATAAAAAGCCAATACTAATAAAGAAAATAAACTTTACAATGACATTTCATTTTTTAAAAACTTTAAAATCAATGATAAATTCCAATGTGACCAAAAATTTGATGAATATGATTACTTATTCTACAATGAAACATATTGGGGGATACTAATATCCCCCATAATAAACATTAATTTCTAACATGGCATATCATGGGCCTAATCAATTCATATTTATTGTAACATAATATTGTACATATATCCTATTGATTTCTTTCTTGATCACTCTCTCTTGAGTTAAATGATTGATTCCTCCATTCTTATATTTTGACATGGACATGTGCATATGCTTTCACATTGATCATTTTTCTATCCCTTGACTTTGATTTCATTACCCTTTCCTTTTTATTGGTTATTTTGATTAATATTTGCATGTTATATGTCATATGATGACATGTGTATACATATCATTTTTACATAAGTTTGATCTTAGTCCATATTCTTTGAGGCATGTTACACCTCAAAGTGGCATACCACTTACCCACCTCTCCATATTGACTATATATGCTTTATTTTGTCATGACACACATTGAGCTTACACAATCACATATATTTTATGGCTACATGTGTTATGAAGTTTGTGTACATATCAAATCTTCTCCACTAGGGACACATGCCTATCATGAGTTCTTTCACATTATCCTTATAGATGTGACTTTACCATACAACGGGGGCATATATCTTTCCTTCACATTTTTTTTATTGATTTCCTATTCCACTTGGTGCAAACTATGTGTTGATATATGATATTGATTGTTTAGATTCCTACTTTGATGTGTTTTTCAACCTTTCCCCTTGGCCTTGCTTAATTAACTAAGTTTTTGCTTATGGAGATATTTTAAAAAGGTATAAAAATATTCAAAAAATCAAAAATATAAAACAATGACTTATGCATGATTTTCTTTTGTGGTACACATAATCACTTGATGTCATATGTTATATACATTGTGAGTTACATATATAGTTTTTAAGGATATGTTTTCATGATATACATGAGTTTGATGCAATACATAGGTTTTATATGAGACATGGACATGCAATTGTGTGATTTGATCACACCTATGGGAAACCTTCTTGCATTAAGGGTATGCCCACACTAGTGTTTTTATTGTTTTACATATAAGAGATAAAATAATTAAAAATGTGCATTAATTCAAATTATATAAAATATAATAATAGCCACAATAATATGAATTGAAAGGGGATAATTTATATTTCAATTTTTTTATTTATAAATGAGAAAACAAGAGAGGGATGATGTACTTATTTTATTTTGACTTTATGTTGCTCATAAAATATGTCACAAGATCTGAAAATGTTTTGGATGTGATTCATCATCTACTCGAACCTAAAATAAAGGATAAAAACCTATCCGATAATACTAACAAAGTTAAATTCATGTGGCTACTAACACTATTAGGGTTTACTAATAGTTTCTTTGCACACATTTATATTCTAAAACATCTAGGATCCCTACGAGTGCACTTAATATTTAGTTTTTTATGTGCACACTTCTTCAATCTTATGTAATAATACTTATTTTCTATCTCTTTTGTCCAAACCATAATTTTATTTTATTGACCACAAGAAAATGGTATAGTATTTTGGGTTGGACAACCCCAACCACTCCCCACTAAATCATCAAGCATTGCCTACTTACCAATACTTAAAGAGAGATCAAACCACACATACTTTTCTGCTTATGTGTGTGCACATGTAAATCATGAATAATCTAGAATGCAGTTTCATCTTTTGATCTTTATTACTCATCACCATGAAACTATAACCATTTATATTCAAATTTTCACTCTATGAACTACTCTAAGGATTTTTCTTAAAGATTTGAGATGTGTATATTTCCTTTTAATAATGTTTCAAGGGAATGCCAAGTTTTCCATGCGATACGTAAGTGTTAAAAAAACTTGGGTTGATTTGTATAGATAGGTGAATATTCATTAATTTACCTCTAATGACTATCCCATGAAATGTGTCTATGATAACCTAATGGAGACTTCCTAATTTGAAAAATAGTTGTTGAGGATATCTAGACAATGTCGATAGAGGAAGATACATATGGTAATCAATAATATTTGGGTTTACTATTACTATCCTTGAAGTGAAAATAAAAGGATCTAAGAGATGGATAATGCATTTATAATGTTTTGAATGTGTTTATTAATAAACCAATATGATCTTAAATAAATATGTTTTCAAATTATAGGTGGCTAACACATTACATGGCTAGACTGAGAGAAAGAAAGTGTGCTTAAGAATTATTTTATAACCCCACTAGGATACATAAAAGTTACTCAGTTTTTTAAAAAATCCATATATATTACTTATAAAATCATCAATAATCATTTTCATATTCCACTATTTGACTAATAAATATATCTAAAGTAAGAAATGCATAAATATATTAACCCATTGGTTAAAATATGATCTATTTAATTTTCAAATAGTCTCTAATAGAATATTAGATGAATATTTCTCATGAAATGAATAGTATAAAGATACAAGTACATCCATATACTAGAATAATTATCAAATACAAATATAAATAATCATACAACTAGTGTTGTTAAAATATTTAGAATTATTTACAAGTCTCATAGCCATTGATGTATTGAATAGTTGTCAATCATAATGTACTGCATATTACATTTCATTAGAAAATCAAATATACAAGATAAAATGTACAATATTATATATAAGATTCATAAATAGCTCAAAAATACATACAAATAGTGATGAATATGGTTTCCAAATGGTTGAATGGCTAAATACAGGGAGAGCATCATTAGGGTGATTTTATCCAACCATAGACCGTTGATCTCTCGCACACCTCCCTATTGGGAGTGGCCCTTCCCTTCATGGAGTGGAAGATAAAAGAAATGAAAATATCAAGAAATCAATCAAAACTCATGTGTTTAAATCACTAATATATTTATTAGTCACATAGACCATGGAAAACAATCCTCTATCTAATATGACATCACACATACACATGTAAACTAAAAATTACAATGGAATGATAATGTCTCATCTATAACATTACTTTGGCCAAAGTTTTTATTATAAAAATTAGATATCTCATAGATCTGAGTCAATTCCACTCATGCATATTTTGTTAATGATTTACAATCTATCATATATCTTAAGGGGTAGATATATGAGTTATATGATAGCGCCCTCATATATTTATCACCTGCTATCAAATAAAGAATGTCTATTAATTTTGTATACACAATTCAAGGCATAATAAATATATATTGTATCATATTATAAAATCCAAAAAAATTAAGCAATGCCAAGTATAAGCAATCATATTTCTCATCAATCACATTTTTTCTAATAACTTAAACAATAATGTCATATATAGGTTTTTTTCAATTAATTACATTCAAACCCAAATATGCTTATATGTATGAATAAAAAATCCAAGTAATATATACACTATATCAAATTCACAATTTCATCTCTCTTTTTTAACACCAAATATATAATATTTGATAGTATCCAACCAATTCATCAATATAAATTAGACAAAGCTCAAGATGGCTTATAAACACAAAATTAGGTTTCCTCCTAGTTTTGGTCAAGCCCCTAAGCCTCTTACTTACTTCTTGATAGTCTCCAACTTTTAATTCCAATTTAATCATTTATTTATTTTTTTAAAATCTTGTATTTTAAAATAATATAAATGTATAGCTCAATATATTACACACAGTTCAACCATATTGGTTCATAATTTCCAAGTGATCATTACAAAGTGGTATAACATCTAGAAATGTGTATTTAGTATATATAAGCTCTTCGTTAATTCTCTCTAATCAATTTAATTTAAACTAAAAGAATATCCAATGAATAATTATCCATTTTAAATGTATATAGTGATCTAAATAACTCTGCTAAAAAAAGTATGCTAAACTCCTACTATTGTATGTACATTTCCTAATGTAAAAAAATCTATGTTCAACTTTGGTCACTAAGTATTCATGTATTTACACACAGCTAAATGAATATGTTTTCATGTGTGTGTGTATATATTTCATATTTATATACATTTATATATACCTATAAATTTAATTCAAAATAACAATTTAGTTATACATTTCCTTGTAACTGGAATGCCATAACATGGGCTATGTATCAATAAAAATACAAAACACATGTTATCAAAGCTTACAAGACATCTAATCCCTTTACACATAAATTTATTATCACATTACATAGTTTATTCATGTATGTACATCTACAAGATTTATTTATTTTCATAACCATTGTATACATCCTTAACATTTTGCACAAATTTCTAAAAGTCTAATATTATCAAAAATGTAGTTAGACTTTCATCTATTTTAACTCATTTTGATAATATACAGGTATATATAAATGTGACCTCAGGTAGATGCATCTAAAGGTTCTATATAATACATACCACTATGGGTATAAATTTAATATATTGTCTTAAAATTGTAACAATCCCTATGTCAATGAGACTTCTTAGTCACTACACACCCCAAGAATTTTAAATTGATTTAATATATTGCTCATACTACTACTCATCAACGATAGATTGGGAAAAATAGGGTTCCCATAACTTCTAGGAGAAAGTTTCAATAACTATAATATACAAGTTAATAACTATATAAGTTATGCACAAGTTAAATATTTGTAGTGAATTCATTTCTTAGTTCTGGATTGATAATCACTAATCCATCAATTCTTTGAAAATAAAGACTCAACTTTATATTTATAGGCTTGTTGATGGAACAAAATTACATACCCAAATCTATAAATATTAAACCCTAATTTTTTTCATAATATACATTAAATTTTCTTTTTAATAAGGGTTTGACATCATGTTTATAGGCCTATGGATCATATCGAGTTCTATCCATAGGTCTATAAACATGAAACCCTAGGTTTTATCTATAAAATATACCATTACACACATTCAAATGAGATACATTTTGTAACCCATATAAAATAAACATATATTATTTTGTTCTTTAACGAAATTAAGTCTACAATCAAACACCTAATTATAAACTCAAATTTCAATAGCCTAGTTTTATTATGGTTATCATTTGAAAGTGTTTAATGTTAGCTTATTGTTCGTTCATGCTGAGTTTTATTCTTTTATTTCATGTCCCCATTCTCCTCTTTTTTATTATTCCTATTCTTTTTCCACTCCTCATCCACATTTTTCATGGCCATTCCACTATCCTACTAAACTTTAAGTTATCCAGTATGAACTCACCTTCATTTATGCTTGAACTACATATTTAGCAGGTTTACTCATAGTCCATTACCCTAGTTTTGAGCATGTATACCACATGGAAAATGACTAATCATTACAATAATGGCAAATTCAACCACAAACATAGCAATTATAAACCAAATTTTATTATGCCCTATTTTCTTCCCATTCTAAAGTATATGGAAATTTATTATTAAAACTTTTACAAATTCAAAATCCAAAGTTCCAAAGTCACAAAAATATTTTAACATTAATCTATGTGGGTGTTTTAAACCCTATTTAACCCCCTCTAAATCATCAAAAAAGGGAATAAATGTATACAACTTACATAAGATCCACAAACACTTAATACTCATATAAGCTAAAATGCATCAATGGTTAAATAGATCATACTTTAGTTCATATAGATATTTTAAAGAAAAAAAATAGTCAATACATAGACTTCATGTATTATGATAATTAAAATCATCAATACAAGTAAAAAACTCAAAATAAATTCAAACATGCTTTACTAACTACAAGGTCAAACAATACAAATCAACACTCAACATTTTTGCAAAATACTTATTATCATTTGTTTCATTTAAGAAACCAAGAGTATCATGTGTGTGTGTATGGGTTTGGTTTATTTTTATCTATCCCTAATGATGATATATACAGCATACTCCCCTATGATACTCTCCCTTTGTACCATTCTATGAGGGTGGAATAGTCTTGAAATCACCTAGATCGAACAAAAATGTAGTTAGTTCAAACTTGCAAAAAAATAATGAAGTACTTAGAATATATAAATATCAATGAAATAGTATAATGAAAATAAAATCTCTTAATGAAATCATAGTTAAACATTATCATAGAACATAATACACCCATAATCATATGCAAATGTCCTCCAAAAAAATTGATTAAGAAAATAAATAGTATAGTCATCAACCATACAACATAAATATCCATATATAGTATGAAAAATAGAAACTACTAAGCTTTAGTTCTACATCCCTTACTAATAAAAATGTGGTTTTTCAAGAGTGGGATAAGATGTGACATCTTCACACCTAAAATTGTCATCATCCTAATGAATTTTATTTCAAACAATAGTTATAGAAATAAATAATAATGTTCCTAAAAATTATTTAAATAAATGAGGAAATAGCCTAAAGAGTTCCTCATAATCCTCCTATGTGGCACTATCTTCATAATATTGGTCCTACTAGACATTACATTGAGATAATTCCCTATTACACAAGTTAAGATTTTGAGTATCAATTATTCTGATTGTTTCTACTATGACCACCCCTAGATCTAGAACTTGTAATGTATTCCAATCCAAAACATGTGAAGGATCAACTATATATTTATTCAAATAAAATACATGAAAAACTTTATATAGTTGAGCTAAAGTTGGGGGGAAATCAAGTCTATATGATATAGGATTGATCACTTATAGAACCTCGAAGGGTCCCATATATCTTAGTGATAATTTCATTAATTTTTCAAACTTAAACTCTTTTGGGGTTTGATAATCATAAATTTTATGCCTATAATTTACTTCAACAAATATTTACCTTATAACTTTACTTACTCTTCCATTTTAATAAGTATATCAAGTGCAAAGATGACTCTATCTTCTAACTTATCCCAACTGACTGGTGTTCTACACCTCCTACCATATAATGCCTCAAAAGGTGACATTTTCAATGTTGATTAGAATGAGTTGTTATAATCAAAATAAACCAATGGTAGGTATTCTTCCCATTTGTATTGTTGGTCCATAAAATAGATTCTCAATAAATCCTCAAAAATATGATTTACTCTTTTTGTTTTTCCATCTATTTTTGGATGGTAAGCTATATTAAAGTTCAATTGTGTACCCAATGTTGAATTGAGAGTTTGTTAGAACCTTCAGGTCATTCTAGGGTCCCTATCTAAAATAATCTTTTTTAGAAACCCATGTAATAAATATACCCCCTTTATGAACATTTAGTGAACATTGGTGCATCATCAGTAAGATTACCTTGAATGAAGTGAGCTAATTTGGTGAGTTTATTCAAAACTACCAATATATGTCATGATGATTTCTAGACATAGGAAATATTTGGACAAAGTCCATGATAATAACTTGCCACTTCCATTCTAGTATTAAATGTGGGTATAAAAACCTAATATGATGTACATGTTTAGCCTTAACTCATTGACATTATAAACATCTAGACACAAAGTTTTAAGCATACATTTAGATTCCCTTCCATAAATACAATGGTCTAGTTCTACTAAGAACTTAGTCACTCAAGGGTGTCCTAAATATGGAGCATTTTCCAACTCCTTTAGCATAATACTTCTCAATGTTTCCCTATCAAGCACATAAATTATACCATTATATCTCAAAATCCCATCATTCTCAAATTGAAATCCTTGGTATCTAAGATCTTGAGAATTCTGAGCTAATGATATCTTTACTTATTCATAGAATTCATCTCTGGGCAAGAATTTTACTACTTGATCTCAAAAATTACTCCTTATAGTGGTTAAATCCATAATGTACCTTTAACAACTAAGGGCATTTACAACTCTATTTTATTTATCCTAAATGTAGTTAATGTCAAAATCATAGTCTGACAAGAAGTCTAACCATCACCTTTGATGAGCATTAAGGTTAGGTTGGGTAAATATATACTTGATTCCCAAATTATTAGTTTAAGATCAAAATGCTTTCCTAATAAATAATGCCTCCAAACTTGTAAATCATGCATTATGGTAGTTAATTATAGGTCATATGGATCATAATTTTCCTCATAAGGCTTCAAATTCCTTGATTCATAAGCTAAAACTAAACCATCCTACATAAGAACTCCTCTTAGACCATTTCTTGAAGTGTCAGTTATAACTATAAATGAGCATTTGGATTTAGAATCTGCAATACTAGTGTTGAAGTAAGCCTCATTTTAAAAACCTAAAATGCTTATTTTCTCTTATCAAACCAAACAAAATGTTATTATTTCCATTGAAGAGAGGTGATTGGATTTACTATCTTAGATTAATTTGACCCAAACATCTTATAGTACCATCTTAAACCCATAAAATTACACACCTCATGCTAATTTTTATGTGTTGGCCACTCCATAATGTCTATAATTTTGGCTTGATATATATAAATTCCTTCTACAGAGATAATATGTCCTAAGTATTGTACTTTTCTTTTGAAGAAGGCACATTTAGATAATTGCCCATAGAGTTTATATTTTTCCAACCATTGTAAGGTTAGACACAATTGCTCAATATTCTCTTCATCAATTTTATAATAGATGATAATATCATTGAGGAAGACTAACACAAACTAATTAAGGTAATATCTAAGCACACTATTCATGAGATTCCTGAATATGGCAGGTACATTCATTAGTCTGAAAGGAAGCACTATAAACTCATAATGCCTATATCAAGTCCTAAAAGTTATTTTTTAAATATCTTCCTCTCTAATTATCAATTAATGGTACCTAACATGAAGATCAATATTTAAAAATACTATTATACCATGCATCTGATCAAAATATCATCAATGTGGGGTAATTGATACCTGTTCTTGATTTTTGCCTTATTTAGCATTCAATAATCTATGTACAAGCACAATGTTCCATATTTAATTTTAACAAAAACTATAGGTACACCCTATGGTGAAACACTTGACCAAATCAACCCTTTGGTCAACATCTCCTTAAGTTGGACCTTTAACTTGACTAATTTAGTTATTGCCATTATGTAGGGAGCATGGATTGAGGTTATGATCTTGAAATGATATCAATAGTGAAGTCTTGGGAGGTAAACCTAATAATTCCTCTGGAAAAAAATCCTTAAATTCTTGTAGAAAAGGAGAGTCTTCTATCGAGGGTTCCTTAGTTTCACCAATTTCATTCATTTTGAATAGAAATACATGACATCCATTTCACTAAGCCTTCTTTAATTGAATGGATAAAATTTTCATTAGTTTTAACTATCTATTTTCTCTTTGAATTTGGGTTTTATTTTTCAAATCATTTAAACACTCAACTTTATTAAGAAAATAATCAACTTTGACTTTATGCTTAGATAGCCAATTCACTCGTAGAATCACATAATATGATCCTATTGGTGTTACATAAAGATTAATAATCTTAGTTAACTATGCTAACTTTACCTTAGCCTCTACAATACATCTATCAACCTTAACCTTGGATTCATTTCCATACTAAATTAACCAAGCATTTTCCATAAAACCAACTTTCCTAGCTAATTTACTTAACATTCTAGGAGAGATAAAATATTTAGTGCCTCTTATATCTATCAAAATATAAATAGGGAGTCCAAACAAAGTACTTGATACTTTAATGGGAGAGGCTTGAAATTTCTCTTGATGTTTGTCAATTATTATGTGAATACACTATTGGAAGGTTCCTTATTGTGATGTAGAGGTGGATAAATTTTTATTCCTACCATCTGTCTTCCACCAAGGACAATACTTAGCATAATGGTCTCCTCCACATGTAAAGCATCCACCAAGTGGTCCCTTCCTCTCAAATTTATTAACTCACTTGAATCCTTCTCTGAAACCACTTCTAGGTTTTATATTCCATGAAGCATTATTCAATCTTGCATTATGGCTATTATATCGATTCTGGGAATTGCCATTTCATTTTTAGTTATTTTTTTTAAGGTTGTCTTTGAGTTGCCAAACTTATTTTTTAATTTATATCTAACCTCAATAAATAATTTCAACTTTTATTCTTTCTTAACTACTTTCTCAAAGACTTGGTCCATGGTGGATGGCCCATGCACATCCACTTCATAACAAATTTGGGGTTTTCAACCCATGATTAACTTATTGATCTAAAAATGTTCATCTTTTTGATACTGTAGAACATACTTCAAGAACTTTATACATTATTCCTAATATTCAATTACTAATAGATCCCCTTATTTTAGATTCTTTAAGAATATTAGTTTTTTTATCAAAATATAACTTGGGTAGCCACTATGATTTAAAAAGAGTCACAAACTACTCCCAAGTAATGATAATGGAGTCAAGGCCTATCTCAAATTTCTTATTGAACCACTAAGTTATTACTTCACTATATAGTTGGTAAGATCCTCAAACAGCCTTGATTACCTTAAAATATTTCTAAATCTCTGAATATTTTTTCAATTTTTGTAACCCAGGCTTCAGATCCATCACTTGACACTATACCATCAAATTTAGGTGGATTAACTTTCTTCATATCTCGTGCAAGCTCTATAACTACTTGAGATCTTACAACTTGTTATCCCTAATCATGCCCCTGATCTTGAGGCTCTTTTTTATAATCTAGTTGTTCCTCTGGAACCTCTTGTTAATTTTCCTCCTCTAGTCCATGAACTTCACATTCTAAGGCAATTATTTTATCTCTAGTCTCATTTATGATAGTAAGTATTTGATCTAATTTTGTATTATATTTAGTTGTTCGCTAATTAGGAACAATTTGAGGGTTCACATTTGTATCCCCCTCCACACTTTATTTATCTTGTTCCAATATCCATTATAAAAATAAGATAATTAATTTAATATTAGTGGACTCATTTGGTTCAAGTGTTAAACCTTTGCTTTAATACCATAATGTTGTGACACTAATAGGATACATAAAAGTTACTCATTTTTTAAAAAAATCCATATATATATATATTACTTATAACATCATCAATAATCATTTGTATATTGAAATTTTTGACTAACAAATGTATATAAAGTAATAAATGTAAATATATATTAACCCATGGGTTAAAATATGATCCATTTAGTTTTTAAACAATATCTAACAAAATATTAGATGAATATTTATCATCAAATGAATAATAAAAAGATCCAAGTACATTATTATACTAGAATAATCCTTAAATATATCTATAAACAAGCATATAACCATTAGTGTTACAATATTCATAATTATTTAAAAGTCTCATAGCCACTATTGTATAAATAATCATCAATCATAAACTACTACATATTACATTCCAGTACAAAATTAAATATACAAGATAGAATGTACAATACTACAAATAAGACTCATAAATATCTCAATAATCCAAACAAATAGGTATGATTGTGATTCCCAAATGGTTGAATAGTTTAAGAGAGGGAGAGCATCATCAGGATGTTTTTCCTTCAACCACAAACCATCGATCTCCCACACACCTCTCAACTAGGAGTAGCCCTACCCTTTAAAGAGGGGAAGATAAAAGTAGTATAAATATCAAGAATTCAAATAGAATATATCTGTGTATAATCATTAATACATGTATAAGTCACATAGACCATAGAAAATAATCCTATATATAATACGACATCAAGCATACACATGTAAACTAGAAATTACAATGGAATGACAATTTCTTAGCTACAACATTACTTTGGCTAAATTTTTCATTATATAAATCAGATCTCTCATAAATTAGAGTCAATTCCACTCACACATACTCTTTGTTAATTGATCATAATCTATCATATGATACCGAGGGTAGATATATGAGTTGCATAACAACACCCTGATATATCTATCACCTACTATCAAATGAAGCATGCCTAGTAATTTGACATACATAATTCAAGGCTTAATAAATACATATTACAACATACTACCAAATACAAATAAATTATTCAATACCATGTCTAACCAATCATATTTCTTAATAATCACACTATTTTCAATAACTCAAACAACAATGTCATATATAAGTTCTTTTTAATGAATTACCTTTAAACCCAGATATGCTTATATGTCTATAAGTCAAAATCTAAGTAATGTATACACTATATCAAATTCATAATTTGATCTCTTTTTTTATAACACTAACTGTATAAGATATGATAGTATCCAACTAATTCATTAATATAAATTAGACAAAGCTCAAGATGGTTTATAAACACAAAATCAAATTTCTTCCTAGTTTTATTTGAAACCCCTAAGCCTCTTATTTACTTCTTGAAAGTCTTCACCTTTTAATTCCAATTTCATCATTTCCTTGTTTCATTAAAATCTCATATTTCTAACTAATATAAATGTATAGCTTAATATATTACACACATTTCAACCAAAATGGTTCATAGTTTCCCAAGAATCATTACAAAATGATATAACATATGGAAATGTGTATTTAGTATATACAAGCTATTCACTAATTCTCTTTAATCAAGTTAAATTAAACTAAAATAATATCCAATGAACAATTATCCATTTCAAATGTATACAGTGACTTAATTAATTCTGCTTAAAAAAATTTGCTATACTCCTACAATTGTACATGTATTTCCCAATGGAAATTAATCTATATTGAACTTTGGTCACTAAGTATTTATTTTATTCTTGTATTCACACATAGCTAAATGAATATGTTTTCATATGTATATACATTTATATATACCTATAAATTTATAACAATTCAATTATACACTACCTTATAACTCAAATGCCACATCATGGGCTACATATCAATAAAAATAAAGTTATAGACTATCCAAGCTTTCAATACTTCCAATCCCTTTAAACATAATTTTATTGTCACATTACACAATTCATTATTGTATGCACATATACAAGATTTATTTATTTTTATAACTATTTTATACATCCTTAATAATTTGCAGAAATTTCTAAAGGTCTACTATTATCAAAATTTTACTCAAACTTCACCTATTTTAACTCATTTTGATAATATACAGGTATGTACAAACATTAACTCAACTATACACATTTAAAGGATCTATATAAGAAATACCGCTATGGGTATAAATTTAAGATAAAGCCTTTGAATTATAATAGTCCTTATGTCAATGAGACTTACATGGTCCAATATTTTTAAATCAATTCAAGATCTTACTCATACTAGTACTCATCCAAGATAAATTGGGGAAAATAGGGTTCCCATAATTTCTAGGATAAAGTCTAAATAACAATAATATATAATTTAATAACTATCTAATCCATACAAAACTTAAATATTTTTAGTGAATGTATTTCTCAATAGCGGCTTGATAGTCACTAATCTATCTATTATTTTAAAAGAAAGACTTAAATTTATATTCATAGGCATGTAGATAGAACTTAGTTCCATCCCAAGGTCTATAAATATGAAACCATAATTTTTTCCATAATATACATGTATTTTTATTTTCATCAAGGGCTTGGCATCATGTTTATAGGCCTATGGATGGAACCGAGTTCCATACACAAGTCTATAAACATGAATCCCTAGGTTTTATCTACAAAATATACCATTACACATATTCAAATGAGATACATTTTGTAATCCATATCAAAGAAACATTTTTTTTCCTTATTTAAACTAAGTTTATAATCAAACATAAAATTACAAACTCAAACTTCAACTGACATGGTTCTCATGTGGCTGTTATTTGAAAGTGTTTAATTGTAGATTCTTATTCCTTACTACTGATATATGTTCTCTTTTCTTTTGTGTCCCCCATTCTCATCTTTTTCCTTCCTCTTATTATTTTTCCACTCTTCATCCATGTTTTGCATGGCCATTCCACTCTCCTAATGAATTTCAATTATCCATTATGAATTCACCTTTGTTTATGTTTGAAATACATATTTAGCATGTTTACTCATAGTTTATTACCCTAATTTTGAGCATGGAAACCACATTAAAAAATTCCTCATCATTGCAAAAATGGTGAATTCAACCACAAACATAGCAACTAAAAACCAAATTTCATTATGCTCTAATATCTTCCCATTCTAAAGTATGTGTTAATTTGTTATTAAAACTTTAAAAATTCAAAACCAAAAGTTCTAAAGTAACAAAAATATTTTAAATTTAATTTATTTGGATTATTTTTATCCTATTTCACCCCCCTATGTCACCAAAAAGGGGCATAAAGGTATACAACTTACACAAGATCCACAAACACCAACTACTCTTATAATATAAATTGCATCAATGTTTAAACACATCATAGTTTAGTTCATATTGAGATTTTAAGGAAAAACAAATAGTCAATACATAGACATCAGATACTATTTTAATCAAAAGCATAAATATAAGTAACAAATGCAAACATGTTTTACTAATTACAAGGAAATTTAATGCAAATCAACACTCAACATTTTTGCACAATACTTATTATCATTCATTTCATCTAAGTAATCAAGAGTGTAGTGCATGTGTGTGGGTTTTGTTTAGTTGTACCTTACCCATTTTGATCTTTGCATCCTCCTCTCATATGATACTCTCCCTCTATACCTCTCTATGAGGGTGGGAGAATCTTGCAACCACCTTGATCAAATAAAAAGGTAGTTAGTGAAAGCTGGCAATAAAATAATCAAGTTATCAGAATATATAGATATCATTGAACTAATGTAATACAAATCAAATCTGTAAATGAAATCATAGTCAAACATGATCATAGAACATATTACATCCATAATCATATGAAAATGTCCTCCAACATAAATGATTATGAAAATAAATAGTATAGTTATGAACCATACAACATAAATATCCTGATATACTATGAAAATAATAAACTACTAATCACTAGCTCCACATCCTTTACTAATACTAATTTGGTTTTTGAAGAGTGGGATAGGATGTGAAAAATTAGATATTTTTGCATTTTCCAAGTATGTCCAAGTATGTCAAATTTGATGTTTCCAAAGTACTAAATACCAAATCTAGGTGTCCATAGATGCCCCCATTTTAATCTAGTATTGTAAATGCAAAACTAAAAAGATAAAATAAATAAATTTTGTACCTAAAATAATCATGATTGGTGTTAATAATCATAGTTGGAATGTGTCATTTTTTTCATGTAAAATATATAAGAAACATGTATAGATCAATAGCCTCTCACAATAACTGAATCTAAAATAATCTCAATCATTGAAAAATATTGAAATTGAAAATCTAAGGAATTAATGCACCTAATAGTAAGTAAACCAAGCTATCATTTGTTGAACTTAATTGGAGAACATCATGGGGTGAGCATGCCCCAAGGAGATGTAACTACTGAAAGTGTGAGTTGAGGATGATAATTATCCTGACTACAACTTGATAAAGAGGTTTTAGAAGTTGAGTATTGTAGTAACCTCAATCACATTTATTTGAGTATCAAAATAATTTCTTTATGGAGCCCTCACTTCATTTGTAAAATTGGAACCCTGAATTAGGTTTGTATTTAAAAGTGAAACCCTAAATAAGGTTTGTGTGTAAAAGGATCAACCATTACAATCAAATATACACATAAAGTATTCATGTAGTACCATCATTCCCCATAAATCCTCAATATACAAAATATAAAACTATTTACAGGAACAAATTTCATGCCTTGTATGATCCATTAGTTCCTCAAAGTGATGTAGATTGTCAAAATCTATATTTAATTATCATATAATATCTCAATTACTCCTCAAAATCATGTGATTATGTCCCAAACTTCTAAATTTGACCCATCTAAACCATATAATTTGTCTTAGAATGTGAAATTATCTTTCCTAACATGTCCCAAATATCTTGAATAAGCCCATTGTATGTTTCCTTTTTATATGAGTGATGAAGCCTATAAATCACATAACTAAAAATAAAGAGTTATGTGCATCATGTGTTATATATAACTAATAAATTATGTAAAGTACATATAAATATATGATAATATATGTCATCATATAAAACTTTTGATAATTGTAAACATGTATGAAACATGTAATTATGTAGACACTCAAAATTAATCATGAAGTGCTTGTTAGTGCTTATTCTTGACATCCTTACCCTTGCTTATTCTATTTGACTTTTCCCTAGCTTACAATCTACATTAGAGCCTTATCTATCTCAAAAACATCAAAATAATCATATGTACATCCATATTTATATCACATTTATACCTATTTAGCTCACATATCATGTACTAAGCATGTCATAATCATATTTGCTCTTTTACAAGAAGTCCACACTAAGTGGACAATAACACATTATGGCCCTATCCAACTAGTGCAAACTTATCTCCCACAATCTATTGGTAAATTTTTTAAATTGAGTCATTTAATATTACCCTTCCTGTGCATTTTATCAATTCAGTTAGCAAAAAGATTTGAAATATTCCTCTATATAAGCACATCAAGGCTTCTCTAAATACATCTAGCATATATCCATCAATTACTGAGCATATAAAAGAGAAAAAGAACATTTGTTATTCTTATTTCAATTCTAATGTGTCTTAACAATCATAGGTGAAGTACGAAGAATCTTTATTACAATTCAAAGACATCCATTTATCAAGTACTTCAATCAAATATACTATTTATAGTCATCTAGTTGCACAATCACGAGATCACACAAACACTATAGGAGGGAAAACTACATAAACCTAAAGCCATTTGGTATATGTAGGGAGCATTGAGTTACAAGGGGTTTATGAGGCTAGCTAGGCCAACCCACTAACCCATTTTTAACTTCCTTTGTTATTTAATACTTGTATAGGACTAGGTTTTGTACTCTTTAGTCTTCCACATGTCATATTGGCACATAGTTCTCAATAGTCAACCCTTGAACTTAGTCACATAGGCTTAGGTTGATAAATCTATGATGCAATAACTAGTATGTATGTATAGTTAGAAGATAAAGCTACAGTGTGATGTTATTTGCCTCTGATAGACATATCCTATTAGGTTGTGAATTATTATTTTCTAACATGACTATATTTGCAGGTATTTTCAAATAGTTGTCACTTACATTCAATCTAAAAAGATAGATCTATTTCAATTTTAAGGAAAACTCTCTAACCCTGGTTTAATTTATTATTTTTATCAAGTTTATGATTTTTGTAAACTTTATATTTTACTATAGTTTATTATATTCTACCTCATTTCAGTTTTCAATAGTTTAATACACTTAATTACATTAACCTAGTTCAAAATAAATTAAACATTCTAGTGAACCCACTATTTTTAGAATATTTGTCTTAACATTCTAGTTTATATTCTACCTCATTTCATCAAATTTCTATGAAGTTCTTGATAATAAAAGAAAATAACCTTCGACATTAGATAAAATATCAAACATTACAATTGTATTTATTTGACATTGAGTTTAATACAACACTAAATAAGTTTTTCTTGTCACCTTGGATAAACCTGACATCGAAGCTCTTTCTTTTGACCTTGGGTTAAAATTTAATAATTTCTATTCACAAAAATATTTTAATTTTATTTTTCTTTATTCTCTATTTACTTTTGTTTGTTTTATAAATTGTGTTCTAGTAGTTTTCAAATTATGTAATGATTTTCATGAAGGGTTATGTGATATTTATTTACATAATCATGGCATGAGGGGTTTACCCCAATACTCATATCTATTGTGAGCACTAAACATGGATTTTATTTTCCACATACCTCATGGTATATCATAAATTCCTACGGTCCCTTGTTTATATCAATAAGAAGCCTCTTTTATCCATCTGATTTTTGGTGCACCTGAGAGGAGCATATTTCCATGGAAGTTACTCTCACCATCCCCTCAAAAACAAGGTTAGTGGGTGATAAGTCATGGTTCTACCTCTGTAATTAGTGACATAAAACATTGGGCTAACACTAATCAATGAACAAGCAAGAATATTTGAAATCCCACACAATCATTCAAAACCTTGCCTATCACCCTTATACCTTATATTTATTTTATATTATATTCATAGTCATTAGCTATTTTGTGCATGTTATATTAATCAATAAAAAAATAAGAATTTCATTTGATGCATTTATAATTCATTACATATGTCATGGATAGTCAATTTTCCTTGTTTTCTACACATGATGAATGGAAAAATCATAATAGGTAAAAACTTATGGAAGACATTTTTTGTAATGTTTGTGATAATGAATCTAACTTTGATATACACTTGGAAACAAGGGCTCATTCAATAAAATTCACCTATATATTACACTTTGGTCTCTCCTCTAGATTAATCTTTGGTTTTACCTTTGTTCATACCCCTAGCTTCCTCTTTTATCTCTTCTCTATCTTTCATTTTGGCTTTACCTTTAGTCACACCTCTAGATTCCTCTGTAGATTAACCTTTAGAATCCACTCAGGTACCTCCTTCACCTTCTTCATTGTATAATAATATAGATAATTATCCAAGTATTTAAAAAAAGATTTTATTAATAAATCCATTTCAAATCAAGATTAAATCTCTAAAGAAACTAATAATCATAATGTTGTCATCTCTTCTCCTTTAAAAATAGTGAAAGTTGATCCTACATGTCATAGCTCTTCAACCAATGAGGATGAACTTCCTTCCCCTTCCCTTAGCACATCACAAGCTACAATTTAAATTATTGGCATTCCTTCTCACACATCTTGTGATTTTTATCCTACTTTATCCTCATGCTTGTCTTCATGTGATGCTACTCTTGCACCACAATGTCATTATCTTATCATAGAGTTACCACATGATGACAATGCATCTCTTTATAGTGCTAATTATTTCAATGTTATTGATAAATAATAAGCACTTAATTCATGTCTAATAAATGAATATTTCAATATAAATAAAGATTTTATCCCTCCCTCTCCCACACCTCCTCTTAATGGTGTTTATATTCAATCAAATACACTTAGTGTTTATTATTTTGAATCCCTTCAAGATCAAATAATCACTATGAAAATTCAATAGAAAAATTATAAAATTAAAATTAATAGTTTAGTTTAAAGATTATATTTATTGAAAATAACAACAAAATTACAAATAATCTAGAGTATTTTAGTGTCAATCATGTGTTTTCATCTAGTTATCATGTGTGTCATAATAAACATACATATACAATTAATGGTTCCAAAAATATACAATAGGTTAATAAAATTCCAAGTGGTATAAGATAAATTGTTAAAAATAAGTTGATTACCTTACCTTCTATGCCTCCTCTAAGAAGATAAAAATACTATTGTGCTTATCATAAATTTCATGGGCATCATATAGATAGTTGTTAGGCTTTAAAGAATAAAATGCAAAGTACCATTTATATTGGTGAGCCTATAATAGATAAATATATTAAGAAACTAACTTGTATTGTATATCATAAACAATGAATACAAATGTGGATACAAAAGGACAATTCAAAACAAGAAAATATTCACAAAATAAAATTAGAGCAAGTAAGATTATTAAAAAACAAGATGAAAAAGCAAGATTACAGAAAGAACAATCACCAAAATAAAAGTTACAAGAATAAATTTAACATAAGAAAGAAAATACATTTTTGAAAATTTTTATCATAAATTCATTTCCAAAATAAGATATTCCTACAAAGTCTAATGATACAAATATTTATGTTAAAGATTCAAACATTTTATCTACATCATGCATAGGGAAAAAATATAAAGTCAAATAATAAATCACGTCTCTTCCTAATGTTCAATGAATCATACATGATCATTTTCCAATTTGAGATAAGACACAAAATCTTAAAAATTATGTACATATTCAAAAATAAAATCCAATCTCTAGTGCAATAAGTTTCTCACACACATACAAAAGTTAATCAAAATGGCATGTCACAATTTCAAACACCACCTAAAAATTTAGTTCTCTCCTATGATAATGATTACATTGATGTCTATGATCTTAATTATATATAATATTGGTATGATCCTAATGATACTAATTATGTAAAATATGGATATGTAAATAAAATTAAAAATTACAACATACATAATATAGGGCCTATACATAGGCATCCCTTTGATGAGATCCTTAGCTTCTAGTTTCATACTTTTTTTATACATAACTTATTTATTTTTACTTCCTTGCTAGTTCTTCTATACCTTATCCACATTCTTCTATCCCTTGGTTTCATTTTTTCACTTTGGTAACTTGACATCTTCATTTTCATACAAATTCAAACAATCCAAAACAGCTATCTTACATCATTTGCAATACTCTTTCTTTATGTCAAATTCACACACTCATTATGGCATGTCTATACATGCCAAGGCTTTAATTTTTAATTACAGGATCAAACTATCTCACTTTTTACATGAACACACATACTCATACTTATCATGTATGCTATATTGTTATACTTTTTTTCCACATACATTGAGCACTGATTGTTTGCCTTCCCTCTTGCTTACATTATGTTTTTTCACCTTGTTGAGGATTGTTAGAATCCCTAAAAATTCTTCTATTTTCAAAATCCTTTTTTATTATCCTTTTCAAAAGTTTCAATTGTAATACATTGAAAAAAATTCAAAAGAAATCAAATATTGTAAAAATTCAAAACTATTCAAATATTTCAAAAATTCCAATATATATATATATATATATATATATATATATATATAATTAGAACCTAAAAACATTTTTTCAAATATTTATAGCTTGTCTTTAAATATATTATCTATTTCATATTTGGTATATGCATATTTCAATAAATAATGATTTTTCATCAGATGTGTGAGTATGATACATGACATACTTTATCATGGGTCTTGATTTTTGGATTCCCTCATTACCCAATAACCTTGCTAAGTTGGGGGAATTTTTTTAATCATAGTGGACAATTTAACACATTGTATTGAGCCAAAACCTTCTTTACCATGATGATTAATATATCATACAAATATTTTTCTAAATCATTTATACTTTTTAATTATGTTACTTAAATATGTTATTTTCTAACAATGGCATGGATCCATATGATGGATGTAGACTAGTTTCATTTTCACTATGCTTCTTCTCAAATATTACTACTTGATAAATTACAACATGCTTGCTCATTTTATGTGGCCCATGGCCTTATTTGTGCAACATTTACATATTATTGATTGGGTGACACCATCTTGTCATTTGTCTATGGGATCGTATCCTTGTGTGTATGTGACATTTACTTATCCCTTGAATGCAGCATTAGTGCCTTACATATGATTTTATATATAAATTTGAGTGATATTATATGACACTAATTATGTTTATTACTTGTTACTATGATTCCTTGATTTATATCATGCATTTCTACTACTTATTGCATATACTATACTTCCATGATCTATATCATGCACATACTACTTATGAGCTTCATTATTTTATCTATCTAATACAAACTCAAAATATAATTCAATTTTTCATCTTACATTGTGATGCAAATACAAATTCAACTATGTAAATGATTTTACATGATTACATATTTCAAATATTATTTACAATTATCTTTTGAGATAAGTGATTTGAAGGCTACATCTCTCATCTCAAAATGTGGGCATCACAATAGAATTATCTTAGGAATACAATCCCTCATTACCAAATTTCATAATTATTACACTATACAAATTTCACAGTTAGTTGAGTCAAATTTTCAATACAAATTTATAGATATTTGATGCATATGCATAAAAAATTTCAAGTTACAAGTTGTAAAAGTTTTAAATTATAGGAACTTTCAAAAGTTATAAATCTCAAAGTTACAAAGTTTCAAAAAAAAATTCAAATGGCATTTTAATATTAATATAGTACATACACAGGGGGCATGATACTCTCATGTTCACTTTTATACTATGACATTTTCAAATTTCTCAAGTTTTAAAGTTCTAAAGTTTTAAATTGAATCTAGATGCATCTTTCTTGGTCTGAATCATCTTAATTTTACAAGTGGGTCATGTTAGAGTCTAGTGACACTCATCATCTATGGTTACACTTTTTCAAGGTGTAGCAAGCCACAGTTCATGGTTCCCCCTTCAAACATTTTACATCATACTCTATATAGTCAAATGAGAGTTATAGAATACAATATTTCTAATTCAAGTGCATTTAAAGGTTTTTAAATTGAGACTTGAATAGTCTCAATTCACCACAAGTTTAATAATTCTCAAAATGCCTCAACAAGGGGGCAATCATTTTATCTATTTTTAAGTTACATGGAAATTAGATTGCATACTCTTCCAAGTGTCTACATTCCTTGTTCTCTTTTCAGATTTCAAAATTTAAGTTACTAATTTTCAAATATGGATGATAAATACTTTCATTGTCATTGTGAAAGCAGGTTTCGCACTAAGGCATTTTACATGATCAAGCTTCACATCGAAATACAAAGTGTGTATATACATATAGGATTACTTCTTATTTATTCTTTCCATTTCACTTCATTGCATCACTATAATAAAATGGGGGGAAATGTTTACACTCAAAATTAATCATTAAGTGCTTGACAATGCTTATTATTGACATCTTTACTCCCATTTGGTCTATTCACCTTTTCACTAACTTAAAATATATATGAGATCCTTTTATATCTCATGAAAAATTGAACAATTATACACACATCCCTATTTCTACCACATTTATATATATTTATCTCATAGACCTTTATTAATCATGTCCCAATGATCTCTAGTCTTTTGAGACAAGTCCATACTAGGAAGACATTAACACACTATGACCCTGTCCAACTAGGGTGACCTTGTACCCCACACTCTAAAAAATTTAAATTTGAGTTGTTTAATCTTACCCTGCATGCACATTTTTTAAGGTTAGATGGTGAAAGTATTTTAAATATTCCTATATAAGCATATCAAGGCTACTCCAAATACATCTATCATATATCAAGCAATTTTTGAGCATATAAAAGAGCAAAAAAGTATTGTTTCTTCGTATTTAAATTTTAAAGCATCCTAATAGTCATAGCCCAATTCTGAAGAGTCATTATTATAGGTCAAGGGTATTAGATATGTTGCCAATTCTGAATAACTCAAATGCAAAGGTTTAGATCACATGAGACTAAGCTTTTACACACCATAATGTTGTTGAAGAAAAATGAAATCACTTAAAGATAATATTACAAGAGACAAAAAGCAAGTGGCACACAACCCAATTTTCTATTAAGTGAAAATATCTTAAATGAGATGAGTATATATAGGAGAGTAAAAAATTAAGTCCTCCACAAAATGTGGTCAATAGACCCCTATAATAGATAAGTAACTCCTCCATAAAAACTAGTCAACAGACCAAGAATATAGGAGTATCTCCCATACCCAGAATAGTTGATCAAGGGAGTTACTTCCTAGTCACCTGGTCAACCTACACACATAAGAAATCTTCTCCATGATAGTAGGAAAAATCCAAGTGAGGGGAGAAATGTATAATAAATAAATATGGAAAAAAATAAAACACCTACTCTAGCATCCCCCCATAAGCATAACTTAACTAGGTAGTGTGAAATAAAAATGGGTCCCAACAACTAGGCCTAATAAAGTACCCAAATACAAAGCAATCTCTCATAAATTAGGGGAAAATGAGAAAACCCATAGGAAAAAACTCTACCCCACCTAAAAAAAATAGAGAAATAGAAGAAGAGAATAGGATATAAGGCCCCTCTTGAAGATGATGTTTTTATTGATGTAGACTGCACCCCTGGAAGAGCTCACAGATGAATGAACTTGATTTTAGTGAAGGGTTTGGTAAATATACATGTAACTTGCTCTAAGTATTGGAAAAATCTCAATTCAATGACTTGAATGTGAACAAGCTCCATGGTAAATGCATGTAAATCTTAATGTGTTTGGTCCATTGGTCTTAAACTAGATTCTTTCATATTTATATAGTAATCTAGTTATCATAATAAATGATGGTGGGATACCTGAAAGGAATGCCAAACTTGGATAGAATCCCTTGAAGCCAAATAACCTCAGTAGCTACATTAACATCTCCCTTGTACTCTACCTATGTGGATGATATAGTGCTTTAAGTTATTTATGGAATGTAAACCCTAAGTTGTTAAAGGGTTAGAATATTAAATTAGGGAACAAATATGAAATTAATACAACTACCAATTTATACAATAATTAACCTAACTAATTTTTTAATGTGGAAAGGATGAGAGATAAATAATAAATTATCTAGAAATAGGTCTTAAAATAGGAATCATACTATGAAAATTGGTGAGCAGATAGATCTGAGTATTGTGAATAGGATCAAAGTATCAAAATCAACTCTAGATAGTAGTGTGATTCTCTAAAAAGTATCATGGTGTGCTATTTTCCAAGGTAGTGCACTAGTGTCCCACTCAAAATATCTATAAATTATTTATAGGTTTCTTATAACAATCCTTATTCTAGTTCTGGTCCAAATTTTAACTCTATGTGATCAATACTTTTTCTTATCACTCTATTTTTCTCTAAAAACCCTAGATTTTCATACTTAAAAGGGCTTGAATAAACACCAAGGGAAAAAAGGGTTAGTGGGTCTGATGTGTTGGATGTGTGATCCATACCCTTGTGTGGGCACACTTCCTACATATCAATCCTCTGAAGAGGGATCAAGCCCAATGTACTTCTCCCATCTAAGTGCTTAGTGTAAGTATAAGTGAACGTTAGTATGAGTGTTGGCTTGAGTGTTTTGAGTGTGATTAAGACTATAAATCTAAATAATATAAACTTAAGAATGTTGTAGATGGATATAATTATTATTAGGGAAGAATAGGGATTAATGCTCTTGATTTGAAAAAATGTTTTTAAGTTTGTTCATGAATATTTTCATTTGATTTCCATCTAGTGGGTAAAGGGATAAAAGTCATGAATTTATACTAATTTGGTACTTGTGTAGAGTGTGAAATAGGTCTAGTCTAAACCTAGGTGTATTAATAATTTAAAATATGTTCATTAGGGTTGAATTAGGCAAGAGACACTAGTGTGGTCTTTTGGTCACTAGCATAGTGTGTTAGTGTCCAAAAGGATTCACTAGTGTCCAAGTGATATAACATGGGGCCCTAAGATCCTTGATTGCTAAAGAAAGGTCCAGGAATGATTTTAGGATGTCTAGGGATATGTAATACCCATACAAAAGTTAGATAATGGTCAAAAGAGGCCCTAAGATAGGTCTAGGACTAAGCTAGGTATGGGTGCTCTCAAGTGACACTCATTGCACTCAAGTGACATTTTATATGACTAAATTTCCCCCATTTTATTCTAAAAATTTAGTAAAGTGAAATGGCTAGGATGAAGGAAAAGGATGCATACCTGGACTTACCTGTGAGGTGAAGCCCATGAATCTAGATCTAAGTTTGTGAAGCATGCTCTATTACATATCCTAAAAATGAAACATTGATGCATCAATCCTTAATTAATGAATATCAAATGCAAAGACAAAACTAACTAAAGATATAAGAGAGAGGAGATTAATGAATACAGCTTCGTACACATAAACCAATGTAAAAACTTGGTGACATCTTATGTGTGTGTAACTAGTGATCAAATTAATGAATAGTTTGGACTGAGTTGATGGCTTGCTCAATCCCCATGTGTGGATGGCTCAATAAATCAATCCAATTTTTACTCCAACATTTCTCACCCCCACTCAGTGGATCATACACTATGAATAACTTGGATTGGATTGATTGCTTATCTAACCCTCTTATATAGGTGGCTCAAGAACTTAAGTAAGCTATGACTCCATCATTGCCTACTAATGTGTCGTAGATATATTTGTGACTAAATTTATATGATGTAATTGAGGATGGATTTGGGGCCACTCAAAAAATCTAAAATGTAAAAATATCCAAGGGGCCTCTCGAGCAATAGAGAATGTATCTTAGGGACTAAATGGAAATGCCAACCATTGTAGACAAAATAAAGCATCAATATAGTGTGAAACCTAGTGAAAATGGTGTCTAAAGTATAAAATATAGAGAATGACATGGAGTTTTCATTCCATTTGAGATGAGATGGTGCAAAATTGATCTTGTGGAAACAATGTGTTGCACACATGCTCCCAATTTTGATATCTATAAATATGGATTACAGAATGAGTTATAGCAATTTGTGTTTATATATATATATATATATATATATATATATATATATATATATATATATATATATATATATATATATATATCTAAAATTAAAATGGGAATGATCATTCCATTCATTATTCCCCCAATATGATCAAAAAAATTATGATTCTATGTAAAATTAAACATAAACTAATCAAATATGATAACATGTGACTGAAACTATGTAAGTTTAGATTATAACTATTATGTTCTTGTATCAAATCTATTTTCCTATTTCTAGGGATATTAGATATTAGTGTAGTTCCTTAGATAATATCACACTACACTAGTGTTCTCTATGACATGCTAGAGTCTTATGTGTTATTTTTCTTCCAAACTAACTCTAATCCCTATTTGACTATTTTATTACACTATGTTTTTCTGATTTGTGCTCTATAATTTTGTGTCTACATGCTAAAAACTATTCTCTAAGTGCACTTGGATGGCTTGATATTTATGAAAACCGATAATAAATTCCCCCTCTTTTGAGGGTATTTATTGTACCTATGAAATAAGTGTCCTCAAAATAAAATATTTGAATGATGCGTGTTAGGTTGAAAACATATGATATCTACATGATAAACCAATATAATGTGTAAACATGACATCAGAATGTAAGAAAATATGAGCATAAGTTGGTAATGTATGATGTATGTTAGATCTAAAATCACAAAGTTGTCAAGATATATATATCAATGTAACCATGCATATTATAATCACCTCAAAATTGCATTTGAGTGTTAAGAGTGTTACCTGAGAGAACACATCCCTATATTATCCCTAGACCTATCTTAGGGCATATTTATAAAAGTATTCAGCCTTCATGTGGGCCACACACATCCCTAAACCTTTATAAAATAGTCCCAAACCCTCACTTTAGCATCTTGGCCCTTAGTGCCTTAGGTTCTTCCCCCTGGACACTAGCTCCATAATTTAGACAATAGCACCCCTTGTACTAGTGTCATAGTTATGGTGTTATTATATTTTTCCTTCCTTTTTTTACCAATAGATATCTTTTCAAATGATCTATAAACTAAGGTCAGCCTATAACTCTTTTACTACCCATAAAAACACTAGAATAGGTATATATACATGACTTTTAGTTCTTTATCCACTAGATGAAAATTAGATGGAAATTACATAAACAAACTCATAATAAGTTGTGCACAATCAAGTTTATCAATCCCTATTCTTCCCTTCTTCTGAATACAATGATCTATAACATTCCTAACCTTAGATTACTTAGGTTTCTAGCCTCAAGCACATCCAAATCACTCAAGCTAGCATTCTTCCTAACTTCACTTGCACTAACACCAGCACTTAAGTGGGGAGAATTACATCAGGCTTGATCACTCTTTGAAGTATTGGTATGTAGGTAACTCTCAACATAGTGAGGTGTTGAGGATGTCTAGCCTATCCCACTAATAACACACTTTAATACATGTACCAACTAGATGTCCTAGCAATATATAGGTTTAGGGTTTACATATAAAATTAGTTAAAATAGGTCATCCACAGAGATCTATAACTCATGTGCATAGGAACAAGCTTGGCAGACCCAAAAACAAGTGCCCCTAAAAGCTTGGAATAGTTTTGCATAGAGGACACTAGTGCTAAAATAAGGAAATTAACACCACATGGTACTACTATCCAATTAGGGTGCTACTATCCAAGAAGGGTTGTGACACCTAGATCATGTCCATGACATTCAAATTAGCTTATATCCCAATTTTTAGCCATTATATCTACCATCTCAATCAATTTCCATATAAGTACTTTCTTAAATTATTTATTATTATTTTTAAAAAGGTCAAACTAAGTCAATTTTGTTACAAATTCATGTTTATATTTATTTCATATTTCTACCTTGATTTATTATACTCATACCTTTAGTAACCTCAGATTTACATATACTAAGTCCTAAATAGTTAAAACATTTGGTGAAGTTGACTTACTTTGAATACTACTCAAACCCTAACCATATATGTTAATAGGGTTTGTATCCTTTTTTCTTCCTATTTCCATTGGCTATGTTAAGATTTTTAGATTTCATACATTTTATTTTAGCAACCTTATTTCACTTTCTTTACTATATACCATCGAAAAAATTTATCTCTCTTCCCTTAAGAAGAAATGTTAGGTTTAGCAACAATCCTATTGAGCATACTCAAATTCCTTTTGTTAAAGCTTATACCATGAATAAAGGACCAGTTACAACTCCCATCATTCATCCTTCACACCTTGATTATGTGGACTTTAATGATAATGCATCTGCAGATCAAAAATGCAATTAAGATCAAGATCATATACAAGATGGGAATTGGGACACTCTCCCCCCACTTAACAATGAAAATCTTATAGTATGTAATGATGAGATTTTATAGAGTTTTAGAGATAGACTTTAGGAATAGCCCCATGATCATTCATAGATTCTATAAGTCATAATATAAATAAATAACAAATCAAATAATGGTCAATATTCTAATCCCCTAGAAAACAACATTGTTACACCTACTTTGGAGTCAACTCAACTTGTACAACAACCTATTTTAACTTGATAACCTTTAGTATTAGCTACACCTCCTATGGATAGTTCCTCCTCATCTAATGTATAATCCCTTATAGATGAGATTCATTCTCTATAGGATAAGGTGTTACATATTCAGAAGGAATATATTAGTTTATCTCATGCATTAAATTCTCATGTTACTTTACATACACCTTTGGCACATCACATACCAGCAACTCCTTTTCCATCTAGATGTGGCACCTAAGCTTACTTTATAGGATGGTAAGGGTGACCTAAGGCACCACCTACAAGAGTTTTTTGTAGCATGTTTAGACAATGTTTCTAATGATTGTCTCCTTACTAAGTTGTTCCCACATAGTCTAAAGGACTATGCATTACATTGGTTTTATTATCTTCTACATCAATATATCACTACATTCAATCTATTGGCAAATATGTTTTTAGCACACTTTTCAATTAAAATCAGTGATAAGTTCTCGTATGCTCAAGTATCACAATTGAATTGAAAATATAATGAGCCTATTGTAAAATATGTCTTATGATATAAAACTATATTAGAAAATATGACTAGCCCCATGGCCAATAGAGGTCTCCAAGACATATTAAAATAGAGCTTACTACCAAAATTTCATGAAGCTATCTTGTTCAAGAAGTTTCCAACCTTCACAGATGTATACCACATAGTGAAAGAAAGGGAATTCAAGCTTCTCTTTATGGAAACATTAAAATATACGAGTGTATTAGAATCAACTATTGATAATTCTAATAATCCTCCATACAATTTAAGATCCACTAAAAATAATGATCAAAAGGCCATAGTTAATGTAGCTTCAGATCCATCTCCTCACCTAGTTCTATCAGCTCTTCAATTGAGGGTTTTCACCAACCTTATAGAATCATTAGCACATGTTTTATAGTAGCTCTTGGAATGTAATGTCATATCACTCCCTCCCATCAAAGAGGTTGATATGACATAAACTCTTATGAAGATCTATGATTCTAATGCATTTTGTGATTATCATAGGGCACCAGGCCATACTCCAAACTGATGCATCACCTTGAAACATAATATATAATATTTTATATAGGCCAACATCATTGATGTAGTCACACCCATAAAAGCACCCAAATTTCAATAAAGATAAGCTAAAACATTGAAAATATTCTTGAATCCATTTCCAAAGCATAAAGATAATAAGGTAGGGGTAATTTTGGTGTCCACTATACATATCAAGTACATCCACCACCAACATCATATCACACTAATATAGAGTATGCATACCCCCTACATAATATCATTCGCATGTATCATACTATAGGACCAATTGGAGCATTCACCACTTTCTCAAAGAATGAGATTTTTTGTGATGATTCAAATTTATATGCACTTTTTGTATGATCCTACATTAATCATCATCCTATTTAGAGTGTTATGTTCAACAATGCATCAAGTATTAACATGTTCACTATCACACTTCTATGGCATTTGGGTAATTCAAATCAAGACATTTCTCTTACCGACATAGTTATTTTTGGTTTCAGTGTCCATGTTTAGAGCTCTATTGGGGAGATTGTGTATACATATAATATTTTTAAATTTTATCAATTATTAATGTTTTCTCTCTTGTAGGAACCTATCAAGTCTCAATCTCTCTAAGTGTACACCTTAAGGGGTGCATCAAGAAAGAGGTGGGTATACTATTGGTGCTTTATAGGATTGTTGTCCCCATACTACCACTTGTTACCTACACAAACATCTCCTAAAAACATTCCCCTAAGATTTACCTCCTCTTTTGCACCCTCTTCTAGTCATTTTCCATGTTTATTATCCCTTTCCTAGCCTAGAAACCTCTTTTATAGTTTAAAATATAATGTCAGCCCTATCAACCCTACACTCTAATTGAAAACACTCATTTAGGGTCTAGGTTAGCCCCTGGACTACCTAGACTAAGACCTAATTTGATTTTGTCAATAATGATACAGAGTCGATTAGGTTGATCAAAATATTTTAGGGTTAGATCTAGCTATATATACACATTTATTTCATCATTTATTAGGAGGAGAAAAAGAAAAGATATATATTATGCATATACTTATCAACCATTCTACTTAAGGAGCATAGCTTAGGGTTTCAATACTTTATTTAGAGATATAGATTTTGTCTTATGGAGAAGTCTTAGATGCATAGATAGGTTTTATAGCCTAGAGATGACTTGTACTTGTTATCCTTACATACTACAACAACCTCATGCAAAGCACCTTGGCCAAGGGAGAGATCCAAGCTCAGTGGGTTCATCTTCAAAGGTAAGTATTCCTAACTTTGTTCCTCCTTTGTAAGATTAGATAGGTTTGCATTTGTACTTCTCTCCCATGCATTAAGATTTTATATACATTGACGTGATTATATATCTCCTATGCATGTTTACTTTTTATATTTATTACCTCCACTTTGTGCCACAAGATTTGGTGAGCACTAGATTATAATTTACTTTGATTTTGTCCTTTATACATTGTGAATATGAAAACATAGGACTTAACTAAGGTTATTGCATAGTTTTTCTTGACTTGAGGCCTTATAACCCTCCCTAGTGATTTTATTATGGTAAGATATCCCTTGGTTAGATATAGTGAATCCATCTTGGTCATGACCCCGAATATATAATGTATCAAAAATTGAAAGTGTAAGATTTATCTTCTCTGAGCTAGAATTGATTTATAGATCAGTTGCATTTTCCTTTGCATACATTCTAGTGAACTCAATGTGAATCTAACCCTTGCAGATTTTATTTTACACCATCATTTTTATCATCATATTATATTTTTATATATTTGAAGTACTATATAAAACTAGTCAGTATAGTTCTAACTTTTTGTGCATAGGTTTAACACAGAACCGCTTTAAAATGACTATGTTTTGTCTATGTAGGTCTTTATTAATTACAAGTTACTAGATCGAGTAGTTTGACACAGTATTATTCTTCAAGTCCAACTTAGCATACATAGTCAAACTAGTCAACTCTATCTACTATTTTATTCTATCAACATATAGTCAATAAACATAGTCAAACAAGTGGACTATGTTTATTATCTCTTCATCATCATATAGTGTTTTATAAACTTGGTCGAACCAATTAGCAAAATTCAAAATCAGCATTTGAGCATGACAACATAAAAATTTAAAAGGTAAAACATCTTCAAGACCACCAAGGTTCCTTTCTTTTTTTCATTTCATTTATTCCTTCAATAGTGTTTTTCACAAGTTTGCAATCTATAAAACCGCAACCCTATAGCTTACTAGGTCAACCTGGTCGACTCAATTCTATAGTTTATCTTTTATCTAAGAGACATAGTCAACATGTTCAACTTTATTTTTTATGACCTTGATTTTTTAGAATCACAATGACCCAATCGAATCTATTTTATACTATATACATATAGTGTTGCCCAAAATAACTTTGTATTATTATCAATTAAAGAATTAACATTATTTGCTAGTAATTAATTCACCTTTCCTTTTCAGTTATTTGTATGCTTAGAGTAACTCACATAGCTTAAATAGGTGTTTTATAAATTACCATTCTAGATACACTATTTTAATCTTTGTCACACACTACTAAATCACTTTACATTCAAAAATTGTTAAACATTTGTCTTACCAAGGTCTACTTACTTGGATTTCATCACCAAGGGGGAAGTCAACTTATTTTTTTGGCCAAGTATAGATACATGGTTAATGTTATATATTGGAAAAACACCTGACACCTGTATCATTACAAGATTATGAAGTGAAGGGGTAGGCCCCAATACCAAGCTAGAACCATTGATGATATAGATCCCTTTCAATCCAAACGTCCTGAAACCAATGTTATATTGTTTTATAGTTCTTTATTTCAACCAACTTTCATATCACATTAAAATAAAACTTTATTATAAATTAATAATAATTAAATTACCAACTAGTTAGAATTTACTTTTTAGTTGATGTTTTCTCTTTGATCATTATATGTTGTATTGAAAAACTTGCATTGACTAGCATTAGTGCAAGGTTTGTGTTGTGTGTTCTAATTGGATCAGTCATATTGATCCAATTTTTTGTGTACTTACTTTAATTATTACTTCAAATTTTCTTATAAAAATTTTCCCCTGTTTTAGAACACTATTGTCTTGGTCAATACTATCTATTACCAACTTTTTAGCCTTCCTGCATATAATACACAATCAACCTGTGTGACTATGTATTTTTATCTCCATGTTCAATTTTTTATTTATCAGTACATAATCAACCTCCATGATTATGTATATTTATCAACCTATTTAGATTTCCTAACTACAATATACAGTTGACCTACATGATTGTGTATCTTTGTCTTCCTATTTTATTCCTTTCGTTACCAAACATAGTCAATTAACTCAACTTTGTACCTTATTTTTTGATTTTATCTTTGCATCATCTCCTTTTATCTCCCTTATTTCAGCATGAACTTCCTATTTGAGGATAACAAAGATTTGAACTCAATAGATATGATGAGTTTTACCAATCCCAATAGGTTTCCCTAAAAACATCTTGTAGATTCTACTTTAGCTGAAAGTAATGTGCATGTGTCCACTCGTATTACTAATTATAGGTTCCCCCTCATTAATATTCAATTAATAACCCTCTTTTATCATTATAAGATCAACCAAAATTATATCACATGCTTGAAATTCTTTTATTCATTAATGAATTACCTTAAAGTAGAGGAAAAGGCCCTTGAACTATTTACAATCTCATGATAAGTGGAAAAATAGAATAACCCCATTCACATTCCCCCAGACTCTCTATAGATTTGGGGGTGATACCTTCTTTGCTTCTCAACCTCTCCCTTCTATTTTGATTCCTTCTCATACTATGACCTCTTCTTCTTTGATTTCTTCCACCTCTATGCCAAGTATCTATACTAACATGGCAAGTTCAACATCTAGTGGGCATTTTTCAAAACCCCTCCTCAATCACTCCACTAGTGTATCATTTCCTACTAATTGTAATCATGCCACTAGCTGCTTATTTTTATTCTCATGCCAATACTTCTACTAGTGCATATTTCACTACACATGCTAATCATGCTACAAGTGTTTCCTTTTCTACCAATGCCTCTCAAGCCAATAGTTTTGTGTAAGCCACTAATACCAATGATAATGCTTTGCATGCTGTGTAAACTAGTCAAAATACCACTCAAACCTACCACCTCTTATTATAAACTCTTAATCAAATTGAACACTTTTCAATCTAAGTCATGCCAATCAAATGATGAAATTGTAGAATCACATTATTCACCTTCAAAATCAACCTCAATAGGGTCCATGGGGAGTGCAAAATCAAAATGCCCTAGACCCCCCTTAAGGATTCCCATGGTAACCTCATTCTTCAACCCCCCTTGTTAACAAAATGATTAAACATCTTCAAAATAAACCTCTTATGCTTCAAATTTCCAACATATATATAGGAGGTATGAAACCTATCATTAATTACAATGCGTCATTTTATGTTATCTTAGATTTAAAAATGTTTGGTAATCTCCAGAAAGATTGAATCAATCTTAAACACTTTTGTTGCTATCAAGATATCAGCAAAAACCCTCTTTAGAGGATTGATATAATCAACTTAACTCCCATTCTATCACTATCCTGAGAAGATCTAATTAACTCTCTAGTACAAGATTTTTAAACTAGTAACCTTCCTAAGAATACCTTGGCTCATTTTATCAATTACAAGCAAATTAAAATTGAAACCACATAAGCTTTCATCAAATAGTGGAAGACCTTAACGAATAAGTATGAGCACAACTTGGTAGATGATAATCTCTTTCATATATTCACTAATTCTATTTATCCCAAATTGTAATATCAGGTTAGGAATTTCTTTCTAATAACTTTGGAAGAGGCCCTCAACCAAGCCAAATATCAAGACTTTCTCACATGTTAGTTTGAGCCAACCCGACCTCCCATGGGAACTCACATTCTTCCTAAAAAATAAAAATAATCACACTACCACTAACGATGTGACTGAATCCTATGATACCATTAATAATATTCAAGCCATTTCTCCCAACCCTATATAGAGTAAGCTTCCCCTTTAAACAATACCCCTAATCCTCAATTTTCTTAAATAAACAACATTAATGTTCATAAGCCATTATCCTTATTGGAGATCCAAAAGCATATACCAAGGCCTCTTCCAACAGAACTTGACCCCACTAATCCTATGAAATCATGGTATGATTCAAATAAATTTTGTTGGTTTCATGCAAGTTAGGTTCACTCTCATGAGACTTGTTGGTAATTACGTAACTTAGCTATAGATTTCCTTTTAAAAATTTTGATCATTCTTCACACATTTGTAAATTCCAATAAGCCTATGATATAGACTTCAAAGCTCATGAAACACAAAAAAAAATCAATATTTGAACTAGGCTAATGCTCATCTTTCCATCTACAAAGAACCTCTTCCTAATTATCAAGACAATAATGGAAAGCCTACTCCTTTCAAAAAAAACATTGAAAGTCTTATATACCAAACTCCCAAAGAGAATGTGGTAAATTTGACTAATATGTGAAGGGTAGTTTCTTTCATTGATTCTCATCCTATTGTCCAAGATTCTTCCCCATCTCAACTAATAGATTTGGGGCAAGAAGACCTTATCTCTTTTCAAGAACCAATTCTAACACCCCCATTAGATAACACCTCTCACACTATTTCTACAATTTCCCCAACATCTACACCCATAGACAACACTCTTCCACCTTATAATAACATCTATTCAAATAATAAACCTAAATCAACTACCCCATCCTCTCAAGAAAATCAATTGATTTATCCACAAACTAAACCAACTATGTCTTATCAACACAAGTTTGAATACACTTCTACTCCTCCTTCCTAGGAGCTCCTCCAACATTACGTGTCTCTATCTAGCAATCCCCCCATGGGTTATGATGAATGGGACCCTATTGTGGAACTTACTAATCTCCCATATCAAATACCCTTTCTTGAACTCATGCAAACTTTTATGCATCATTTCAACTGCCTAATGTAACTATTATTCAAAATGAACATCCCTCATCCTCCCCTAGCAGGATGTGAAACTAATTTATTTAGATCAGAAGATAGTATCTTAAAATAATGGGAATATATGTCTATACATGTTGATGAAAAAATGGACACTTCTATTTCTCTCAAATTCCCTATTGCTTCTATGATCCTAAATGATATTTTATTTGTGAGAATGGTCATCTACTCTTTGTAGGCATTTAAATTGGTGATATCCAATTCAAGATTGATTTGACTGATGAGGGTTCAGGTACTTATGTTTCCTCCCTCAACTTCATTAACATTCTTATATATTTTTAGTGTAATATTAATTCCACATGTAGCACATGTCAAGGTTATGATCAAAGGTAAATGCCTCCTTTAGGTAATGTGACTCCTTATTATCATCCTATCTATCAATGTTTGAGTGAAGGTTATGATATTCAATTGTCCCTTATCCTAAAATATCTTACTTGGTAGGTCTTGGAATCATTACATGAGGAATGTCACCTCTTCTACCTACCAATGTGTCAATTTTCCCCACAATGGTTCTATCTATAGGATTCAAGTAAACATCAACCCTTAGAATTTTGAATAATTCCAAGAATGTGGTGTATTTAAAATTCTAACCCTTGACCCTTTGTCAATTGTTCCATTCTAGGAATCTCAATGTTTCAATTTTCCCATCAACTCTACTCAAATTTATCATGAACACCCGTGTATACACATAATATTTTCAAACTTTTATCAATTACTAACACTTTGTACCTTACAAAAACCTATCAAGTCTTAATCTCTATGACTGCATGCCTTAACAGGTACTCCAGGAAAGAGGTGGATAGACCATTGGTGCTTCATAGGATTGTTCTTCCTTTTACCACTTGTTATCTACACACTTGTACCCTAAAACCATTATCCCTAAGCTTGTTCTTCTCTATTGTACCTTTCTAGTCACTTGTTACGTTTTGTCCTCCTATTCAACACCTTAATCCCTTTTTGTCAGTCAGTTGTGCTAGGTCGATTCAGTCGACCCTATACATTTTTGGATTATTTTCACTTAAGAATTAATTTGGCCTTTGGCTGACCTAGATCATTACCTAGTGAATTATTATCTAAAATTATACTAGGTCAACTAGGTCAACCCTATCGATTATGATTTTTTAGAGGTTTTAAGGTCAAATATGATTATATATACAAGTTCATTTCCATCATTTATTATGAGAATAATTAAGAGTGAACAAACACCTACTTATTGACCATTCTACTTGAGGAACAAGCTTAGGGTTCCATACTTTATTTAGAGATACGAATCTTATATTGTGGAGAAGTCTTTTAGATGCATTGATAGGTTGTGTAGCCTAGAGTTGATTTGTCTTTGTCATCCTTACATACCATAAACACCTCTTGCAAAGCACCTTGGCCAAGGGAGATATTGAGGCTCAATGGGTTAATCTTCAAAGGTAAGTATTCTTAATTGTGTTCCTCTTTTGTACGAGTAGATAGATATGAATTTCTACTTCTCCTTCATGCATTAGGATTTCATATACATTGACATGAGTATATGTCTCTTATGCATGTTTAGTTTTATTATTTCTAACCCCAACTTTGTACCACAAGCTTTGGTGAGCACTAGATTAGATTTACTTTACTTGTTATTAGTTTAGGTGAAATAGCAAAACTTAGGACCCCTTTAGGGTTATTACATAATTATGTTAGATTGGAGGCTTTAGAATCCTCCTCAACATGGTGTATTATAGTAAGATATCCCCTAATCAGGTCTAGTAGATCCTCATATTGGTCATGTTCCTTCTTAACAAATGTGCCCCCAATCGAATGTGTATGGTATGATCTATCTTATCTGAGATAGGATTGATTTATACACATGATGCATTTTTGATTGCATATATTTTATTGAACCTGACTTAAATATAACCCTTGTAGGTTTTTATTCACTTATGTTATCATTTTATTTTTCATATATTTGTGATGTTGGGTCGACTGTATCAACATAGTACTAAATTTTATGTTTAGGTTTAACACATAGTCACATTAAAATGACTATGTTCTATTTTTTCAAGTTTTCCAGAATTCTAGTTTAGACTACTAGGTTAACCCAATCGACCCAATACATTTTCAAGTAGATTTCAAAGCTTGGTAGACCCAATCGACATAGTTAGCAAACTTGGCAAGTACAAATCAAGATTATTTTATATTAATCTTATTATTATCTAAATCCTCCAACCCACCAAGAGTAGAGATGGTGCTGACACCTCTAATTTTTGAAGAACCTCATAAGAGTATGCTTATGGATAATGTTATGACTAGGCCTTACCACTTTGCTAGGTACCTTGATCCCTATAACTCGCTTATCCCCGAGATGTGTGTGACCCTTCTTTAGCCTTCTATAGACCCCACCCTCCCTGAGTAGATCTTGCATCATATCCCATTCATGTTTTTATTATAGTTTATCCCATTCTTGCTCCTGCTATAGTTGAGCCCATTTCTACTCCCACTATCACTAATTATATCCTTCATTTCAATCCCATTACTCCTTCTATTGAGCCTAATCCAGTTCATTCCCTACCATCACCTTCTCTTAGTGATGGTTTGGTTATTTTACCTCTGATGGCTTTGTTCTCCACCAAATGGGCCAATGAGCCTTTTCACACTTTTATTACACCTCTTCCTATGAGTACTTCTACCAAGCCTAATCATAAGCATATTTTTTTCTTCCATGGAATAGGTATTCATTCATCCATACATTATCACAAGCTACAATAATATATTGATACTTTACATCCTTCTACCCCTTAGTCCTTAGATAAGGCCATACCTCCCCCAAAGGTACTACCTAAGTATATTTTAATTATGGAGAGGTGTATTGTCTTTGGCACCATTGTAGCAACCATCACATTGATCATTGTTGCATCCTTCAGTAACACCTTCAAGATTACCTTATAGCTATTCTTGGACCTTCTATTGTTTCTCCCATAAGTCATTCATATAATAAGGATCACCCTTCCTCTCCCATAGTTCCACCTCCTATGGTTCCAGCTCCTCCTATAATCCCTTCATCATCTCCTATCCCTCTACCTATAAATCCTTCACCTATGGACCTTCCCTCACCTATGGATCCTTCTCCACCTGTGAGTCCCTCACCTATAGATTCTTCCCCATCGGTGATTCTTGTATCTCCCATTGATTACACTCCCATGAATCCTTCTAAGCATTCCTTACCTAATATCCCTCTTCAACATAATCCATTAAGCATTCCTACCTTTTATATTGAGATTAAATGAGAATTATTTTCCCAATTTTTGTTGAAGATAGATGAGACATTAGTATAAGTTCACCTCCAAATTTATAAAGATATATTATATGTCCTAGATAATGTGTGTGGGAAAATATATCAATATTTATGAACACATGCATGGTGTTCTTTACATTTTCATTTTGGATTAGACATGTGCTCCAATATTATCTTTATCTATTTATCATATCATTTGACATTGTGTCAAATTCTTATTTATCTTACATAGTGACTTTACTTTTTGTACTTTATATATTTATTACAATATCATTTATGTTTGCTTATGAATGTCTTCTTTATCATTGCTTTTTCTTTGTCTTCTTAACTTTCTTTCTTCAAACTCCCTTATTTTTTTTTTTCATTATTGTTTGCTTTCCCATCTCTATTTTTCATGGATAATTTTCATTGTGACTTGGTTATATAAACCTAGTTCCCTTTATTCATTTCTTTTTAACCATGTGATTAATTATCAAACAATTAATCTCATTATAATCTCCTTTCATCGGTCAACTTTTGATCTCCTTTATTCCCTTTTCACAAACTAAGCATATACATGGATGAGACTTGAGATAACATGTTGGTTCATTATTAAGCTTAAGTGTCCTAGTCAGTCTATTCCTTGGTTACTTAGCTTCATTTAGCCTAATCCTACATTTGATTCATGTGTATCACTCTATCTCTCATTATTGGTCATTCCAAGTATGTATGGTGGATGAATCATAAAAATCCTTAAAAACATTAAAAATCCAAATCATTTAACAAAAGGTAATGATACAAAAGGCAAAAACTTTCAAAATTCTTAAAATTTAAAACACACTAAAAGATGTGATTCAAAGCACATCTCCTTCTTCTAGTCAAAGCTCAAACTCCATAGTTGGTCTCAGGATAGAGTCAAGGTCCATTGGGGTGTGGTAGGCCAGTAGATTAGAAAAGGATAATTAAAAAAAAATAGTTTAGTGCTGCCTACATTCTCATGTAAGTACCCAATATTTTCAGTAGACCAATGGCTCTATAAATGGACCTAAGGAATGAGGAACACATCATGGGAAGGGAGGTCCATTTTAATTTTCTTGTACCAATCTAACTTCATGAATTGATCTTAGAAACAAATTTATTGGCCTACATAGCTTTGTGTCTATAGAAAATAGGTTTCCTTTTTAAATTGATGGTCACTAGTCACTTAGTGTCTTTTCATGTCCTTAGTATGCCTCCTGTCTCCTAAGGTCTTCTCATAAGATGCTATAGTTATTATTTTTACATTCCCTACATTCCTCATATTTCTTCTTAAGAAATATTATTTGTTCACTTATCACTCCCCTTGGGATTCCATTTGTAAGTTGCATTGTAAGACCATGGATAGGACCTATCCTTCCTCAAAAATTACCACAATTTCACATTCTTATTGCCGACATCCTTTATTTTCAATATTTTCACATTTATATCACCTCATTGGTGTTCCCTTTGTGAGTTGAAGTGTAAGACCATGGATAGGACCTAGCCTTCTTCACAAAATTTTCCAATCATCCAAGTCACAATCAAAATTACATGTGTCAAATATGAGATAAGATGTGATCGATTATAAAGTTACACGTCATTAACATGCTTCCCAGCTTGGTTTAGTATGTTTTATGCTTACTTCATTTCTCTTTCACTTCTTTTATCTTCTTTTTTGATTACATGTAGGAATCCAACTTTTTCTTGAATTTTTCATACTTCTTATCTTGAATTAGTGTGATAAATTTAAGACCAATTTTTGCCAATTTTTTTTATTTTATACATCCAAACATGATTTAGTATAATTGATTTATTTTTATACCATTTGTTATTTCATGTGATTTCTACTTTATTACATTATTTTCATAATTCCCAACATGATTTAGTGTGATTTTTACTTTTTTTAGTTTGGTGCCAAATCTTTCTCTTAGTTTAAAAACAAAATTTTACCATCTTGTTTTACCACTCTTTGGTTCTTTATACTTAGTCATTTTCTTGTTATTAGACATTTACCAACATAAAATAGTGTGTAGTATATTTTTTTGATTGATTATATTTTACCAAGTCTTTTTGCTTGTTTCTTTTTAACCATGCATGTGTTCTACATAATGATAGAAAAGAAACCACAACTCATATATTTCTTGTAGAATATACAACAATAGCTAAATACATGTGTTAGAAATAAATATATCCAACCATCAACAACCACAACCATAATGTAAACACATACAATCGACATCCAAATGCCAAAATGAGATATCTTTATATGTATCATAAGTTTTAAAATACAACAATACAACCATATGCAAAGCTCTAGCTCTATGGTTGAGCCCTATCATGCCTATCTCATAGCCTAGCCATGTTGCCTGTAGACACCTTGATCTGAATCCTCTGAATAGAACACTATAAAGATGTTGTCTAAGATCTTAATTTTGATACCTACCCCTATAGATGAGCCACTTGAGCTTACACCTATGCCGACTAGACTACGGTCACTATATGTATCACCCTCTCTTACTCTTTTACCTATGTCATATGGGTCACTATTGCTACATGTGTTTCTCTCTCCTATGCATGTACCTATCCCATCTATGTCATGGTAACTATATGTGCAACTCTCTCCTTAGCTAGGGTCTACCATGAACATGTCTCTCCTACACTCACCTTAGCTAGTGGTTTCATCCCCTCTCTATGCACTCACAATAGCCTCACAACCTCTCCAACTAGTCTAAACTAGCTCACCTAAGCTGGGGTAGATGGTAACCTAGGATCTTCTAGTGTAGTAGGGTTGTATGACATTAATACCTCATCTATTAGATATCATGGAGTGATCCTCTCACTAGGAACCCCCATATGATCTCATCATCCTTTGCAATACCTAAAAAATCACACTAGATAGATATTAGATCACTGATATATCTCAAAACCTATCTATCTCTACTCTATATCAAATAACCTAAATCAAAATTTAACCATCTCTTATTACTTGTATATGTGTTAGCTACTATAGTATTTCCATATACGTGACCATCGAGCATGATCTCCCCATTTGCATGTCCTCTAAAAACCTCCTCTATCAGTTACCATCTAATAACAAATCCTAAAGTCACAACTCATGCCCATCTTAGCCTATTCTTGGATGGTCTCTTTATCATCTAACTCTACTTTGGCCTACATGTTGGGTCTTCAAAGATGGCACTAGTCTCTACTCTCTCCTGATCCTACTTCCCCCATTGATGTCATGTATGTGGTGGATGTTGCTCCTCTTATTGTAGAGTTGGTAGTGGTACCTCTGGTACTCTTACCTCTACATCCATATCTTCCTGCTCTATTGTCTTTTGTGCTCAACCAATCCATAGTCTCTCACAACATAGACTAAGTATTAGCCTCATAACTGGTGTCCCTAATCCTCCCCTCCCCCATGGCTCTAATACATGTCAAGCCCAAAATTTGGTTATCACTATAGGTTACATTGGGTGAGGCAATCCCATCTATCCTAGTAATTATGCCATTAAATATGGCTCCATCCCCCAGGTATAGTGCCCTATCACCTCTGTCTGTGCTAAAGCTACTGAAACTCTCTTCCAACTAGGCCATATCATAATGATGTGCCCATATGGATACCATATAATATCTACCCATCTCACCATATATAGTGTTGGCACATGGGAAATGGCCCATGCTACCTAGTCTTATCTCCATGTATGGATCTAAGGTAACCTATAATCTATCACATGTGGCAACCCCATCAACTGATACATGGAAAACCTCTCATATATCCATGCCCTCAATAATATAATTATTCTCACTAAATTATACCCTATGGATAACATCCCATACATATCATGCACAAGTTATACTAAGATGATAGATGCCAAATCATATAACACCCTCTACTCTAATATCATCTAGCTTTAGGCTATCACAAATAGTGGTACCTTGCCATCTGACTTGTGACATAGCACATGTGTTATAACAAGTCCTATCATATCCTTCTAGATATCCAAAATTTACAATGTATATACATTAAACATATTCACCCTCAATCTAAGGTGTATTGTCTATGATCATGTTGCCCATATGGCTAAGGCTCTCCTCTCTTCCTTACTATCAGGTACTCCTATTACTATAGGTATCCCTATTATGGGTAGTGCTATGATGGCATGCACATCCTCAAAGGTGATACCTACCTCTATTGTATCCCCCTCCACATCCCACCTAAAGTTGTTAGTCAATCATTCACAGGCTCCCAAGAACATAACTAGCAAATTTGAATGAAGTGAAAACTTGCACATCTCCATAATACCTCCTAAACCTAAAGTAATCAATCTAACTCTATCCTCTATAGATAATCACTCTAATAAGTAGGGAAGGTATGATGCATCCACCAAATGCTAAAATAGCATATGCCCCTATAACCAAAAAACAATAAAAGATGTATTAGATCCTCCATGTCATTTATAATCAAAATCCATTATTTTCAAATATAAAAACAATCTTAATTGCTTTTAAACTATTCATTTTTAATCAATTAAACCTATTTTTATCCTACTCAGCCCTTTTAGCCCTCATTCAGTCATTTTGGGCTCTTTTAGCACTATTTTTGCCTATTGCATGCATTTTTGTATTATTATGGTCCTTTGGTCAAACATTAGTTTCACCAAAATTTCCTTATTTTGACCTAATTAACTTTAAAATCTAATTCAACCCCTCTATTTTCCCCTCTTAGTGTTGCGTTGTCATAATGACTTTTTATACTAGGTCGATAACAATGTACTAGGTTGATAGTATGGAAAACATACCAAATTGGCATGTACCTACTAGGGGTATTGTGGTTTTGTCACTTTTTAGCCTACAAGGTCGATTGGTTTGACCTAGTTGTTTTTCCCTATCGACCCCTTACATTTTGTGAAATAAGTGCCTTCTAGCAGTTATTTCTGCAAACCCTTCTAACCCATTTCCTTAAATTATTTTTCCTACCCTTATAATATAATTTAGGTTAATTATGATGTATATAAATTATTTAAATTACAAATTTCTAAAATACACTTAAAATCACTAAAATTTTCAAAAACTAGCTTGAGATTCTCAGTTGCCTACCTTTAGTACGCCCACTACCACTACTAGAGGTCCCTCTCATCTAGCCTATCGTATCCTCACCATCCTAGCTCATTTTGTCTATAAAAACTCTATTTCTCTCCTTCGTAAGTCAAAAATAACAAATGACTTTCATTTTAACCTATTTAAAATCACTTTTCAAAATTCTCAATCTTTAAAATCTTTCTGTCAAATTCCTTGTTTTGCCTCTATCTTTGTTTTTACTCATCCATTTTCCAAAAAATAAAATGTTATGGAATAGTGAATACATAGAGAATATTTTCCATTACTATATTCCTATCTCCAAAAATTTCAAATTTTGGCTATTTTTTGTACTAACTTCTATAGGTTCGCCTAATGTTCTTTACATTTGGACACCTTCACTTCTCTTACAATCTACTTCTTTATCTACTGCACTAAGGTAAGTAAAGGTATATGTTTTTCAATTTTATCCTTCATTTATCTTATTTTCTCCTTAATGCATCTTATTTAGCATTAGAATTGTGTGTTATCATGTTCTATTCCCAAAGCACCATCCCATGTTGTACTCATGTGACACGTGATGAGCTTTGAGTGGGTCAAATGTATACACATAATATTTTCAAATTTGTATTGATTATTGACACTTTGTATCTTTTAAGAATGCATCAAGTCTTGATCTCTCTAAGTGCATGCCTTAAGGGGAGAACTAGGAAAGGGGTGGGTAGACCATTGGTGCTTCACAAGATTTTGTCCCTTTTGCCACTTGTTATCTACACACTTGTCTCCTAAAACCATTATCCCTAAGATTGTTCTTCTTTGTTGTACCCTTTCCAGTCACTTGCTACATTTTATCCTCCTACTCCTCACCCTAATTCCCTTTTTTTAGTCTACTATGCTAGGTTAATTGAGTTGACCCTGTATAGTTTTAGGTTATTTTCACTTAGGAATTAGTTTGGCATTTGGCCAACCTAACTCATGACCTAGTGAATTATTATCCAAAATTCTGCTCGGTCGACTGGGTCGACCCTGTCGACTAGGATTTTCAAAAGGTTTTAGGTTCAAATATACCTATATATATATATATATAAAGTTCATTCCCATCATTTATTATGAGAAGAAGAAGAAATAAGAGTGAACAAACATCTACTTATTGACCATTCTACTAGAGGAACAAGCTTAGGGTTCCATACTTTCTTTAAAGATACAAATCTTGTCTTGTGGAGAAGTCTTTTGGATACATTGATAGGTTGTGTATCCTAGAGATTATTTGTCTTTTTTATCCTTACATACCAAAACAACCTCTTATAAATCACCTTGGCTAAGGGAGAGATTGAGGTTTGGTAGGTTCATCTTCAAAGGTAAGTATTCCTAACTTTTTTCCTCTTTTGTAAGAGTAGAAAGATATGCATTTGTACTTATCTTCCATGCATTAGGATTATATATATATTTATGTGAGTATATCTCTCTTATGCATGTTTAGTTTTATTATTTTTAACCCCCACTTTATGCCACAAGCTTTGGAGAGCACTAAATTAGATTTACTTTACTTATTATTTTAGGTGAAATATCAAAACTAAAGACCCCCATAGGGTTATTGTGTGATTATGTCAGACTAGAGGCTTTAAAACCCTCATTAGGATGGTTTATTGTGGTAAAATATCTCCTAATCAGGTTTAGTAGATCCCTATATTGGTCATATTCCCACTTAATAAATGTGTCCCTAATCAGAAGTGTATGCTATGATCTATCTTCTCTGAGCTAGGATTGATTTATAGACATGATACATTTATGATTGTGTATAACCAAAACTCATTAGGAATATACCACCTAACCTCTTAGACTCTAATAATGATGAACAAGATGAAATCAACCTCAAGATCAAAAATTCAACTTTATCCCCTCATCTCATCACCCAACTTCTACCATCCTTAAAGTCATGTTCCCGTTAACTACCTATCAATGATATAATTTTGGTCTTAACCAAGACTCAAAATTCTATTCATCACACAACTTTCAATGAAAATACCATACCTACCTACACCATTAACCTTCATACACCTAATTTTGTTGATGGTTATACTTTAGATGATCCATTTCTAAGAGGTCTAGTCCAGGCTAGAGATGCTAAGATCCTTCGATATCATTCTTATTTACTTGTATTTTTGTTTATCTTACATATTTCATCTTCTATAATTCTTAATTCTAGTGTTATTCCTCTTACCTACAAGATAGAGTTGGAGTGTTTTCATGACATGCCTTTAGTTTTAGTAGATCCTCTTAGGAACATGCTCATGGATCATGCTATGATCATTCCCTATAATTTTGATAGATACTAGGATCTATGTAGCCTACTTCCCCTAGAGAAGTTTGATACTGCCCTTAAGCCCTCTACACATCCTGCTTTCCCCCTAGCTAAGCCTAGTCTAGATCTTACTCTCACTCTACCCTTAGTTGAGCCTCATCTTATATCTGATTAAGCTTCTTCTTTAGCCAATCCTAGTCCAATTTATCCACTATCCATACATCCACTAGGTGATGGCCTTATTCCTTTACCATAACTTAACCCCTTGCCTACCCAATGGGCCTATCACCCTTACTATGACATTCATATAATTTCTATTCATTGGAATAGAGACTACCATTTATACCAACCTTCCCTAATTCTTGCTTCTACTCATTTTGTTATTAGACCCACAAAGTCTACTAATAAGCATATCTATTACTTACATGGCATAGATAATCATCCTTCTACCTATTGTTGAAATATTTGATAATATGTTGACACCTTGAGCCTTACCATTCCTTAGCCCGAAGACAAAGCTATACCTCCTCCCAAGTTGTTACCTAATTATATTCCCAAATATGCAGTGGTGTATTGTCCTTAGCACCAGTACGGTACCCATCACACTGATCATTGTTGCATCTTCCATTATTATATTCAATATCACCACATGACCATTCCTACACCCATTTTCCCCTCCCATAGGTCATTCACATAAGAAGGTTCCCCCTTATTCACCTATGCCTCCTACTCCACCTATGGTTCCTTCTTTAGTTATGGCTCCTATGCTACCTGCATCTTCTCCCCCACACATGGTCCCTTATCCACTGGTAGTTCTTGTTCCTTATCCCATAGATACCATTCCTCTTTTAGCATGAATTCCCCTTCTAGATTATTCTATCCATGAGGGATTTCATTAGCATGATCCTTCCATTATACCTACATTTTATGTAGAGGAGATTCAATGAGAGGTCTTTTCACATGTTTCCTTAAGTTTTGATGAGACTCTCATTTTTGTTAGAGTCCAACTTTGTAAAGATATATTATATGTTATGGATAATATTTGTGGACATATTTATTAGTGTTTATGAATATAGCATGTCACTTTCATCTTCATTATGATAATTGGTTCAGACTTGGCATCCATTTTTCTTTATATCTTATATCATTTGACTATGTGTTAAATTTTGCTTCACTTATATATCTTACATGGATCTTTATATTTTGAATTATGTGTTTATGGTTTCATTTCTTTCATATTCTCTTATGGTTTCTTTTCATGCTTATATGATTACATGCTTATACTTATACATTCATTTATTTTCATAGATATCTTTATCTTTCTCTCATGTTTGTTTGCTACTTTATCTCATCCAACATGGATGATTATTATTGTGACTTGGTTATACAAACCTTGTTCCCCTTAGCAATCCTTCTTTACCCTATGATCGGTTAGAAAACAAGTCATCTTATTATAATTCTATTTTATTGGTCCACTTTAGATCTCCATTTATTCCCTTATTTCCTTTCATAAACTAAGCATACACATGATTGAAACTTGAGATGGCATACTAGTTCATAGGTAAGCCTAAGTGTTTAGTCAGTCATGTCTTTGGATACTTAGCTTCCTTTAGCCAAAGTCTAAAGCTAATTCATGTGTATCAATTTTATCCCTCATGTTGGTTATTCCAAATCTGTATAGAGGAGGAATATTAAAATCCATAAAATTTTAAAAGCCAAATCATTTAAACAAAAGGCAATGATAAAAAAGGCAACATATAAATTTTAAAAGTCAAATCACACTAAAAGATGTGATTCAAAGCACATTTTATTTTTCTAATCAAAGCTCAAAATCCACATTTGGCCTCATGATAGATTCAAGGTCCATTGGGGTGTAATAAGCTATTAGATTAGAAAAGGAGAACAAAAAAATCTCTTAGTGCTACCTACTTTTTCACACAAGTACCCAATCTTCACAGTAGATCGACGGCTCTATAAAAGGTCCTAAGGAATGGAGAACATGTTGCAAGGAGGTAGTCCATTTTAATTTTCTTGTTCATACAACCAACATATGTCAATATTGGTATCATAATTTATACATATATACATCTTTGTGCTTATTGTGAACAAGTATCCTTTGTATTTTGATAGTCACTAGCCACTTAGTATATTTCTTATGTACATAGTGTGCCTCATATTTCCTATGATCTTCTCAAAGATGCCTAAATTATGTTTTTTACATTCCCTCTTTCATTTACAACATTCCTAATATTTCCCCTTGAGAAATATTATTTGTTAACTGATCATCCCCCTAGGATTCTCATTTGTGAGTTGCATTATGAGACCATGGATAGGACCAAGCCTTCCCCACAAATTACCACATTACAAACATTCCTTTTAAACATCATTCCCATAGTTGTTTCCACCTCATTGGTATTCCCTTTTATGAGTTATAGTGTGAGACCATGGATAGGGCCAGGCCTTCGTCACAAAATATTCTGATAAACAAGTCACAATGAAATTATGTGTTAAATTCGATATAAGTAGTGATTGATTATGAGTTACATGTCATTGACATGCTTCCCATCTTAATATAGTATGTTTTATATTTACTTTATTGATCTTTCAATTTTATCTTCTTATTTTTTAATTGCATGTATGCTTACAAATATTTTCTTAAATTGTTCATACTTCCCAACTTGAATTAGTATGATTAATTTAAGTTTTTTTTTTCCAATTTGGTTTCTCTTTTATAATTCCTAACATGATTTAGTATGACTGATTGACTTGATTGTCATTTTTTTATACCATTTGGTTTTCATGTACCTTCAATTTCATTACATTATTTTCATAATTCCCAATGTGATATAGTGTGAATTTACTTGTTTTAACTTTGTGTAATTATTTTAAATGGATTTAAAACATTTTTTTTTTAACTTTGTGTAATTCTTTTAAATGGATTTAAAACATTTTTTTATCTCTATTTATCATATTTAGTCATATTTTGTTATTACACATTTCCCATCATGATATAGTGTGTAGTACATTTATTTTTTATTACTTATACTTTTCCAAGTCATTTTTGTCTTTTTTATTTTTAATCATGCATGTGTATCACATAATGATAGAAAAAGAAACATTCAACATATATTTCCCACAATATATATAATAAAATCTAAATGCATGTGCTAGAAAGAAATATATCCATGCATCAACATCCATAACCATATACAACTCATTAGATCAAATCTAACTGTGAAAATAAATATATATATATATATATATATATATATATATATATATCATGTGTTTAACAAAATACAAAGTAAAAAATACAAATAGCTCTATCCCTAAGGTTGGGCTCCTTCATACCTATCATGTGGCCAAGCCACACTACCCATGGATGCCTGGGACTATCCACTCTAAATGGTATGTTGTAATGAGGCAGTTTAGGATTTCAAACCTGCTATAGGTCCCTGTAGATTGGCCACCTAGGCCTACACCTATCCAAGCTAGATAGTGATATCCATGTGTACCACTCTCTCTTAAGCCAAGGCCTATTAGGCTTGTGCCTCTCCCTCTCTCATCCATACCAGTGGATGCAATCCATTCTTGCATGCCTACAACTGCCTCATAGCCTCCCCCACTAATCTAAACTAGCTTGCCTAAGCTAGGGTAGACAAAAACATATGATCATCTAGTGTAGTGGGGTCATATAGAGCCAGCACCCCATCCAAAATATTATGGTGTTCATCCATAAACAAAAATCCCCATCTAATCTCCTCTATTATAAGATCTATAAAATCAAAATTAAATAAGCATCAGATCATCTATCTAGCTACTTTAATTAAAATGCAACTAGTGTCCTACATCAAAGTGTAAATCAAAATTACAACATTTCTCACCAATGCTAGTCTCACCAATCATTGTCTCCTCATCTATTCACTCATCAATAATGATCTCTCCTTTTGATCATCCATAAAGCACTTCTTGTGTAGATTGCCTTTGTACCAATTCAAAATCAAGAGTCATCACTCGAGCATGTCATGATACTCTCCTTAGAGGTGCCTATATGGACCAACTATATCTTGGAGCTATTATTGGGTCCTCTTACATTATATCCCTTGCCTTCACCTACTTTTACTAGTGGTTCCTCTATCTATAGTGTAGCCATGGTGCTTACTTTTGTTGATTCTACAATGCCTATTGTGGTGCCAATTATGGGCCTACATTAATGCCCGTGTCATTTCCTCTCACTACCACTTGATGTCGTGCTTGACTAGTTTATGGTCTAGCACATTATGGCCTAATCAAAGGTATCTCCACCAGTACTCCCCCTCCTCTCCCCCTCAACTATCTATAATGTCATTCCTAATAAGAAATAAATACTAGAGGGGTTGTTTGGTGTGGGAGTCTGAACTACCCTGATAAGAATGCCATTGGATGCAGCTCTATCCATGAGGTGAAGTGACCTATGATCTATACTCATGCCAACCATATATCAATGGTTGACCAACAAGGACATACATTAGCAATGTACATATAGGGATTCCACATGATCTCCCCTCGTGTGATAGTTTGTAATGCTAACACATGAGGCACAACCCAAACTACATGGTCCTACCTCCATTACATGACTAGAGATAGTCTATCATCGACCATATGGGGAAACCAAATTAGCTAATACATGGATAACATCTCATATATCCAATCACTCAACAAAATAATAGGCCCCATGGTCTTCTTCCCTTTAGATAGCATCCTATACATATCATTCATGAACTAGACCTAAATGATAGCCACAAAATCATAGAGTGCTCCTTGATCTAATATAGACTAACACAAGTCTATTGATTATAGTGATAACTTGTCATCTAACTTGTGACATAACACTCATGCTATCACAAGTCCTATCATAGCCTTCTAGATAATTGGAATGTTCATAATATAGACATCTAATAAATCCACCCTCAATATAGGGTATATCTTATTTGAGCATATTGTCCACTAGGATAGTGTATATCTCTTATTGAGATCATATGGTTTGTTATTAATCACCGTTGTCCCTCTTATCAATAGTCCCAGTAATGCATGGACATCCTCTAGTGCGATACCCACCTTAATGGTATCCCCATCCACCACCCATAAAAAAGTGTTGGTTATCAGTTCCCATGCTTCAAGGAACATGACAATGAGATCAACACTAAGTGGGATCCACCTCATCTCCAAGATGCCTCTGAATCCTACTATAACCAGTCATGCTCTATTTATATTAGTCAATTAATATAGTAAATGTTGAAGCCATGATGTATCTATCAAGCACCAATACCTCTAGTGTTATAAAATATCAAAAAATAAAGGATTTAATAGATTTCTAAGTCATAAATAATCAAAATACATTCTTAAAAATTCATAAATTTAGTACTTACATCAACTAGTTTGATTTAGTTTCTCATGTTCCTAGATTTTCCTATAAAATTAACTTATTTAATACTAAATCATCCCTATATATTATTTATGATACTAAATTGTACATTTCTATATCCAACTAGATTGGCTTAAATACTAATCTAGCCATCTTCTTGCTTTAACATACTAAATCAGCCCTGTCATACATAGTCAACTTATTTTATGATACTACATCAGCCCTAATTAACAAACTAAGTCAGCCCTCTAGTACATGGTTGGATATATCTTCTTTACCAACTAAGTTAGCCTACTACTATGCAATCATCCACCCATTAGAATACTAAATTGGCCCACTACTACATAGTCGGCCCTATCTTTTTGGCTCACCTTATAGACTAAGTCAAATAAGTTAACTCTATTCTTCCATAACATCAACTTTTTGACCATTTACCATAAATGCTTTAGGAATTTATGGGTTTGATTTCTTAACCAGTACCCTATTCTACCCTTAATATACCTTAAAAAATCTTAGGGTTCATTTCAATGCCTAGATTTTACCTACCACTCAATTTTCTATATTTAGCTCAATTTCAAATAAAAATATTCAAAAATTTGAATTTAAAAATTGCTTACTTGTGTTGCACTTGTTGTGGTTGTTATGCATCCTCCCCATCTCAGCTTTCATCTCCTCACCATGATGGTTGTCTGGTCTCAAACTAGGTATCTTAGAGATCTAGTTTCTCTGAATAGTAAAAATAAAAAATGCATTTTTTTCACTATATTTATATTTATTATTCAAAATTATTTACCTTTCAAATATTTATTGCCAAATTCCATATTTTGACCATATATATGTTTTTACTATCTCTTTTTTTGAAATGTAAAATGTTCTAAAATCCTAACATCGTAGAGAATGTTTTCACCTATTATATGTATATGTTGTAAAAAAATTGATTTTTCATTCTTTTTCACTAATTTATACATGCTCACCTAATGTTTCCTACATTAGACACCTTCACATTTCTCGAATCTCCTTCTCTATCTATAATACTAAGGTAAGTAAAGGTATGTGTTTTTTAATTTTGTACTTTCATTTATATTATTTGCTCCCTACTACAATTTATTTGGCTTTAGCATTATGTGTTGCTATGTTCTTCTCCCAAAGCACCATCTCGTGTTACACCTAAGTGACACATGATGACCTTCAAGTGGTCATATGTATACACATAATATTTTCAAACTTTATCAATTACTGATACTTTCTCTCTTGTAGGAACCCATCGAGTCTCAATCTCTCTGAGTACACACCTTAAGGGGTGCACTAGGAAAGGGGTGGTCAGACCTTTGATGCATCACAACATTTTTGTCCCTATATTACCAATTTCTATCTACACAACCATCTCTTAAAAATATTCCCCTAAGCTTTACCTCCTCTTTTTCACCCTCATCTAGTCATTTTATGCCTTCATTATCCCTTCCCTAACCTAAAATCCTTTTTGATAATTTACAATACAATGTCAGCCCCATCGACCCTGTACTCTAATTAATGAAACTCATTTAGGGTCTAGGTTTTCCCCTAGGCAACCTAGGTCAAGACCTAATTTAATTTTGTCAATAATGATATAGATTCAATTGGGCTAACCCTATTAGCTAAACTTTAAAAAATATTTAGGGTTAGATCTAGCTATATATACACATTTATTTCATCATTTATTAGGAGGAGAAAAAAAGATGTATATATATATATATATATATTATGTATCTGCTTATCCACTATTCTACTTGAGGAACATAGTTTAGGGTTTCAATACTTTCTTTGGAGATACAGATCTTGTCTTTTGGATAAGTCTTTTGGATGCATAGATAGGTTGTGTAGCCTAGAGCTGACTTGTCCTTGTTATCATTACATACCACAACAACCTATTGTGAATAACCTTAGCGAAGGGAGAGATTGAAGATCGGTGGGTTCATCTTCAAAGGTAAGTATTCCTAACTTTGTTCCTCATTTATAAGAGTAGATAGATTTGTATTTGTACTTCTCTCCCATGCATTAGGATTTTATATGAATTGACATGAGTATATATCTCCTATGCATGTTTAATTTTTATGTTTATTACCCCCACTTTGTGTTACAAGCTTGGGTGAGCACTAGATTCGACTTTACTTATGTCATTTATACATTGTGAATATGAAAACATAGAACCTAACTAAGGTTATTACATAATTATTCTTAATTGGAGGATTTGGAACCCTTCTTAGTGATTTTATTGTGGTAAGATATACCTTGGTAAGGTCTAGCGAATCCATCTTGGTCATGACATTGAATATCTAATGTATCAACAATCAGAAGTGTAAGTAGGATTTACTTCTCTAGGATAGGATTGATTTATAGATCAGTTGTATTTCCCTTTATATACAGATTATGCTTTCACTACAGGTTGGACCAACACATATGGCCACTAGATTCTTAGTAGTACCTAGTGCAAGCATATTTGACATGTTATTAGGTAGGCCATGGATACATCAACTAAAATTCATTCCATCCACCATGCACATATTTATAAAATATATACATGTTAATTAGGTGATCACATTTAAGGGTCTTTCATATTAGTATCCTATATCTTGCCCACATGAAGTCACACTACAATTACTAGTTCTAGTTCCAAGCACACTTCCTATTAGTACATTGTAGAGTTTAATTGAGCCACTAGTGTAGGTGAGGTCTACTCTTATAATTTTACCACATACACATCCACTCCCAAGAAGGCCATTATTAGAGATATCCACACATCATAGATATGTTATAGATTCTAGAGGGGCCCACTCGACCCCTTTCCTTTTGAGATTAGTGTTATTGAGTTCCTAGATTTCTCAGCACAAAGCACCCATACTAGATAAAAAATCTTCTACCTGATGGGTCCTTAAGACCCCTATAATTCACAGGACACCCTGGTTAGTTTCATACATTCCTAGCACCACTTCATAGGTAGTGTTGGTTATAGATCACTTAGAATAGTAGGTTATGGGATCTCCATTACCTTTTCATACAACACAAAATATTATTGTTCCTTTATTTGGAATAGGTTACATTGATAGTGAGTCTCTTACAAGACTCATCGATTAGTATGCTCCTCCCTTATTGTACATAGTTTCCTTATTTCTTGCTCCTTGTATATAGTTTCATTTCATGTTACTTGTACATAGATTATGTCCAAAAAATACAAAAACATTATAATATGTCAAAACATAAAAACATTCAAATATTTATAAAAAATAAAAATTATAGAATGTATGCATTTCCATGTTTATATCTCTTAATTTTGTCAGACACTACATATGCTAGCTATCTTAGTATAGTCAATTTTATCATACATACATTACTTCACTTATTTTTATCGAGTGTTTGTAGATACTTACATCACTTAGGTCCACCACACAGATCTATATTTTCTATTATCTACCCATTGTAGGTATATACATAGATACACAGGGTTTTAATTTGATACTTTACCCATTTAGGGGCATCCTATACATAGTTTCGATTGCTAGGTTACATCTTTCTAAATTCTACATCATAGATTTAGCATTGTTATATCATGATATTGATCATCCTACACCTACTTAATTTTTTTGCTAACTACTACTACTTTAGACCCATCTTATGTACATTTAGCTCTTATATAAATATTTACCACGTGTTCATGCATACTTTCATTTTTAGATTTCATAGTTTAGACTTGATTATGTCTTTATGCTTCTTTTACTAGAGGGCATTTGAATATGCCATTGCTATATGGCTTTACACAACTTATTTTCATTGTATGTGTGTTCCGGAAATGTGCCCATGCCCTTGTGTGTGCCTTCTTGATTATGTATATGAAAATTTGAACATGTTCTTCCATATGTGTTGGGTGAATATTTTGTCACCAGCTAACTGATGGGAAAAACAAGTCTCTTCAACCATAGCATAGGGAGATTGGTTGGCCAAATGTGCAAGTATACCACATCAAAGGGGGATAAATCTCTCCTCTCATCAAGGGGAGGTTCCCTATAAATATGAGGAGTTATATACTATATATATAAGCATAAAATAACACTCAGGGGTAGGACAATACCATCCATCTCTCTTTTTTTAGAGATGATGTTCACAACCAAAGGAGAAATCTTGGTGAAATGACAGGAGGCACTTCTCTTCTTTCATAAGTGGCCTAAAGCTAACAGCAAGAATCCTTTCAAGTAGGTAACAAGTAACTGGTAACAAGGGTGGTAACCAACAGAATGAGGTGTAGCACAAAGTCTCCACCTCAACTTCCCAAGATTAAGATATGAAAGACAATGAGGGCACAAATTCATCCCAAGGTCCTTTACATATAAATAAAAAATAGACAAACACACTAAAGGCAATTGTGGCAACACAAAGTCTCCCACAGTTGGCTTCAGGACACCTTCTTGATTACTTCCACTAGTTTTACTTATTTCAATAAAATGGACAAGAATGCATTTAGGAAATAGACATAAGAACAATCTCCTAAAATGACATAAGCTATAAAAGCACAAAGTCTGAAAGTAACTTGCTTTCTCATTCAAACAAAGAAATATGATGAACAATCTGAGCTCAAAGTCTTAGTAATTGCCCCTCAATTTTGGTAGAGTTTCACTTCTATAATGGAAAAGATCTCCCTTGCATAAAGTAAGAGAATACAATATATAGTAGCCAAGAAAGGCTTGGCACTTTGTTGCATGGAGTGGCCCATGTTGCATTCAATGCCTTGAATGTGTTTTTAGTTTTTTCAAGGGACTATGCTAGAACAGGGCGGCTACCTTAACTGTAGTGTGTCAATTCATCTCAAATGTCTTCTCCTGGGCCTAGGTCATCTAGTTTGACCCTTGATATCTATGTAGTTGTCCACTTCACCTTTACTCCAAGGGAGATAAATAGGTTGTGCCTTCAATGTTTAGAAGTTTAAATATCTACTTGGTGGACTATTCCACCTACTGAAATAACTTCTAAGTAGATATTTCTGGTCTTTCCCTCTTTCCTATTGTGATTTGAGCTCCCAAGCTATCTTCTCCCCTTTTGACCAACTCTTTTGGCTCCCTCTTCAGCTGGTCATTAAGTTCATTTTTAACTTTTGTTTTTTTTTAGCTTTATCTCTTCCTAGTTTTGTCTTTTCCTAGAATTTGAGCCCTCGAGGTTGAATTCCCAGCTTTGTTGGCTCCTTGCATTCTTCTCTCAATAGTTCTTCCTTTTGGCCTTAAGTCTTTTGAATGCATTCATTTCTACACTCAAACCTTTAAATATCAATAGTTATTTCATTTCCATAAAGTTGACGGCTATGGGGATGTCACCGAACGTTTGGATCCCAACGGCTAGTTCATGGTGCTTAATCTTGACATCTTCAGGCCCGTCACCCTCCTTAGCAATTCCTTTGGCTTTCTTTTTTGATCCTTCTCAAAAGGGAGGAATCCCTTTGGGGTCTTGAGAAAGGCCCATTTTCTAGTCAGTGAGATCCCTCTGCAAGGGTACCTGCCCTTTAGGGTTCTTTGGGTGGCCTTTGGGCGGTCTTTCAGCTTCAATTCCTTCAAACAAAATGTTCAAAGGAATTCCTTCATACATTTTTTCTGAAGGAAATCTTCCTACTTGCATTCGGTCAGCTTTCCCTTTGGTTGATCTTTCTTATTCAGGTGGATTCCTTCAGACAAAAGTCCAAAGGAATTCCTTCAGACTTTTTGTCTAAAGGAATTGCCTTACGTTTCTTTCTATCTAGTTTTTCTTTCAGAAGGGTTTCTTCAAACAAAATATCTGAAGGAATTCCTTCAGACATTTTGTCTGAATAAATTCAACCTTAGCTTTTTCTTCTATCTTTTCCTTTTCCTTTTCCTGAAAGAGAAATCTTCCCTCCACAAGGGTTATTTGATATCTAGAATTGCCTTTCAGAAAAGTTACAAAGGTCATTTTGGCTCCCAAGTGCCCTCCACAAGGGCTCTTGTCCTTTGAGCTCTTGGAAGACCTTCCTTTGAACCTTTCAATTAAAATTGCCTAAGTGTTGAGAACTCATTTCTTTCTTGCATAGTCCGTAGAAACTAACCTATAGAGTTCGTAAAAATATGTTTGTAGAACCAAGCCTGCAGAGTCCGTAGAAACTAGTCTATAGAAATGAGTCCATAGAACCCAGTCTACAGAGTCTATAGAAATGAGTCCATAGAATTCAGCTTTGTGGAGTCTATAAAAATGAGCCTATAGAGTCCATAGAAATGAGCCTATAGAGTCTGTAGAAATAGGTCCATAAAACCCATCCTGCAGAGTTCGTAGTTTTCTCTAAGTCTCTCAAGCTTTGAAAGAGTTCATAGAATTTAGCCTGTAGAGTTCGTAGAAACATATTTGTAGAGTATGTAGAAATGAGCTTGTGGAGTCCATTAGCTAAAAAAGCTTGAAAATGGAGAATTTGAATGCCCAGAACAATTTCGAGAAGGAAAGAGAGAATTTTGGCCTATAGGACCAAAATAGTTCATGTGTTGTCCCAAAGAGGAGTGACAAATTTTGGGAACAACAGCTGGCTCTAGTTGGGTAACTTCTTTTAGTTAAAATTTTGAAGTAGTTGAGGGGAGTAGAAACTAGAATCTCTAGTGCTTTTACGTATGCCATTGGGCTAAGGAGTTATGCTACCCAAAAAAGAAAGGCACCAAAAATGAAAATGAAAAGCACAAAATAGAACTAAAGACTATATAAATATACATATGTACAGATGATCTTATCTGATACTTCAAGAATTGAAGTGCTTCAGATGCTGTCCATTATGAGGTAGAGAAAAGGGCGTGCCATCTTAATACTTCAAAAGGAAACTATTTTCACCATTGAGCTGATGGATAGTAAACAAGCCTCTCCAAAGGGAGTCAAATTTCCTAAGCATTCCCTTTGGTTCTCTTCTCTTGTCCCATAATAGGACTTGATCTCCAATTTGGAAATCATAGTTTTTTTCTTTTTGATTGAAAAGTTTCTTCACCAGACTTTGATGTGCAGCAATTTAGTCCACCACCATAGTTTGTTGCTCATCCAACTCAGTCAAGCACATGATCCTCTTATCGAAGGAGCTTTCATATGTCTGATCTTTAATTACCTTAGCCAATTTCAATGCTGGCAATTCTAGGGTGATTGGTATCTCAAAATTAAGACCATAAAGAAGTTGGAAAGGTGACATACCAATTGCCCTCTTGGGTGTAATTCTATCTACCCATAAAGCATCAACTAATGCTTTATGCCATGTTCATTGGTTGTCATCTACCAGCTTCTTGATGATAGTCACCAGGTTCTTGTTGCTTGATTCAGCTTGGCCATTCCCTTGTGAAAAATAATTAAAAGAGTGGAGAGAGTAATCCCATAGTAAAAACAAAACTAAGTAATCTCCTGGGAAGAGAAACAAGTTGTGTTGTCTGTGACAATCTTGGTTGGGACCCCAAACCTAGAAATGACGTTCTCCTTGAGGAAATTACACACTACTTCTGAAGTGGCCTGCTTGGTTGGAATAGCTTCCACCCACTTGGTGAAGTAATCTGTGGTTGTGAGGACATAATCATGTCCAGCACTTGAAGATAGGTTTACAGCACCAATGAAATCGATTCCCCATTACTGAAATGGCTCTTTTATCACCACTGGCTTAAAAGGTAGAGTAGCTAATTTGGGTCTTCCAACAAACTATTGGCATAGTTCACATCTTTGTACCCATTTGTATGCATCTTGAAATAGAGTAGGCTAGTAATACCTGGCTCACAAAATCTTATGGGCAGTCACAAGAGCAAAAAAATGTCCTTCGTAGGCCAAATTATGGAAGGAATTCAAAATTTGTTTCTGTTGCTCTTTATCCATGCAGTGAAGGAACACTCCATCAAGGCTCTGCTTATATAGGCCATTGTCCCATAGGACAAAATTGGCAGCTTTCAATCTAACAGTCCTTTATTTATGAGACAAGTGAGCGAGACACTCACCATATTTAAGGAAATGAGCAATATTCGAATACCACTCATTCATAGTGGAGACAAAGAGGACTATTAGCGAGTCTTCAATTTCTTCTTCTTCATGCTCTATTTCTTATAGACTATTGTTAGCAATCAGTTGGCATAGGCCCCTTCCCTACAAAAGATTCATCAGTTTGATAACAAAATCAAACTCCTATATTTTAGAAATTCAATTACCCCTTTTGGTTCCAAATTCCTACTAAGTTAGTATGGATTTGACTATGGTATTAGGAACTAGGGCAGTAACATGTGAATTGAGGATGTAAAAATGGAAATGTTTTACTACCTTGACCACTGTATAAGCATGCTTCTCCATGTTTGAATACTTCAGCTCATGAGATTTGAGAGGAAAACTCATGAAGGATATGGGAGATTCCATACCTTCTTCATTCTACTAAACTAGAATTGTTGAAAGTGTGTGTTCAGAAGCATAACTATACACTGTGAAATCCTTGGTATAATCTAGACAAACCAGAATTAGAGCATGAGCAATAGCTATCTTGATGTCTCAGAATGCCAATTTGCCTTCTTCAGTCTAGCTAAAAGTGGTCTTTCCCTTCATTATGTTCACAATGTGGTGAGTCTTCTCAGCAAACTTGGGGATGAACCTTTGTCAAAAATTCACTTTTCTGAAGAAAGAGTGAACTGCAATCTTACTTGTAGGCAGAGTAAGCTCTTGAATAGACTTGACTCTATCTGAGTCAATCTTTATGCCTTCTCGAGATACAATATGCCTGAGAAGTTTCCCTTTTGTTACTCTAAAAATGGACTTCTTGGGATTTAGAGAAATTCCATTTTGGCAGTAACATTCCAACACTTGTTACAAATGGTTCACATGATCAGGATGATGCGTAGAAAAGACTGTTAAATCATCCAGGTATAACATAATGAACTTACCTATTTCATCTTTAAAAGTGTGGTTCATTCCTCTCTAAAAAGTGGTGCTAGCATTTATCAAGCCAAATGGCATTCTCTGATAGGCAAAGGTGCCCTAAAGTGTGGTGAAGGTGGTCTTATGCTAGTTTGTTGCACCGACTTCAACTTGATTATAACCTGAGAAGCCGTCTAGCATTGATAACATCTCTAAACTGGTCACTATTTAAAGGACTTGATCCATGATGGGCAGAGGATAGTTATCCTTTAAGGATGACTGATTTAAATTTTTGAAGTCCACATAGAGGTGAATTTTTCCATTCTTCTTCCTCAAAGATACTATGTTGGCAATCCATGTGGAATGATGGATTGAGAAAATTATCCTAGCATTCAGCATTTTATGTATTTCAGATAGAATAGTACCTAATATATTCATATTGTACTACCTATATTTTTGCTTGTAAGGCACCGAGTCACTCTTAAGAGGGATTTCATGGTATATTTTTTCAGGCCTAAGTGAGTTCAGATCATCATAGGAGTATGTTAGGACATCCATGTACTGGCTGAGCAGAGTAGTGAACTTGAACTTTTCTTTCTGAGTGCAGCACTTCCCAATGTTCACCATCTTAGGATTTTCCTTGGTACCCAAATTTATCTGATCAAACTCTTGAGAGGAGCTTGAATCTATTTGTTGCTATTTGATGAACCTATCGTGTTTGTCAAACAATTTCTCAAGGGAAACCAGGCCCTTTGAGAATTTATTTCCTTTAATTTGTAAGAATTCTTCACCTACATCTGAACTTGTTTTAGAGGCTGGTTCAAGCTTCTAAAGTTCACTGCCTTCGAAATGAAGCTATTCAAAGCTATTTTTTTGCTCCAGAAAGTCAATGATTTGGTTGTCACCATTAAACACTTGACAATGATTGGCATTGTCAGGCACACTTGGTCATATGACTAGTTCGATAGTGTACCTATCTCCCTTAAAATTAGGGTGAGGAACTAAGAGAGTTGTTGAAATAACCAGTGCATCAGCTCGGTCATTGAATTCCCTAGGTATGGCAGAGATGTTGAAAGCATCAAAGCTTTCAATTTGATCCCAAACTAGATTTTGGTAATGGCACAATCTCTCATTTTTGGTTTGATACAGGTTCTTTACCTGACAAACCACCAGTTCAACATCTCCTTTGGCATGAAGGAGTTTGATGCCTTTGTCTTGAGCATCCTTCAATCCAAGTAAAAGAGATTCATACTCAGCTGTGTTGTTGGTGTTGTTGAACTACAACTTGTATGAAGAAGAAATAATATTTCCATGAGGAGATATCAACACAATCTTGGCTCCTAAAACTGGTAGAGGAGTAGCTACCATTGAATTCCAAAATCCACACCTCATTAGACACTATTTTTCCTTAGATTCTTCTTCATTTAGAGGGGGAGATTCTTCTACACTTGCACTATGCTCCACCAATCCTTCTGCTATTCCATCTAAACCAATTTCTAGGTTGTCACCTTCAAGAGCTTTATCAGATGCCTTATAAACTTATTCTATGGATAAGAAGTAATTACCCATGCCTGAAGACTCAAACAAAATTTGAGCTTCAGGTGCTGATGTTTGAGTGACCACATATTTTGCTTCCTTCTCAGGGAGCAATCTCTGTATAACATCTTTGATTGGGATTCTTGCCTCAAATAGGTCCATGTTTAATTCACCACCAACATCCTTGCAAAAATTATACCCAAGAAGGATGCCATATGATGCTGGGACATCGGCCACCAAGATAGTCATCTTGATTCTCTTGTCTAGGAATGCTACAAATGCAAATTTGGTGTCCTTGATTTGTCCCAGCAGTGGCACTTATTTGTTCTCCATGGAGAAATATCTCCCAAATGTCTTGGTCAGTGTGAGACCAAGGGATTCAGCCACTTTGGTAGGCATGACATTGTCAAATGCACCTTAATCTATGATGCAATTATTTAATTGGTGTCCATTTATCAGTAGGGAGACATAAAATGGTTTAGTCCTCCTAGGAGCAATAGGAAGAGTAATGACAAGGTTATTCTCGGTGGATGTGTTCTTGGGGGAATCATGATGTACCTTTGGAATTGCTTGTCCTATAGGAATAGCTTGGTTCTTTATGCATTAAACCAACTTATCTGACTACTCAGGGTTTGACTACAGAAATTTAAATTTAGACATTTGAATTTTGGTTTTCTTTATATGGTCAATTATATCAAATGTATGGAATGAACTAGAAACAAAGTATGGGAGTTCATCCTTTTGGTATTTTGGAGGGGGAAGACTGGTCTGTGAAATTAAAGTAGAAGGTGTAGGGATGTTTGATGTATTTACCTTTCTTGCAATCACTAGATCCTTTGGCTGGAAAGGCAGAGTGGTTGCCTGCTTAGCAATTGAAATTATTGGTTGAGGTTACTCCTCTAATTTTTATTTATTAGCTTGCTGAGCTAACTAGTTCTTGGACCAGGTGAACATAGCATATGATCCCTCATCTACTTTACCTTCACTTATGGGTTCATCTTGGTAATTCAAGAAATTAATATTGGAGTCACCAGCTAATTCTTCTTCTCCCTCTGTGAAGAGATTAGCATCATCTTCTAAGTTCAACTCAAGCTGGAAGGAGAAATCTGATTCTAATTCAAGATATTCAACTGCTAAACTGGTTAGAGGTGCTTTAATGGCAAGGTTCCCACATAGGGGAGGAAGATGATTTGGCTGCCCTTGATTATTGGTAGCATTGCCTTGATATGACTAATTGGATAATGTCCTCCTTGGTATATCTCTGTACGAAGGGGCAGAAGACATCCCTTATGCCATTTGCTTTCTGAGAGCTAGCAATTCATTTACCAGCTTCTACACCATTGGATCAGTGGTGGCTGTAGGTGAGTATTCAGAAGATGAAGAGGATTTACCTCTGTTAGGATCTCTCCTTATCTTTCCTACCAAGATAAGGTCATCTTCTACCTCAGTAGCCAAATCTTGAGCTATAGCAAGGTCTATGTGGCCAGTCCATCTCAATAAAAAACTCACTTCAGGCAGTTGTGATTTGATGAAGAAGTGTTTGAGGTTTTTAGGTGTTGGCTGAGTAATAGTAGGAATCCAATTCCTCAGCTTGTTAAACTTGGCAATGAATTCCTTCATAGGTTCATGAGGTTATTTCTTCATCTGTGTGATATAGGCCAGCAGGGCATGTGCATCTTCTACAGGCTTGAACCTGGCTTCAAATTTAGCTTTAAGAGTGTCCTAGTCAGTCACTGACCTAGCCTGTAAATGGTAAAACTAGTCTGCAGCAGTGCCTTGTAGTGTTTCCACAAACAGCCTGACTACTACATCTTTGAATTCCACACCTATCATGCCATAGGCTATGCTAAAGTCTGCAATATGTTCATCAAGATGAACTCTCCCATCACCAAAGAATTTGGGGAAATTCTTCCTTGAACTATGTGGAAGCTCATGTAGAGGTGGAGTAAGATTGAGTGAACCAAAAGAGTTACCCTAGGGGCCTTGAACTGCCATGATTTGATTATGGATAGTGGGGATGACAAATATGAGTGGAGTATGTATAGGCAAAGCCCTGCTAACAGTAGAAAAATAAGTTTCGCCTTGGGTTGGTGACCTGGTATGAGTGGAAAGAACACTCTTGGATCATTGAACTTGAAGTTGAGGAGGGAACAAATCAAAGTTTCCCTTTTGCACCAACTCAAAAATAGGGTCAACAACACCTTAGGCTCTCTAGTTTCTATTATAGTGTGGAGTTGCCAGATTGTAGAATAAAAATGGGAAAGAACTGGCCCTGCTTCAGCTTGAAGCTTGAGGCTTCAAAATGCATGCTCTTTCCCCAGTGGAGTTGTTAAAAAAATGTTAGCATGGATCTGGAGGAAAGTGGTAAGACTATAATGATAATGGGTAAGACATAGACCAGAGTCACTAGAGTATATAATGGTTAAGGGTAGGAACTGTTTGATCTAAAACTTGAGGCTTCAAATTGCACATAACATTCCCTAGTGGAGTCACCAAAAAATTGTAGGGTGGATATTTTGTCACCAACTAACTGATGGGAAAAATAGGTCTCTTCAACCACAGCATAGGGAGATTGGTCAGCCAAATGTGTAGGTTTACCACATCAAAGGGGGACAAATCTCTCCTCTCATCAAGGGGAGGTTCCCTATAAATATGAGGAGCTATATACTATATATATAAGTAGAAAATAACACTCAGGGGTAGGACAATACCATCCATCTCTCTTTTTTAAGAGATGATGTTCACAACCAAAGGAGAAATCTTGGTGAAATGACAGGAGGCACTTCTCTTCTTTCAAAAGTGGCCTACAGTTAACAGCAAGAATCTTTTCAGGTAGGTAACAAGTAACTGGTAGCAAGGGTGGCAACCAACAGAATGAGGTGTAGCAAAAAGTCTCCACCTCAACTACCCAAGAGTAAGATACGAAGGCCAATGAGGGCATAAAGTCATCCCAAAGTCCTTTACATAGAAATAGAAAATAGACAAACACACTAAAGGCAATTATGGTAGCGCAAAGTCTCCCACAGTTGGCTTCAAGAAACCTTCCTGATTACTTCCACTACTTCTACTTATTTCAATAAAATGGATAAGAATGCATTAAAGAAATAGACATAAGAACAATCTCCTAAAATGACACAAGCTATAATAACACAAAGTCTAAAAGTAACTTGCTTTCTCATTCAAACAAAGAAATAAGATGAATTATCTGAGCTCAAAGTCTCAGTAATTGCCTCTCAATTTTGGTAGAGTTTCACTTCTATAATGGAAAAGATCTCCCTTGCATAAAGTAAGAGAATACAATATATATTAGCCAAGAAAGGATTGGCACTTTTTTCCATGGAGCAGCCCATGTTGCATTCAATGCCTTGAATGCATTTTTAGTTTTATTAAGGGACCATGCTAGAACAGGGCCGTTACCTTAATTATGGCATGTCAATTCATCTCAAATGTCTTCTCCTGGGCTTGGGTCATCTTGTCTGACACTTGATATTTGCATAGTTGTCCACTTCACCTTTACTCTAAGGGAGACAAATAGGTTGTGCCTTTAATGTTTGTAAGTTCAAATATCTACTTGTTGGACTGTTCTACCTACTAGAATAACTTCTACGTAGATATTTTTAGTCTTTCCCTCTTTCATGTTGTGATTTGAGCTCCTGGGCTATCTTTTCCCCTTCTAGATGGCTCTTTTGGCTCCCTCTTCAGTTGGTCACTAATTTCATTTTTAAATTTTGTCTTTTTTCAGCTTTGTCTCTTCCTGATTTTGTCATTTCCTAAAATTTGAGCTCTCAAGGCTGAATTTCTAGCTTTGCTGGCTCCTTGCATTCTTCTCTCAGCAGTTCTTCCTTTTGGCCTTAAGGCCTTTGAATTCATTCAGGTCCACACTCAAATTTTTAAAGATCAATGGCTATTTCATTGCCATAAATTTGATGGCTGTGGGGACATCACCAGACGTTTGGATCCCAATGGCTAGTTCATGGTGCTTAATCTTGATGTCTTTAGGCCCGTTGCCCTCCTTGGCAATTCCTTCAACTTTCTTATTTGATTCTTCCCAAAAGGGAGGAATCCCTTTAGGGTCTTGAGAAAGGCCCAATTTTTGGTCGGTGAGAGCCCCCTACAAGGGTACTTTCCCTTTGGGGTTCTTCAGGTGGCCTTCAGGCAATCTTTTAGCTTCAATTCCTTCAGACAAAATGTCTGAAGGAATTCCTTCAGACATTTTTTCTGAAGGAAATCTTCCCGCTTGCTTTCAGTCAGCTTTCCCTTCGGTCAAGATTTCTTATTCAGGTGGATTCCTTCAAACAAAAGTCTAAAGGAGTTCCTTCAAAAAAAAAATTTGAAGGAATTTCCTTACGTTTCTTTCTAGCTATCTTTTCTTCTGGAAGGATTTCTTCAGACAAAATGTCTGAAGGAATTCCTTCAAACATTTTATCTGTAGAAATTCAACCTTAGCTTTTTCTTCTATCTTTGTCTTGTCCTTTTCCTAAAAGAGAACTCTACCCTCTGCAAGCATTGTTTGATATCCAAAATTGCCTTTCAAAAAAGTTACAAAGGTCCTTTTGGCTCCCAAGTGCCCTCCACAAGGGCTCTTGTCCTTCAGGCTCTTGGAAGACCTTTCTTTGAACCTTTCGATTGAAATTGCCTAAGTGTTGAGAACTCATTTATTTCCTACATAGTCCATAAAAATGATTCTGTAGAACCCAATCTACAGAGTCTGTAGAAACTAAGTCTGTAGAGTCCGTAGAAATGAGTCCGTAGAAATGAGTCCATAGAATTCAGCTTTGCGGAGTCTGTAAAAATGAGCCTGCAGAGTTCATAGAAATGAGCATGCAGAGTCTATACAAATGAGTCCATAGAACCCAGCCTGTAGAGTCTGTAGTTTTCTCTAAGTCTCTTGAGCTTTGAAAGATTCCATAGAATCCATCTTGTGGAGTTCGTAGAAACATATCTGTAGAGTCTGTAGAAATGAGCCTGTGGAGTCCGTTAGCTGAAAAAGCTTGAAAAATGGAGAATTTGAATGCCCAGAACAATTTTGAGAAGGGAAGAGAGAATTTTGGCCTGTACGAGCAAAATAGTTCATGTGTTGTCCCAAAGAGGAGTGACATATTTTGGGAACAATAATATGTATCTAATCCAACTTGCTTATTATTTACATATGTGTACATTTGAGCATGTCCTTATGTGCATTGCTTTCTCAAATTTAGTGACATATGTCCATGTCCCTTGTATTGTTCCCCCTTGGCTTACTTTATGTCCCTCATGTGGGTTGTATGTATGCTTTATTATATGCATCATATACATGAAACTTGTTTCTTGCTTGTTACACACTCCAATTTTAGATTCCATGAGGGACTTCATGCATCTCCCCTTCCTACTTGGGTGCCATGATGGACAGACATCATGCCCAATCCCCCTAGGTGGATACTTAGTTATTACTTAGATTTTTTATTCACATACATTTTTATATCTATCTTGGTAGCCTTGTGAATGCTATATCTAACATACATCACATATTAAAAATTATGCTCAGATTATCTTACATTATGATGTTATATATGCACATTTTATCATTTTATTACACAGATATCATATATGATCTAGCTAACACATATTTTGTAAAGTTTCTTCTTTCAAAGATAGTTTTTACATAGGTTCAATAACTCCCCTCAAAATAGGGGGCATTCACAGGGGTTTGTCACAGAGATTAAGCTATCCAAATGCACTCAAAGTATAATTTTCAGCACATAGGCACCTAATACAAAAATTAATTTCAAGAAAACACAATGGTAAATAGTGACATAGATTACTTTTAGTTGTGCAAAATTAGAATAGTTGCACATTAGAACCTAAATTGGGACATTGATTCCATATGGTGCTACTTTCCAAGATATGGTGATACTATCCAATAGCCTCAATTTTAGAAAATTCTAGATTGGCTAGAAAAGTGCAGTAGGTATTGTCTAGGTTTACGTACGTTCAATTATAGATTAATAGTTTTGGCTTAGTTTAGATCATATTCATGCCAATTTGATTAGATTGGAATGATCATGCATAGCATGATCATTCCTATTTCAGTTCAGATGATCAGATAAAGATTATTACAAATCAATCCAGAATCCATATACTCATATATTATATTTGGGGGTATATGTGCAACACATTGTTTCTATGTGCTTACTTATGAACTAGTTGATCAGATGGAATGACAAACTCCATGTCATTATCTACATTATACACATAAACCACCATTTTTTAGGTTACACAATAGATTTATGCCTTAATCCATCTACATTGGTTGGCATTCCTGAATGGCCTAGAGCCATTTTACATTCCAGAATTCTCAAGTGGCTACAAAGCTGACATATATGGTTCTACTTATAATTACACATTTTTAGTTACATCACATATTTTTAGTTTTAGATTAATCTACTACATATGGGTATAAAATTATGGAGTCATAATCTACTTGAGTTCTTGAACCACCTATATGATAGGGTTAAACACACCATTAGTCCAATACAAGCTATTCATAGGTCATGATCCACCAAGTAAGGGTGGGTAGTGATGGATTTAAATTTGGATTAAGTTCTTGAGCCACCCACACATGGGGATTGGGGAATCCATCATCTCAATCTTATCTATTAACCGATTTATCACTATCTACATGCTCACATAGGTTTTTGCATTGGTTCATGTACCCACTGAGGTGTATTCATTCTTTTCCTCTCTCTTATCTCTTTACTCAATTTTAACTTTTTCTTTTGATATCTCTTAAGTGAGGATTGATCTATGTATGTTTTATTTATAGGATGTGAAATGAATCATGTTTCACATACATAGATCCAAGTTCATAAGCTTTGCCTTTTAGGTAAGTTTAGGTCCACTTATTTTTTCTTTATCCTAGTCAATTCACTTTAATGCATTTATATAACAAAGGGGTCGGGGGGAATGTAATCACCTAAAAATGACAATTGAGTGTTAAGAGTGTTACTTGAAACCACACATCCCTAACTTAGCCATAGACCTATCTTAGGGCCTATTTAGAAACTTGTTCAGCCTTCATATAGGCCACACGCATCTTAAACATCCTTAAAGAAATCCCAAACCCTCACTTTAGCATCTTAGCTCCTAGTGCCTCAGGTTATGCCACCTAAACACTAAATCCATAATTTAGACAATATCACTCCATGGTGTTAGTGTCCCATTTTTGACGTTATTATCCTTTTCCCTCTTTTTATTACCAATGGATATCTTTTTAAATGAGTTACCACCTAGGGTTATCCTATACCTCTTTTAAGACCTGCACAAGCATTAAAATAATATATATACATGGTTTTTATCTGTTTATCCACTAGATGGAAATCATATGCAAATTACCTAAACAAACTTAGAATAAGTTATGCACAATCAAGGTTATCAATCTCTATTTTGTCCCACTTCTACATATAACCACCTACAACATTCCTAAGCTCAGATTACTCAAGTTTCTAGTCTTAAGAACATTCAAATCACTCAATCTAATATTCATATTAGCTTTGCTTACACTTATACCAGCACTTAGGTAGGGATAACTACATCAGGTTTGATCCTTCTTCAAATTATTGGTATGTAGGCAACTCTCATCATAGTGGGGTGTTGAGGATGTCCAACCTACCCCACTAACAACACATTTAACTACTTGTGCCAATTAGATATCCTACCAACATGAAGGTTTAGGGTTTACATATAAAATCGATCAAAATAGGTCATCTACATAGATCTAGAACTCGTGCATAGGAATGATCTTGGTAGACCCATACATAGGTGCACCTAAAATCTCAAAATAGTTTTGTACAAAGAACACTAGTGCCAAAATAGGGACACTAGCACCATAAGGTGATACTAGCCAATTAGGGTGCTACTATCTAGGAAGGGTTGTAACACATGGATCCTATCTACGACACTCAGATCATCCTTTGTCCTAGTTTATAGCCTCTAGGTCTCCCATCTTAGTCAATTTCCAACTAAGTACTTGATTAGATTATTTATTGTTATTTTTATAAAGACAAAACTATGTCAATTTATTACAAATCAATGGCTATATTTATTGCATATTTATACCTTGATTTATTATACTCAAAAATTTAACAACCTATGATTTCCATCTACTAAGTCTTAAATAGTTAAAACACATGTGAACAACAAATTTGAGAAATAATATGGTAAACAACCTAGGGGGATGGGGAATGATGTCCATCAAGTAACCCAAGGAAGAAGGGGGAGATGTATGAAGTCCATCATGGCATCAAAATTTGAGAGAATATATTAAGAAAGAGACAAGTGTCATGGCCATGATGCATACATGAAAGCATACATATCAACATATGAGGCATGAAAATTAGGCCAAGGGGATACCATGCAAGGGACATGGGCACATGTCACTAAATCTAAGAAATCAATACATACAAGGACATGTTCAAATTTCCACATATATAACCATCAAGCAAGTTGGCATAGAGCCATATGGAAGGACATGTTCAAATTTCTGCATACACAATCAATAAAACACACACAAGGACATGGGCACATGTCCAAAGCATACATACAATGAAAAAAAGTAGTGTAGATCCATAGAACAATGGCATATTCAAATGCCTTCAAATAGATGTAGAATAAAATAGACAAAATAAAGTATAAACTAACAAAGTTATAAATGAAAGTACATATGAACATGTGGTGCATATCCATATAAGAGCAAAGATGTACATAACTGAGTCTATAGTAGTGTTAACAACCCAAGTTATACCCTTTGAAGGAGATTTTTTAGACCTACTTCAAACTTGGACTAACATGGGAATGGTCTAAAGCTTGTGGGTGACCTTATCATTAGACTAGACCTCTAGGTTATGGGGATAGCTCCCCTGGTACATCTATTTAGGCTCAATATCACTAAAACCTATTGTTTGGGGTGAAAAGAGATAGAAAATGAAGAAAATAAACCTAATCTATGGGGGTGGCGATGCACCAATACTATTTATCCATCCATTCAAATTAAACTCTAACAACATTAATGGATAATGTATAGAACTAGATCACTATCTCCAATGGTTTCTAGTCAACAGTGTTTCAAGTAGAGGTTGATGTTGGATGACTAGATCATGAGGGCAGTGTGAGGAAGGTATGGTTTCAGGCTCTTACAGTCAAATCTCCACTCTTAAACTCAACCATTAACACTCTAAAACACTACATGACCCCCATAGAAAACTTGTTAGCATCTAGGTGAAGGTATTAGACCTACATAAGGGAAATTATACCACTTATGCATATCAAACAATCATACAAAAACTAGAAACTGATCATAGAGAATCTAGAGCAATTCATTAATAGTCCAAGAGGTCTATAGAGTATAAATTAGGTAGAGTTTCCTCATGCCTAAGAGAGGGATACAAATCAAAGTCTTAAGGCCTGAATAAATAGCATAATGAAGATAGAAGGAGAGGTAAAATGGTGTGGAGTTATAGATGATAGGTCATTAATGATCACATTCCACTCATTCTAGAATTATAATCAATTGCACATCATATTTATAACTCCCTCCATGCACATCCTGGAATTGAGGCAAGGTGGTAGATGTTGATTCAAACCTCTTCAATCCAAGGACATGCCAAAAATATTCAATCACTCTTCCATATGGTAGTTACAATGTGTAATGAGGTGCAATTAGCCTCCATGAGGTGTTTAAATAAACTATTAGCCCTTGTGCATATTGAATAGCCTTGAGAAACTGCTCCCATCTCCCATTATGGCTATGAGGAGTGCCTATCTCCCTCCTTAAGAATCATTTACAAGGTTAATTACCCTATAATAACTCCTCCAATAGCCTCTCTACGCCATTATTCAACTTTCTTTGTTGACTAAGTCGGCCTAGTAGGTGACTAGGCATATTTACATAGTGTTTATGTTTGAATGACTATGAATATTTTTATGAAACCATGAGAACATGTGTATGAGTTATATTTACATCTTAACCAACATCATTTACCATGGCATAGGTTTGTATAAGCAAAAGACACGTATAATTTTTCTAAATTAGGTGACTAGGTCACCTGATCTTTCACATTTGTAGACTGGTTATTTGGAGTAGAGTTCAAAACACCTTTATAGGAAGATTCTTCAGCATATTATGACTTGATAATGTGGAATGTGTCAAACCACCCCTCCAAATACTTGGAAGCTTCTCAAATAACTCTGCACTATGTTTTCTATTTAGTTTCTTGGAAAAGTATAGTTTTTTGACACTTCTGTATAGATTATGTACAACATAATACGATGACCACATTCTCCTCTAAGTTTAATTTGTGGTTTAGGATTTTATCAGTACATTCTATTATGTTTGGTTTCCAAAATCTTCACATTTATCAATATTGGTTTGTAATAAGGTTTAAGGAGGGTTTTGGAGGTCTACCATCTTAACGATGATTCATAAGGATGAGACCTCCAATCCAAAACTTATGGTCATGGATGTTTAGTCCATAGACCCCCCTAAAACCTTTGAAAATCTTAGGTTCCAATGCAGCTGGTGTGGAGAGATATGAATGTAATATGATAGACCATAAACTCTCTACAAGTTGTCTAGACATGCCAATAATCTTAGCATTTGTTCATAATGGTGGGCCCCTCAAATCAACTCCCTATACAATGTATATTGAGTCCATAGGGGTGCCCAAAATCCCCTAGAATAATTTTCCATGAGTCATTCTATGGTGAGATATATGAGCACATAAATTATAGCTTAAGCTAACTGTGTAGGACTGTGGCAACTCAAACTAGGAGTTGGGACTAAAACAACTTTTCTTTTGCATTATATTGTCTAAAACAACTCCTTTAGGGTCTATACCACCCTTATATACCTTTCATGTCCCTAATCCTACTTGGAGAAGGTCTAATCATAATTCAATGTGGTGAGAGGCTTGAGGCTTAGTCAAGGCTTTTAGGCCTAATAGGCTTCAACTAAGTCTAAGGGTCTTAAATGCCCTATAGATGAGTTTAGGGGTTCAGATTCATCATAACATCATCTTCACTCGACTTCCATATTCTTGTGACTACCCTTAGATGTTCAAACCTCTAACTATGTTTCCAAAATCTCATGAGGTTGGTTGTATGTAATAGTTTACTTCTTTTCTGAATGTTTGGGACATGAGTGGTCTTTATCTTCCCCTTACTACAATGTTGATGGGTTTATACACTCCTATAACATATTTTTAGGAATAGAATCACCCTTGTTACTGATCCCTTCTTCTAATGTTATTTCCTACCTTCTTCTATCTCCTTCCTCAAGCAATTAAGTTTGCATAACCCTTGGTGACTATGTTTATCAACTTCTCATCATAAAATGTTTACCTACCTCGAGTAGATACCTTTAGTTTGATGTAGGTCTATGTGTACTAATTTAGGCCTAAAGGCCTAATAAGCCATTAAGATTCTTTCTCTCTTGAATGAAACCCTATTATATTTCCCATTTCTCTTCTTCTCACATTTCTTGTCTTAGACCACAACCTTAACCAAACAAAAGCTCTTAGATTGTGCATACAGGCCTGTTTAGTCTTAGTAGGCCTAATGGGTGTGTATAGTTTCAATGTTTGTATAAATGCTTCTCCACCCAAATTAGGTTCTCATGCTTAGGAAACACTTGTATCACCTTCACTACTTCTCTCCTAGATATTTACAAATTCAAACATCTTCCCAAATTTGTATAGGTCTCCAATTGGCATGTATAGACCTGTTTACGTCTATTAGGCCTAGAGGGCCTATATAAGCTTACTCAGTCCTTCTTCACTTATCTTAAGTGGTCTAAATTATTCATTGAAGATTAATGACCTAAGTAATAGAATATAATGACATTTCACTCTTTACATCTCAACCCTTGCATACTCATCATGTTTCCATTTCCTTTGTCACTAACCCTACCTATAGAAGATAGTCAATTCTACTTGGGTCTATTTTTACCAGTTTTAGGTCAAATTAGCCTAGCTGTATCCTTATGTTCTTATTCCACTCTAAAATTCTCATCATTTGGAAACAAATATCTACTTTCTAGCCTCCCTACTCAAATGCTTCCAACTTCAGGTAACTTTTATGTATGTACACACTCTTACTGATTTGCAAGCTTATTCTAGGCCTATTTAGGTCTAATAGGCCTATGTAAATCATAAATCCATTTATAACCTTTGAGGCTCAATCATATCAATGTGACACTAAATTTTATTTGAGTAACTAAGTTATATGTTACATTTTATCTTTATCTTCATTCTTTCTATAGGGTTCAATTCCTTACCCTCACTCTACATTCACACGTGACCCTGCCTATGTGTGATAGATGAGTCTTCCTTTGTTGGGTGATTTAATTTCAATGAGTCTTATTTTATTGTCTTATCCTATTAGACACAATTCACCTTATTTTCACACACTCTTTCCTTAGTTCCTTATTTTATCAATAATGGTGTTGATCAATCACCCAGTCCCCACTTTTTTTACAGTTTACTGAACATTTTAAGCCTAACGTTATAATGATCATATTTAAATAGTAGCTTGTACCCTTTCATCTTACCTTTTTTTGACTAGTGTAAGAGTTTTAAGGGGTTTGTTTTCTCCAATTGGTCTTATCTCTCTAAACCCTTAACTTTCCTATTAGAATGCATTGGGCCTTATTAAGTTATTTGCATGTGGTTATATCAGGTCACTTTCTTAATCTACCTTTTGATGTTAGGTATATTAAGGAACTCCCTATAGGTTGTAATGGATAATCATTGTTATGGGTATGAATCCATATTTATATTATTTATAAACCATAACTTTAAGGCACTGAAAGTCTCTTTGAGACTCCACAAGGTAGTCAAGTATCTCAGGTAAGTCTGCCTAACTGTCTTAATGCTCTTTTTGCCCTTCATGAAAATATCCTCTTAATTATATAATCCTCATCATAGTGTTTATATATCCTACTTATTCCTTCTCAATATTTTATGACCCTTTTTATAACTAACCCATAGATATCATAACTCAATCCTCTAATTGCCAATAGACCCTTGTCTCCCTTTTATGCAAGTACAGGCCTATTTTTTAATTAAATGAAGGGGAGTATCTCAAGGACTGAGGATGGGGTTGGTTAGGGTATAGGTCCATAATGAACATAAGATATAAAATTATAGCATGGTTCAAATATGACTCATGTATATACCTCTCAAATAATGTAAGGATCCTCTATGAGAACTATCAATGAACCTTACATCACATATACATTAGTCATATTAGAGATAAGACCATGAACAAGTTAATCTGGTCTAAATGTGTCTTAGTTAGGTGATTGGGAGGACATATAGGTTTAAGAGGATGAAAACGAAATATTATACAACCATGACCACCACTCATCTACATTATGAAACTTTGAATACCTTGCAATACATGAAAACCTATCTACAAACTACAAGTAAAGAAAACATGGAGATTTATTTATCTCACACCCCCACATGTGTGAAATAGGGGTGAAATGTGTTATATATGGTACAATATGACCTTATTAACACATATTAAACATTAATTTTCATAAACTCCTTGAAAAAGTACCAAAACCATTATACTTTCTTTACCCTGTACAGATGAAGAAGGTTATTAGAGTGGTCAGGTAGTTAATGTTTATTAATTAAGATGGCATCATGAACCTAAAAATAAATTACATGGATAAGAATGTCAATGGACTCAATTTATCTATCCAAGAATCCAACTCTTGATATTCTCTCTCTTGTATGGAATGAAGGAAAACCTGACAAGACTGTCTGGGCTACCAAGGAACCTAGTGAAAAGAGAGGAATAGTTTTTCCATGTTATTTTATCCTTTTGAGATGAAAATTTTTATATACATATTGCATAAGTTGATCCTCAATATCTGAGCCCCCCTATATGGACTAACCATACAGTTTGATACAACCTATAGAAAACACTTGAAAGCACCATTTTTCCTGCATTTTTCCATTTTTTGATCTTTTACACACCATTAAAGGATGAAAATAAGGAAAACATAAGTTAATTGACAATTCAAACTGATGGTACAATATTGGGAGTTAAAAGGACACCTTTTTCCCATATGTGGGGTCCACTTAGCTAGTGGGAGCTGAATATGAGTTCTAAAATGGGTCTTTTATTGCATAAAACACCTAGTTATGGCCATATGGTAATAATGGGACCTCTTTCAAGACCTTATTAATGTAATTTTATCAAAACACTCTTCCCTTTCAAAGTTCCTCCATGAAAATAGACTTATAATGGGGATTTGAGGGTCATTTGATGTCTTTCAAGGGTAAATTGCGGTGTGAATTGGGCTTAGATGAGTACATCATGAATAATGACCTTTAACATACTATGTACCTCATGTAATGACATCAAACCAAGTCTAACCACCCTTACATCCCACTATAAAAGTATTCCCTTCATTAAAATACTTAAACAGGTCTAAAACTACAAGGATTAGAAACCTTAATCTTGCCAAACTACCTTAATTTTTATAAGGAGACCTTAATGTTTCCAAACACTATTTAGACCATACTCTTGGACTTCATAAGGATAGTGGAAACTTCCTACATAATCCATGACATGCATGACCCTATTAACAAGGCTCAAAGGTTTATAATAGACATTCATGAGATTATGATAGTTGAGGCTCTATAGGAAGCTCAAAAGGGTTCTCATGCAAGTTTTTGTATGGTAGGGGTTGACATTTTACCTATGAGGCTAAAATGTCAACATTTTTTGGAAACTATGAAGGGTGACTAGCCTACTAGTCAGGAGAACCTAGTCACTCTCATGACCATAATGACTCAAACATAACATCATAAATTGAAAGACCCTTTCTTGGACTATCAAACAATAGCACTTAATGACATCTTTAGGACTATATAAACAACAAGACACATCAAGGACAATCAAATAAGCAACATATAATCCTAAGAAACACAACTAACACCTAGTAACAAAAAAGGCAAGACACCCAAATAACAAGGTAACAAGACTAAAGTATAGACTTGTGTTGACCACTTATTGAAACATGAAAACAAACTATTAGAAACAACTAACTACAACACACCTCATTTCTCCTCTAATATAAAAATGGAAACTCCTTTGATCAATTTAGCTCTATGAGGTTAGGGTGCCACATGATGATTGAAGTGCAACCAGGTACTATCTATTGAATGAAGACTCCCACTTGCAAATGAAGAAATTGTCATGCTCATGGCCTCTTAGGAGAGTCATTAGACCTTTTGGCTCCATCCCCAGGTGCATGGGTTGACTATGTGAGTCAATCATCCAATCATACTCATCCCACACTTGCCTTCCTTGCATCCCTAATCTTATTTCTACCTCAGTCATGGGCTTCTCTTGATCATGTTAGATAGCTTGAAGTGACCTTTGTGTTATGGCTACAAGGTTGAATTCTAAGGGGATTGCATCTTATTTCATGATTATTTAAGGCCAATTAATTTTAGTCCCACCATCCAAGAGTGAAAAGGCATCTACAGGTGGAAAAAGCTAGTAAAACATCAAACAAGTCATTTTTAGATAAGGTAGTTTTCTAGAATGGCATGTTTGGAGGACTACCTTCTTATTATTTGATGGGAATTCTCTCCCTAACTTGGATTAGATTATAGAATTTTTCAAGGAGAAAGTATCCTACCCCTATGATTTTAAATAAATCACTTGCCTAATCTTTACATGGTTTAGATTTTCTTGGGTTCTCTTCAAGTTGGATAATGGCATATTAATCAACCTCATTAACTGGTCTACACCTTTTTCCCATAACTGTTGCATGTTCTTAAAGACTACCATGATGAAGGTAATCTACCATGTTATCAAGGAGGTCTTGGAAGTCATCTTCATCTTGTCCAACTTAATCATCTTTCTCTTATGGCTCATCTTATTCTTGCATCCCATCCTCTTCTACAACTTTGAAGGCCAAGTTGTGTTCCCCCTTATCAAGGGGTGTCCTAATGACAAGCTCCTATTTAAGCTCACTCAATTCATCATCATTACCTACCAATTCAATCTAATTTTATTTTCTCACCTATTCAAGAAAATTAGAACTCTCAAGGAGTGGCATAGGATATTATTGGAGTGACTTTAAGAGAGATGACATGTATGCCTCATTTCCTTCATTCAGTTGCTTATTCCCAACAACCATTATCTCCTCCTTGTTTTACACATTAATATAAATGGATTTCCATGAGGGAAATGCCTTAGACTCTTAAGGAGGGAGGGGTGGGGATTGAATGACCTCAAGCTTACTTTTAATTTTGACACTTTGACTTATACTGAACTGCTCTTCTCTCTCCCTAGACTACATCATTTGTTTCCAAGTTGTAAACTTAGATGTAGGAGCCTCTTTCATTGTGTGTTATGTAGATAAGGGCATGAATGGAGGTTTTTTTAGCTAAGATTGTGTTATTTTTGTAGCTACCATTGACTGATATAGGTGATTGTCTATAACCTTAATTTGTTTATCAAGGTAGGCTTCAAAATAGAGCCTTAACTGATCAAGGATCTACTCATGATGACTAGTCCTCTCAATGCATAATTTTTCTTTCTCTTTTACTCTCTCTTGGAGATATTTCCATGATGGAAAGCTGAGAAGGATTTTGAGGAATTTTGAGGGCCTTGACACTCATTTTATTGAAACTTTTGAGGTGTAATGGGTAGCTCAATGTCAGACTAATATGGGATGGAGGAAGGAACACAATGTTGATGATGGTGAACATGTTGCCCTTCATACACTAAAAAATTCTCCTTAATATTTAAAATTAGACCCTATATATTCAACATGACATGGTTGACCCTTGAATGACCTCCTCTTATGAAAAATGCCCACCTCCTTTAGCCTGCTACAATGAAATTCTAATGCTCTTAATCAAATGCTTAGGGATTTCTTGTCCATACCCTTTCAGTGTGTTAATGATCACCATGTGTCTTTTATAATCCAATAAGGTCTACTTAAGTCTTTATATGGATTGTTTTGGGACATGAGTGGGTTGGCCAAGAACATCATGATACTACCATGACTAATCAAATTGATAACTAGACTACCAAGGAGGTAGATGAGGCTCCCAATGGGGTTGGTAATTTTAGGAATAAGGAGACTCATCATAAGGCTAATAAGGGTGAATAAAAGGCTGATAGGGGTTAGAATAGGGTTGATAGGAATCATGATGGAATTGGAATGGATTATGGGGTTACTCATAAGGGAATGTATGATAGAATTTTTCCCCATATGCATCCATAATTCATCATTAAGCACATACACAACAATGTAAATATGACAAATAATCTTTCTTACCCATGAGATGATGACTTTTCATTAACTTTGTTATCAACTTTTGACTGCAACTGGCATATGAGTGCTTGAAGCTACTTATGAAAACCAAGATGTTATTATGAAGGCTCATGTTGACTATTTTGACCACAAGTTAAAATAAGTTAACCCCCTATAGTCCAAAACGTGATATATGGGTATATTAACATGTCATAGGGTGTTTCATAGTCTTTTTTATGTGATTTGATATGTTATTAGCTTTTTCATGATCACATTTAGTCCTTGTGTCATTTTATGTCACATATGGGTCATATATGGGTCATAAATGAAGGTAGTATAATTTTAAAAAGAATCTAAATTTTATAATCACTCTTAAAACATCTAATATGTCATATTACTTGTTAATAACATCAGTCCTAACTCAAACTTGCAAGTTCCTAACTAAAAATCAAGAAAACAAGTGAAAATAAGGATTTTTGGTAGTTGTACAACTCATAGAGGAGAGTGTCATGTGGTAAAATCTTATGTAATGGATATTCAGATTCTCTAACTCCATTTACATGTTTTAAATACTTTCTAAGAATAAAAAATTGACCAAAATTATTTCTATTCTCTATCACTCCACTAGGCAAGCAAAACTAGTCAATAGGTCATTTGATGGTACGACTAGTAAGAGAACTTCCAGGTCAAATGATCTTGGTAGTGGATAGTAAAATTTGTCTACTTAATTTTCATGGTAGGATTTGGAATAATGGTTTACTATCATTTATGAACCATGCTTAAGAATTTGACTATCTTGTTTCGATTGTTAATCCCCACGCCTTGTAGGTTTTGATTTTGTATGAGCTAGTCCATCAAAATAAATTAATGAATTTAATTTTAGAGGATGTGGACTTACTTATATCATTTTTTACATCTTTTGTTTCATTTTTGGAGGTGACTTGATAAGATAAATAGGTCAGGTTGCAAGTTGATATTAAGTTGCAAGCATATTAAACAAAGTACAAAGGTCCTGGTTTTCATAATGATTTATTATGAATTTGATATGATATGATTCATGTTTTTTATGTCATAAAAATCACTTTATTTCCAAGCTATGTCTCTCAATATCATGCATTGATCAAGAACATAGCCATATGTAACACACGGTCAACTCCCTACAAGTTTTTATTTGTAGTCATGGTGTATGAAGGCCCTAAGAATGTTTATGGAGGTGTGATGAAGATCCCAATAGGTGTTATACATATTATTCAAACATGATAAATTAAATTAATAATCTCTAAGTGACATATGAATGACTATACTAACTATTTCATATATGTGCACAAGCCTGCAACGCTAATTTGCACCTAGAGGTGCCCTCAGGGGAATAAAACATTGCAATGGGTCTATTGAAACTTGTTTCAATATCTTCATGGTGAAAAACATCCATTTGAGATTTGGTGAAGATTCTAATACTGGTTATAAGATCATTCACCATGCATATTTTATAGTTGTTATCCTTACTGTCTTGTACATCATGTATCCATCTACAGGTGGCCCCCCATAGAGATCCAAAAGTGTTGTATGAGGGAATTTGACAAGTTTTGATACATTCATCAGCTTTGATGAAGTTTTAGATACCTTTATAACCATTTTTAAGGTCATTGGTAGGAAGACAGACTTGAGAAGTCACCTCTAGTGAAGAAATCTAAGTTTAAGGACAAGTTTCCCTAAAAACCCCAAAATAGGGCCCTAGCCACTTTTGGTGTTACCAAATGATGATGTGACATAGAGTCTATATGAATCCCAATGCATCCATATTATAACCTTCATTAAGGGGTATTATATTTTAAAAGGAAAGTGGATGTTTGATCACATAAGTGATGAAAAGGAGACTTCCAAATCATGCATTGGTTCACTAAAGAGAGGCAGTGTTTTCTATAGGACGTTAAACTTCCAAGTGGCTTTCAATCCAAAGTTGTAGTATAGAATCATATATCCATGATTGAGTAGTCATATTGAGTTAAAAATCACACTAGTGTTCCAAATATCATAAAGAGGAGTGAAGGTATGAGGTTGTCACTTGTATCACACCTATAGGTGTGTTTTACCCTGAGAAAACTTACCTACAGTTGACTGTAGACTCCTACAAGTCCATGATGTGAGATTAGACATGGAAACACAAACACTTGCTGATGGGGGTTGCATCTAAATACCTCAAAGGGATCCTAGACCATGGGGCACATATTTTAAGTTTAATATTCACCTACAAGACCTATGCTTGATCTAAATTGGTCAGTTATAGTTGATTGTAGTTTGACAGTGAGTTGAAACATAATGATTTGGAGATTGGCATAGCATGGTCATGACTTGATAAGACTATATGAATGTCAAATGGCATTGGAAAACCTTAGAAATATATATAATATTTTATACAAGGTATAATCATGTAGATACCACCTATAAGTACCTCTTTCCTAAGGTGAGACATAGTCACACATAGTCAGCCACTTATGACAAATCAAGTGGAGGATATGAAATGGAGAATTTGGAAAAGTTTTGAGGTGTGATATGAATTATAATACCTATTAAATTTCAATATCCATCCTAAGATACTCATATCACATGGAAATAGGGAAATAAATTGTCTCTATCATGCACATATAGTCCATGTTCAGAATCTTACACATAGTGAACATCACACAGTTTGCCTTGAGGATTTCATGATGTTTAGAGGGGTTATTCATGTGATAAAGATCTAAATATTTTCACAGAGCATCCCCATAACCTGGATAAGCCTCTCATATGTCCACCTAAACTGAGGTAATAGGGGAAGTGACCTCTATTCTATCTCAGATAGAGGGCACTCCCAAAAGGCTAAACCTTACTGGTGAGTCATAAAAATGGTGAGAGGGTAAGCTATAGGTTGATGAGACTTTTTATAAATATGTTTAGAGTTTTTTTATGAATGTACCAACATTAAAATCCATGCACAAGTGATATAATCTCAATAGGGTGGTCTAAACCCACATGGATGCAGTCAAAGCCCATTAGGCCTAATCAAGGCCTAATGCCTAAATGGGGTTCAAATTAATTTTTAGTGATAAGAGAGAATTAAAAATAATTGAAACACTTACATGTGTAGTAATAAGGTGTGTTTTAACTTTTTTAATGCAAATGAAACCATAGGGAAGCCACATTTTAGCTCAAACTAACTCAAGTTTGCATAGAATAGAAGGAGAAGCTCGAGAAGCTAACTTGAGAAGATCATACAAACATGCATGATTAGGATGGGAGTATAGGGATTTTGGATACATTTAAGAAGGTATTAAAAAATTCTCTTGTGGAATTTTTTTAGGGTTCCAATGTCATACCCATATGAACAATCCTTAGAGGGTAAAACGTCTCTAAACCCACCAAAACCCTTGGTAGTGACCCAATTTGGAAGATGAAGAAGGAGAGGAATATAGGATGGAAATAATGGCTTGGGAGATGATTTTATCTTATAGAGGACTCCCTAGAGATACTTTCCATCAATTTGGTTTCCCCTACCTATACGAACAGGGGATAAAACTAGTTTTTTTATAGTTTTGTGTCTTGTGCAGGTATGGAAGGGTTTCAAAAGATGAAAATAATTTTAGGAGAAATATTGGGACATATCATAACTCCTAATTTCCATTTATTTCTTTAAAAAATCTCAAAAATACCTCTACTAACACCTTCATCTTAGCTAGTCCAAACTGGCATGGTAAATAGAGAATGACTATCAAAGTGAGAAGATGAAAACTCTAAGTGGGAGGCATTTTAAGGTCTATCTAATAAATAAAAGGTAATTAGGGATCTTTAAAAGTTTCATACACTCTCTTTTATTAAATGGTTTAGAAAACTTAAGACCCCTTTGATGCCAAGTGTGAGAGGTGAGTGAAAGAGGAGTGATTATGACTACAGGCAGTGATGACTCATATTTATAAGAATCCTGATGATTAAGGAAACATCTAATGAATATTGGAGATTTTTTATAACCCCTCCCTCTAATTTAAATCATCTCATATATCCCTAGTCTATTTTGGATCATTCCAAGGAGGCCAAATGATGAAGGCAATTTCTAAGTAAGCAGATGAAGAGTTCTACACCACATTTCAGGAGTCTGATGCTTTGAAGGACATTTATCCACATATACCTTACATGGTCTATCTCATATTTCATTCTCCTATAAATTAAACTCCTTTTCTTATCTTGAAAAGAGTTTTTGTAACTTTTGGACTTCATTCTCTTCTCTCCTCTCTCATATTCTATAAGTACTAGCCATTTTGGCTCTTGTATAAAAATTCCACTCCATATATGGTAAAGTCGTACTAGTTTTGACATTGTAATTTGACTTAGATAAATAAATTAAATTTGGTTTGAGTTTATATATAATCTTGCTAAATTGTGTCAAGGGATGTATAGTGAATAGTTAAGAGATAATCATCTATCCTTGCTTTCTGTTAATCCTTCCATGTTTGTGTAGACACCGCAAACGTGTCTGCACCTTGGTCCTCCCCCTTGTTTGCCTTAAACCCATATCCTAACCCTTGGCCTCCATTTGATTAAAATAACTTAAATATTTTAATCAAGTGGCCCCCTTTCCACCCCACCCTTGCCACCTTGGATCCTCCCTTGAATCCCTCCACCTTCCCCCTAGCATTTATTATGTCAAATCTCCTCATTATCTTCCCCCCACGCCCATTTAAGCTTCCTCGTGACCGTTCTTCCCACAACCCCTAGCCCGGCGGCGTGCAAGAATGGGCAGAGGCTATTTTTAGCCTCTGTCCCCATTCTGCCACCGCCGATGTCGGTGACCCTTCGGCCGACGTCGGCGAAACTACCAGCGTCGGTAGCCTTCATTACCCCTTTCTACATCCGTTGCAACCCCTGGACCCTTGAGCTCACAAACAGAATCCTCTTAGCGCTTTGGCATTCGACTCTCTTCTCTCTGGACCTCGTGCAGCAGCAGCAACATGTGCAAAGACTCTGGATCAAGGATTTTCTTCTTGACAAGTCTTTCGTGGCTCCAACAACAGCTCCTCCGTTCTTCAGTCAGCAAGCCAAAGGTAAGCACAGTCTGTTATTTCATTTCATTCTTTCATTTAGTCTCAGTTATCTATCCTATCTACTATCTTCTGCTAGCTGTGTCCTTCCCCTGAGACGCTGAAAAGCCTTCTCAGACCCTGTCCCCTGTCCATCTTCCTCTTCCCTGTCTCCCTTTCTACACAATCCCAGACAACTTCCTCATCCCCCTGTCAACAAAGACCCTATACAGGGCACCTAATCAGAGCTAGACCATTCCCCAGTCCATCCAAATTCGTCCCCGAACTCTGTCTCGACCCCGTTCACAAACTAGATCCATCCACAGTCTAGAAACCAACCTAGACCCGACTACAGGCCACAACCCCGACCGACGCCGGTCACTTCCCCAACCGACGTCGGTAGGATAACCGACGTCGGCAGATCAGCTAACCGACGCCGGTGACATTTCTGACCTCGGCGACTGTCATCAGCCTGACAACTCCTTCAGGTAATCATTTTGTCTTTTCTTTCCTTTCTAATTTCTTTGTCACTTCTGTATTCTGGCATTATGTATTTCCTTGGTCTTTTATCTGTCTGTTATCAGTGGGTTGACCTCCCTTGAGGAAGTTTTCACACTTCCGGGAACAAGCTTTCGCTTGGCAACCCACCGCCTATCCATCTAACATTTTCTTGTCCAAGTTCCTTTTCTTTGCAGGTGTCATTCCTCCACAGCCAAAGAGGGGTGCTCACAAGCGTCTGGATTTACGGTGCGCAGTCTTTATCCAGGTACTTCACATGCCTTGTCCATTTATCTCTTTAGTTTCTTCTTTCTCTTAAATCTGAAAAAGCGAATTAGTGATAGAAATAGTTTGATACAAGTTGTTTCACTCTAGAAAGTCATATGAAGTGTTGTCAAGTGTATAGATATATTTTCAAGTGTATAATGATCCTTAGTGTATAAAACTGATATATGGTTCACTTACCTTAGATAGTCCTCATGCATCTCACCTTCATATTGAAATACTAATGTTAGAGCATTCTAAGACTTTGAAGCTAGTGTTGTAGGTCTTGTTTCTTAATGAAATAAGTATGATGATCTTGTGGAAATAGTTTTGGTATATCACCCCCTTAGAGTAGCTTTATTTCATGCATACTTCTATCCATTTTCCCATAATTAAATAGTTAGCATAGTGATAAGCACTTCAAGGTAAATTTAGGGAGCTAGCCCTTAATCCTAGAGGTCTACTTATACTATAGGTAAACCCATATACCAATAAGTATTCCCATGTTTCCAAAATCTAGAGGAGGCTTGAATAACCTCACCTAGGGTGCAATATTTTGTGATAATAGATCCAATTCTTGAAATTGGTCCCACTAAGCATGCCAAAACTGTTACCAACCAAAATTACACCCTTTATAGGAGGTTTTAGACCTACTTCAAACTTGAACTAACATGGGAATGGTCTAAAGGTTGTGGGTGACCTTATCATTAGACCAAACCTCTAGGTTATGGGAATATCTCCCTTGGTAAATCTATTTAGGCTCAATATCACTAAGACCTATTATTTGGGGTGAAAATAGATATAAAATATGGAAAATAAACCTACTCTAAGGGCGTGGTGATGCACCAATACTATTTATCCATCCACTCAAATTGAACTCTGACAACACTAATGGACAATGCATAGAACTAGATCATAGTCTCCAATGATTTTTAAGAAATAGTGTTTCATGTAGAGATTCATTTTGGATGACTAGATCATTAGGACAGTGAGAAGAAGGTTTGGTTCCAGGCTCTTACACTCAAATATCCACTTTTAAACTCAGCCATTATCACTCTAACACAATACATGACCTACATAGAAAACATGTTAGCATCTAGGTGAAGGAATTAGACTTATAGAAGTGAAATTACACCACTTATCCATATAAAATAATCATATACACACTATAATCTAGTCATAGAGAAGTTGGAGTAATTCATTAATAGTCCAAGAGGTCCATAGAGTACAAATTAGGTAGAGTTTCCTCATGCCCAAGAGAGGGATATAACTCAAGGCCTTAAGGCCTAAATAAATAATATAATGAAGACATAAGGAAAGGTAAATTGGAATGGAGTTATAGGATAAGAGGCCATTAATGATCACAGCCCACTCATTCTATAGTTAAAATCAATTACATGGTCCTCTTTCTAACTCCCTCTATGTATTGATGGCTTTCAATGTGGCCCTTTTGACATTGAGGTGAGGTGGTAGATGTTGAGTTAGACCTCTTCAAGTTAATGACATGCTAAAAATATTCAATCACTAATCCATATGGTAGTTACAAGGTGTAATTAGGTGTAATTAGCCTCCATGAGTCATTTAAATAACCTATTATCCTTTGTGCATGTTGAATAGCTTTGAGAAATTGTTCCCATCTCCCATTATAACTATGAGGAGTGCCTATCTCACTCCCTTATCATCATTTAAAAGGGTAATGACCCTATAATAGTTCCTCCAATATCCTCTCTATGTCATTCTTCAACTTTCCCTATTGACTAAGTAGGCCACTAGGCATAATTACATAGTGTTTATGTTTGAATGAACATGAAGACCTATATGAAACCTTGAGAACATGTGTATGAGTGAGTTTAAAATCATAACTTACATCATTTATTATGGCATAGGTTTTTTGGAGCAAGAGACCCCTATAAATTTGCCAAACTAAATGACTAGGTCACCTTGTCTTTCACATATACAAATTGGTTGTTTGAAGGAGAGTTGCATAGACCTTTCCAAGAAGATTATTTGGCATATTATGACTTGAGAAAGTGGAAAAAGTTTCAAACCCCCCTCCCAATGGTTTGAATATTCTTAAATAACTCTACACTTTGTTTTCTACTTAGTTTCTTAAGAAAGTATAGTTTTATGACACTTCTGTATAGATTGCATACAACACAGTACCGTGACCAAGTTCTCCTCTAAGTGTACTTTGTGGTTTAGGATTTTATTAGGACATTCTGGAGTGTTTGGTTGTCAAAATATTCATATTTCCTAAGAAAAGTTTAAAGTAGGGTTTAAGGAGGGTTTTTGAGGTCTTTCATCTTAACGATGGTTCATAAGGATGAGACCTTCAATCCCAAACTTATAGTTATGGATGTTTAGTCCATAGACCCACATAATACCTCTAACAAGCTTAGGTTCCCATGAAACTGGTGTAGACAGATATGAACATAAGATGATAGACTTTGAGCTCTTTATAAGTTATCTGGACATGTCTATAGTCTTAACATTTGTTTATAATGATGGAACCCTCAAATCAAATCATTATACCATAGATCTTGAGTCCATAAGGGTGTCCAAAATCCCCTAGGATCATTTTCCTTGAGTCCTTTTGTGGTGAGATATATGAGCATCTAAATTACAACTTAAGCTAACTATGTAGGATTGTGGCAGCTTAAACTAGGATTTGGGACTAAAAAACTTTTACTTTACATTATCTTATTTGAAATAAATATTGTAAGGTATATACCACCCTTTTACACCTTTCATTATCCTAGTTATACTTGGATAAGGTTTGAGCATACTTCAATGTGGTGAGAGGCTTAAGGCCTAGTCAAGGCTTTTAGGCCTAGTAGACTTCAACTAAGTCTAAGGATCTTAAATGACCTATAGATGAGTTTGGGGGTTAAAATTCATCATAATTATATCTTCACTTAGCTTCCATCCTCCTGTGATTTCCCTTAGATGTTCAAACCTCTAACTTTGTTTCCACGGTCTCATGTGGCTGGTTGTAGGTAATAGTTTATTGTTAGTCTGAATTTTTAGGAATTGAGTGGTATTTATCTTCCCCTTACTATAATGTTGATGGATTTATACACTCCTATAACATTATTTTAGGACTAGAAACACCCTTCTTATTGATCCCTTATTCCAATTCTAGTGACTACCTTCTTTTATCTCCTTATTAGGGTTTGTAAGCAATTAAGTCTACATAACCCTTGGTGACTATGTTTAGTGTTTTCTCATCATAAAATGTCTACCTACCTCTATAACCTTCCTATATATTTACACAGACCTTTAGATCACCTCAAGAGTATATACCTTCAATTTTATGTAGGTTTGTTTGTACTAATTTAGGCCTAAACGCCTAATAAGCCATTAAGCTTCTTTCTCTATTATAAATATAAGACTCCATCATTTGAAACCTTGTTAGATTTCTCATTTCTCTTCTTCTCACATTTACTAGCTTAGACCACAACCTTGACCAAATAAATGCTCTTGGATTATGCACACAAGCCAATTTAGGCCAAATGGGTGTGTATAGTTCTGATGTTTGGCTGAGTGCTTCTCCACCCAAATTAGGTTCTCATGCTCATGAAACCCCTGTATCACCTTCACTACTTATCTCCTAGATATCTACAACTTCAAACATCTTCCCAAATCTATATAGGTATCCAATTGGCATGTGTTTTCACTTAGATTTTCACCCTTTGAGGAGATGTCTTAGTTATCCTCATCCAAGTGGCACAATTGAAACACCTCTAGGTTGTGGGTAACCTAAGAATGAGGTGAATCTCTAAATAGGTCTATCTCCATTGATGTACCTCTTGTATATCACTAATACACCTATGCTTGTGAGGGAAAAAGAAGAAAAAACTAAAATTAGATTATCCTAAAAGAGGTGATACACCAAATTATTTGATGATTACCAACCAGAAGCATGTTACACATGAGAACAAGGGACTAACCAAACATACACTTCTCTAATTTGAATCTTCTCACATCAGTGTTTCATTATGAGGTTATGTTGAATTTTTAGGCTAGCAAGACTAGACAAGAGGTCTAGAATGACATTATTGAATAGACTAACTCACTTAACCTTGACACTTCCTAGAATACTTCACATGACCTCCAAGAAGAAGCTACAAATAGGTAAGAGAATGAGACAACAATTCTAAAGAGACCATAGTCATCACTAAGCAAGATCCATCATTCAAGTAAACACACTATGAATGGTCATAGAATAGGTAAAATTCATAAGTCTTTATTGATCTAATGATATGAAAATGAGCAGGGCTTCACCATACTCAGGTGGAGTATATTAAAAAGGACAAAATGGCTAGTTATTATAAAACTTGAGAGAGAGAGGAGAAGAGAGAAGTCCAAAGGTCATAAGGACACATGAAAAACTAAGAAAATGAGTTACATGTGTCAGGATCTTGCTCCTCAATTAGAGCACATATGATTACTTCTTGTATTAGCAACTAAACACAGAAATATACCAAAATCAATAAGTAACTAGAAATATGAAACAACACAGGATTTGAGAGACAATACACAATTGTATTAAATACTTAGAAGAAAATACAATAAAGAAGATGCCACTTCTTCTTCCACCTCAAAGGTTTGCCATGCCTCAAGACCTTCTTCCCTCTCTCTCTCAGTCCCAACAATCAACTCAATATAGAATTGATGTTCACCTCTCCAACCAGTCAGTAACACGCTGCCAGTACACCAAGTACACAACCGTACTCCAAGTAGATCTCCTGCTCTCTGCTGCTACCTGCAAATCACTAGACCTTAGTCACTAATGTAGATATCTCTACATCCCTGAAGAACCCTTGTCCTTGCCTCACTAAGTCCTTATGATTCTTCAACTAGTACCCGGTGGATCAGCTCCTAGACCTTGCAGACCCTGCAACTCTCCCTGATCATACACTCTCAGCACCCCTGTGGAACTAGGAGGAGCTAATCTAGCTCTCTCTAAAAGCTCTATGGCTTTCTAGCACACCTTTACAATACAACCAATGAGTCTCTTAAATAGATCTCATGCAAACAATAATTAGACACCTAATTACAATAATTAGATCCATAGCTTTTAGTCTAAATTTGGCTCTTGACATGCAAATACTTGGTTCATTAGCTAACTGCCCGTAAAATACTCAGTCCAAACCACACAGGTGACTGATGTCGGTCCCTATTTGCCTAGGGGTGCCAACGCCAGCCGACTCCTGACCGATGTCGGTTGCCTTCTATCTGTACCCTACCGACGTCCATTGTCCTGATCGACACTGATGACTGTAACACTCTGCAACCTCCCTAACTCTTCCTGTTCACATCCTAGTGAAGCTTTTAGCTCCACAACCTAACAATCTCCCACTTAGAGATAAAAAACTACACCTGTACCTATATATGTACCTCATCTAATCTGTTTCCTAGCTTGTATCCCTCTACAAGCTCAACCCTGAAGACGAACCATCACACACCCGGTGATGCCTTTCCTGTCATTCGAGTACCCTGCCACATCCGAACCTACAAATCAATGTAGTGAAGACCTTGACCCTACATCGCATGTTGACCTGCTACTGGTCCCTCTCGGATACCTAAGAATTTACCTTCCCCAAATTGGCTCCAAACTCTCTGACAACTCCCACTGCTTGGGAAAACTCAGGTCTACTCTAGACCTCATGTGATTTCGAACCCTATTCTAAGCTAAGCTTGAACTATCTAGCCCTTGGTGTGCTTACCGATTCTACAACCTAAACCTCACCAACACCTGATTCACATCAGCTCCCACTGGAGACCAAATCTCCATGTCTCTTATGCCAAAGAATTTTGCTACTCTAAATTCTTCATGACACACCTTTGAATTAACCTTACCTTTTAGCTCAGCAAATCCCTGTATGTACAAAACTTGCTAGCAAATCATCCACATACAGTAACTGGATAATGTCACGACTCATCATCCACCTGGTAAGAACAAACACAATAGTTACATTGATGTTGACTAAAGCCATGCTTTGTCATCCTCCTGTCAAAACCTATACCACTGTCATGCAGCTTCCTCAATACCATATACCTTGGCCTTCTGTCTCTCGTATCCATCCACTCTCTTCTTTAACTATGGGAATCCATCCGTCTCTCAGTGCTTTCTTCTAGCTGACAAATCTACCAACAAACACCTATTTGGTTCTTCTCCAAGGACTCACACTCCTCATCCATGCTGTGCTCCCACTGTATCTGGATTCAACCTGCATTGCCTCTTCACATCTTCCTAGTTCTTGACCATCAATAAGCAATATAAAGAAGGTGAACAATGAATATGAGGTTCACTTACCCTTTCTAACCTCGACATGAGCATTTGAGACTTGTTGACAGCTAGCTATCCACCCAATATTCATTCCAGTGACCGATCTCAGCCATCTCCCAATCTGCTCCCGACCGATGTCAGTTCCCTGCACTGACCCTGATTGTCGACGTCATTTCCATGGCCAACACCGGTATCCTTTCTACCGATGTCAGTTCATTTATGACCGACATCAGTCTTCCTTCTATCGATGTTGGTTACTATCTAACCGATGCCGATACATGCGTTCATCTGTGAGTGATAACTTTTTACCCGCGAGATCTCCATGGATCAAAATCCTAATCAAATCAACCCTGTTCTACTCAGAATAATTCAATTCCCTCACCTGATCTCTGTCCATCATCTCCTTCATGAACACCAAGGCTTTCCATTTATTTAGCTTGTCAAAAACATCTATCTTCCGCTTCAGAACATGCATTCCCCTCCTACATATGTAACCAAGCCTACAAAGCCACATCTCTGTAATAGAAGGTGAATCAGTAATATAAGTAGATAGATAAAGGATACCTAATTTCTTACCACCATCTAACTCAAGTGTATCCACTGTGAGAGTTACAGTGCATCTCCCATCACCTAACTTTCTTGAAGAAATTAGACTCATCTCCAAGACTGATACCTGCATAACCTCATTCAACACCTGTGTGTTATCCGTCTGCAATTTCAGCTTCACTTCCGCTTTACCAATCATTTGACAAGGCTCTCCAGCTCTTAAATAAATCTCTCCAAAGACATACCCATGAAAAGATGCTCTATTTCAAACTGCATGGAAAGAGGCAAAAGAATCTGTGAACCAAGATTCCACTTTATCCAGAACATCCTGTGCAACATCCCCTGCAACATCTGCTCCTCCCTGCTGATCTGCTACCAACCAACAATCTTTATTTCCCTGCTCTTTCTTTCCATCAATTGGACCATTCATGCTATTCAATTTCTCCATTCATAGCTTACTTCTTTCTGCCATTGCTATACTTCCACTCAATCAGAAACCCCTGTGAGTAACCTGTAATCAACAAACACTACCAGATCTGAAACCACCTATTAGTAACCCAACCAAAAGCTCTGATACCAACTTGTCAGGATCTTGCTCCTCAATTAAAGCACATATGATTACTTCTTGTATTAGCAACTAAACACGAAAATATACCAGAATCAATAAGTAACTAGAAATATGAAACAACACAGGATTTGAGAGACAATACACAATTGTATTAAATACTTAGAAGAAAATATAATAAAGAAGATGCCACTTCTTCTTCCACCTCAAAGGTTCGCCACACCTCAAGACCTTCTTCCCTCTCTCTCTCAGTCCCAACAATCAACTCAAATATAGAATTGGTGTTCACATCTCCAACCAGTCAGTAACACGCTGCCAATACACCAAGTACATAACCGTACTCCAAGTAGATCTCCTGCTCTCTGCTGCTACCTGCAAATCACTAGACCTTACTCACCAATGTAGATATCTCTACATCCCTGAAGAACCCTTATCTTTGCCTCACCAAGTCCTTATGATTCTTCAACCAGTACCCCGGTGGATCAGCTCCTAGACCTTGCAGACCCTACAAATCTCCCTGATCATACACTCTCAGCACCCCTGTAGAACTAGGAGGAGCTAATCTAGCTCTCTCTAAAAGCTCTATGGCTTTCTATCACACCTTTATAATACAACCAATGAGTCTCTTAAATATATCTCATGCAAACAATAATTAGACACCTAATTACAATAATTAGATCTGCAGCTTCTAGTCTAAATTTGGCTCTTGACATGCAAACACTTGGTTCGTTAGCTAACTGCCTGTAAAATACTCAGTTCGAACCACACAGGTGACCGACATCAGTCCCTGTTTGCCTAGGGGTGTCGACACCGTCTGACTCCTGACCGACGTCAGTTGCCTTCTATTTGTACCCTATCGACATCGATTGTCCTGACCGACGCCAGTGACTGTAACACTCAACAAACACTCTGCAACCTCCCTAACTCCTCCTGTTCGCATCCTGGTGAAGCTTTTAGCTCCACAACCTAATAACATGTGCATGAGAAGAGAATGTGAAACTGATCATTCAAATTCAAGAAGCACAAGTGTCACCCCAAGTTATGAAACTCTTGAAATGTGGCATGAAATTCCCTTTGCTATCTAAAAAAACTACCTCTCTATGTACTGGCTCACCATCTCAAGACTCTAAGTCCACTTGCCCTACTTATGAGGATCAAATCCTCGAGTCCTGATACTGATAATCATGTCATGCCTTGGGTAGTGGAGTAGCTAATTTATTGATGATGGGTAACCTCGCATTTATTTCATATTTGTTCCTTTTTTAGATTTAGATCATAGGTCCCACCTATATTCAGAAAACCAATCTCAAGACATTGGTTTTCCTATAGTCTTTATAGTAAAATAGACCTATAGACCAAAGCTTCTTTTAGACCTCATTTAGTCTAGCTAAATCTACTTTATCTTTGTAGTAATTAAGAGTTCATTGTGTATGGATTCTTCTTTAGAAATGATGAACCAGTCATGAGAAAGAACCCTATATGATACAACTTGTCAAAATAGAGATCAATATTTATCCCCAATGGTGGTTCCTTATGTTCCTCATACTTAACTACATCAGTTGGACCACTCTATGGTATTTGAATGAGTTTTAATAGAATCTAGAAAACCCTAAAATGTTAGCTTGTGGAGCTAAAAGCTTCACCAGGATGCAAACAGGAGGAGTTAAAGAGGTTACATAGTGTTTGCTGAGTGTTACAGTCACCGGCATCGATCAAGACAACCGACGTCAGCATGGTATAGACAAAAGGCAACTGACATTGGTTAGAAGTCGGCTGGTGTCAGCACCCCCCAGGCAGATAGGGACCGACGTCGGTCACTTGTGTGGTTCGGACTGCGAATGTTATGGGCAGTTAGCTAACGAACTAAGTGTTTGCATGTCAAGAGCCAATTTTAGACTAAGATCTACAGATCTAATTATTGTAATTAGGTGTCTAATTATTGTTTGCATGAGATCTATTTAAGAGACTCATTGGTTGTATTGTAAACTAGTGCTAGAGAGTAAGAGAGCAAAATAAGCTCCTTCAGAGAGAGGAGAGCAATGGTGTGTTCCTCCTAATGCCACAGTATCAAGTGTGGGTACTGGTTTGGAGAATCAGAGGGGTTCTTCATGTTTGTATGACCTTGGTTAGCAGGTGTGTATGGCTTCTTTTTGAGATCTACAATGGTGAGTAAGGTCTAGTGATTTGCAAGTAGCAGCAAAGAGCAGGAGATTTACTTGGAGTACGGTTGTGTACTTGGTGTACTGGCAGCATTGTTACTGACTGGTTGGAGAGGTGAACATCAATTCTATATTTGAGTTGATTGTTGAGACCGAGAGAGAGAGGGAAGAAGGTCTTGAGGTGTGGCAAGCCTTTGAGGTGGAAGAAGAAGTGGCATCTTCTTTATTGTATTTTTTTCTGAGTAGTTAATACAATTGTGTATTATCTCTCAAATCTTGTGTTGTTTCATATTTCTAGTTACTTTTTGATTCTGGTATAATTTCATGTTTATTTGCTAATACAAAAGTAATCATATGTGCTCTAATTGAGGAGCAAGATCCTGACAAGTTGGTATCAGAGCTTTTGTTAGGTTAACTAACAGGTGGTTTAGATCTGGTAGTGTTTTTGATTACAGGTCACTCTCAGGGGTTTCAGATTGAGTGGGAGTATAGCAATGGCAGAAGAAAGTAAGTTATGAATGGAGAAACTGAATAGCATGAATGGTCTAATTGATGGAAAGAAAGAGCAGGGAAAAGAAGATTATTGGTCAGTAGAAGATCAGCGTGTAGAAGCAAATGTTGTAGGGGTTGTTGCACAGGTTGCTCTGGATAAAGTAGAATCTTGGTTTATAGATTCTTTTGCCTCTTTCCATGCAGCTCGAAATAGAGCATCTTTTTATGGGTATGTCTTTGGAGACTTTGGAGAGATTTATTTAGGAGCTGGAGAGCCTTGTCAAATGATTGGCAAAGGGGAAGTGAAGCTAAAATTACAGACAGATAACACACAGGTGTTGAAGGAGGTCATGTAGGTACTAGTCTTGGAGATGAGTCTAATTTCTTCAAGAAAGTTAGGTGATGGGAGATGCACAGTAACTCTTACAGCAGATGCACTTGAATTAGACGGTGGTAAGAAAGTAGGTATCCTTTATATATCTACTTATATTACTGATTCACCTTCTGTTACAGAGATGTGGCTTTGTAGGCTTGGTTACATATGTAGGAGGGGAATGCATGTTCTGAAGTGAAAGACATATGTCTTTGACAAACTTAAGAACTGGAAAGCTTTGGTGTTCATGGAGGAGATGACAGACAGAGATCAGCTCTGGGGACTGAATTATTCTAAGCAGGGTTGTGTTGATATGGACAAGGGTTTGACCCAAAAAGAGCTCGTAGGTAAAAATTCATCACTCACAGGTGAACACAGGTACCGACATCAGTCAAGAGGAATCGATGTCAAACAGACAGGCACTGACATTGATCATGTGTAGATCAACAGAGTCAGTGGTGTTAGGAAGAAGGAATCGATGTCGGTCATACAGTGACCAATGTCAGCAACAGGTACACCAGCATCGGTCAGGAAATCAATGTCGACAGACAGGGTCAGTCACAGGGAACCAACGTCGATCGGGAGCAGATTGGGAGATGGCTGAGATCGGTCACTAGAACGGATATTGGGCAGACAGCAAGCTGTCAACAAGTCTCAAACGCCCATATGGAGGTCAGAAAGGGTAAGTGAACCTCATATTCATTGTTCACCTTCTTTATATTGCTTACTGATGGTTGAGAACCAAGAAGATATGAAGAGGCAATGCAGGTAGAATCCAAAAATAGTGGGAGCTTGGCATTGATGAGGAGTGAGTCCTTGGAGAAGAACCAAATAGGGTTTTTTTGGTAGAGTTGTCAGCTAGAAGAAAGCACTGAGAGACGGATGGATTCCCAAGTTAAATAAGAGAGTGGATGGATACGTGAGACAGAAGGCCAAGGTATATGGTCTTGAGGAAGCTGCAGGACAGTGGTATAGGGTTTGACAGGTGGATGACAAAGCAGGGCTTTAGTCAATGTCAGTATAACTATTGTGTTCTTACCAAGTGGATGATGAGTCGCGACATTATCCAGTTACTATATGTGGATGGTATATTTGCTAGCAAGTTTGTACATATAGGGTTTTGCTGAGCTAAAAGGTAAGGTTAGTTCAGAGGTATGTCATGAAGAATTTGGAGCAGCACAATTCTTTGGCATAAGAGACATGGAGATTTTGTCTCCAGTGGGAGCTGATGTGAAGATGATGTAGGCAAGGTTCAAGATGCAGGATGCAGAATCGGTAAGCACACCAAGGGCTGGACAGTTCAAGCTGAGCTTAGAACAGGGTTCGAAATCACATAAGGTCTAGTGTAGACCTGAGTTTTCCCAAGCAGTGGGAGTTGTCAGAAAGTATGGAGTCAATTCGGGGAAGGTAGATTCTCAGGTACTTGAGAGGGACTAGCAGCAGGTTAACATGTTATGCAGGGTCAAGGACTTCACTATGTGGATATGTAGGTTCGGATGTGGTAGGTTACTTGGATGACAGGAAAGGCATCACAGGGTGTGTGATGGTTGGTCTTCAGGGTTGAGCTTGAAGAGGGATACAAGCCAAGAAATAGATTAGAAGGGGTACAGATATAGGTACAGGTGTAGTTGTTTATCTCCAAGTGGGAGATTGTTAGGTTGTGGAGCTAAAAGTTTCACCAGGATGCAAACAGGAGGATTTAAGGAGGTTGAAGAGTGTTTGCTGAGTGTTACAGTCACCAGCGTCAGTCAGGACAATCGACGTTGGCATGGTACAGATAGAAGGCAACTGACGTCGGTCAGAAGTTGGCTGGCATCAGCACCCCCCAAGCAGATAGGGACCGACGTCGGTCACCTGTGTGGTTCAGACTGTGAATGTTACAGGCAGTTAGCTAATGAACCAAGTGTTTGCATGTCAAGAGCCAATTTTAGACTAAGAGCTGCGGATCTAATTATTATAATTAGGTGTCTAATTATTGTTTACATGAGATCTATTTAAGAGACTCATTGGTTGTATTGTAAACTAGTGCTAGAGAGTAAGAGAGAAAAATAAGCTCCTTCAGAGAGAGGAGAGCAATGGTGTGTTCCTCCTAGTGCCACAGTACCAAGTGTGGGTACTGGTTTGGAGAATCAGAGGGGTTCTTCGTGTTTGTATGATCTTGGTCAGCAGGTGTGCATGGCTTCTTTTGGAGATCTACAATGGTGAATAAGGTCTAGTGATTTGAAGGTAGCAGTAGAGAGCAAGAGATCTACTTGGAGTATGGTTGTGTACTTGGTGTACTGGCAGTGTTGTTACTGACTGGTTGGAGAGGTGAACATCAATTCTATATTTGAGTTGATTGTTGGGACCGAGAGAGAGAGGGAAGAAGGTCTTGAGGTGTGGCAAGCCTTTGAGGTGGAAGAAGAAGTGGCATCTTCTTTATTGTATTTTCTTCTGAGTATTTAATACAATTGTGTATTGTCTCTCAAATCCTGTGTTGTTTCATATTTCTAGTTACTTATTGATTCTGGTATAATTTCATGTTTAGTTGCTAATACAAAAGTAATCATATGTGCTCTAATTAAGGAGCAAGATCTTGACATAAAATACCTTATTTTAAATGGTCAAAAATGGATTCTCGACTCTCATCAAAAACCCTGGGCTCACCTTCACTCTAATTAGTTGTCAACATCTGACTTGGCTCATTGACACATTGACTCTCATTCACTCCATTAAATCTTCTATATATAAACAAACATAATCCCTTAGATCTACCTTTGAATTATCAACCTTGTCCCTATCAGTACCACTTGGAAAATAAGCATTAATCCATAAGATCTTATTATTAGTCTGTATCTTCACATGCTTATGCCATGTGTTGACCCCTCAAGCTCTCTGACTGTTTAACTCATTTTGTGCCATTGGATTTCCAAAATATCTCATGTGTCATTAGATCGTCAAACTTGTATAAACTTTACCTTGACTTAGTTGTTAAAATTCAATGGTTTACCTTATCTCACTACTTCATGTGTCTTTGGATCACTTTTTCTCCATCAATCTTCTCAAACATGCTTGGTTTTTAAATCACCACTATGTCAAGCATTTGATTCCATTCACTCCATCAAATCTCCTTTACATAATCACCTACTCACCATCAAATCTTTTGATAAGCTCGATCATTAACTCTGACAAGCTTACGTTTATTGGGTCTCTATCTAACAAGATTCATGAATGTGACACTTGTCACTTATACACTCACTTTGAGGAACCTTTGATAATTTGACTTTACTTCAATTCATTATTTCATCTGCATGCGACGAGGCATGAGCCTTTGATCAAACTAGGACATATATTAAGTCTTAGAATTAGGAAACTATAAAGTCCTTTGATCATCACTTGGATCCAATAATTATTAGGTCGAGAGGCCAATTTTACAATGATGATTGAGGCTTAAGTTATAACTTAAGCTATCAGGTCTCAACTATAGCTAGTCACCATCAAAATAGAAGTGCCTATTGATGCCATGACTTAAAAACTTAAGGTTTTATTGAGAAAACCTATCTATTCTGATAGCAAAGATAAACCAATTTTGTTCTCATTCCTTCTCAATTGAACCTATGGATCATATCTATAGAATGCTCATGAAAAACCCATAACATATATACTATGTATTTCTTTTTAAAATGTCCATAGATTATCTTTGTAAAATCATGACAACTTTTCATGACCTTGTGAAAATTTTATCTAAGTATGGAGACCATTCATTTTACTTGAAAAGTAAACTTTACACCTGCATCACTCTTATTGCACTTAGTCGCATGACCTGCAAACTAACACATTCATTCCTCTTTCATAGGAGATTCGATCCATATATTCATTAGGTCTTGAAGCCTTTTGATGTGGAATATATGGCATTAAATAACACAAAATAACTTATAATACACCCCATGATAAAATATAATACCCCTAAAACATCTAAAAATTATTTTTTACCTATAATGGTCCCAATTTGACCTATAGGGTCAAATTTGGTCAATAAATTGGTGACTCATAGGGATAGTATACATATTATACTAAAGATAAGTATCCTTATTAGTCCATTAGGATTAGGGAGTCATCTAATGTCTGAAACACAATAAGAGGACTTTGATAATTGACAACAAGCTTTGATCAAGACAAGACCAATTGACTACCTCAACCACACAAAACAAAGGACACACACAAAACAAAACAAACTAACTAACAAGACACACACACACACACACATGTGCTCAAAGCACTTAGGGGAATGAAATGTGAGCTAATATAATAAATATAATATTGTACAAAAATTTATAAGCACCTCCCTTCTGGGTCAAATGGAAAAGTATGAGTATCAATCACTTGTAACAAACCAAGATGAAAGATACCCTACTTTGGAGGTACCATATTTGGTGAACTAATAAACTTGATGGATAATCCTTCTGATGTGCCCTCCAATGGATGAAAAGGAATAAACATGTCTCCAATGAAGAAAATTGATACAAGTCTTCCAAGCATGGTTTATGTTGGAATGCAAGGACACTGGCTTGATGTTGATCACCACCCTTGAGAAAGCCTGGCTTGAAGACTTTATTCAAGCTCTTGGGAGCAACTGCACTTATTTCACTTTATGGTTCAAAAATACCATATCCTTCCCCTTTGTCCTTGATAAAATTAGGACTAGTCATGCTTAAATCAGTAAGCTCATAGGTTCTTATAATGACATGTCTCTTAGCCTCTTCAAATTCCTTAGTTATGGCATTGAACCACTGTCATAACTCTTCAAGCTCTTCACTGGTATGTTCATTAAACTACATCTCTTGAGCATTTGATCATGGAACTTTAGTATCCCAATCAAAGTCTACCTCATAGATACACATCCCCTCAAAAATGGAGGAATTAATGTTTACTTCAAGGATACACATCCCTTTAAATATAGAGGCATCAGCTTGTGGATTGTCCCCTCTAGGCAAGTTTACAACATTGGGTTGCTCTATCTCACTCAAGAAACCTGAGCACAAATTCCATCATTAATCTTCTAATTTATAGCAGTTGATCTTGACCTCCATAACAATTTCATGAAGGTTATCCTTGGTCATGTGTAGGGGTAGAGAAAAGCACATTGATTAAAATATGGTTGATGTATATGCCAGATCACAATGATTAGGCCCTTAGTTAGGCTACTTAACCAATTGATAGATACTAAAATTCACTATTGATGCTTATGAAACTACCTCTAAAGTCTGGTATATTGAAGAAAAACACCAAAAATTCTCTAGTAAATAAAAATTTGTCCCATTGGGCATGTCATAAATTATTGTCACTTGGATTTGCACCCTTTGAGGAGATGCCTTAGCTCTCCTCATCCAAGTGGCACAATTAAAACACCTCTAGGCTATAGGTAGCCTATGAATGAGGTGAATCTCTAGATAGGGCTAGCTCCCTTGATGTACCACTTATAGATCACCACTACACCTATGTTTGTGGGGGAAAAGGGAGAGAAAACTGAAAGTAGACTATCCTAAAGGAGGTGATACACCAAATTAGTCGATGACTACCAACCAGTTGTATGTTACACATGAGAATAAGGGACTAACCAAACATACACTTCTCTAATTTAAATCTTCTCACATCAGTGTTTCATTATGAGTTTATGGTGAATGTTTAGGATAAGAAGACTAGACAAGACATCTATAATGACACTATTGAATAGGCTAACTCACTCAACCTTGACACTTCCTAGAACACTTCACATGACTTGCAAGAAGAAGATATAAATAGGTGAGAGAATGATACAACAATACTAAGGAGACCATAGTCATCATTAAGCAAAATCCATCATTCAAGTAAACATACTATGAATAGTCATAGAAGAGGTAAAATTCAGTAGTCTTTATTGATCTAATGGTATGTAAATGAGCAAGGCTTTTCCATACTCAAGTGGAGCATAGTTTACAAAGGCCAAAATGGCTAGTTCTTATAAAACTTGAGAGAAAGAGGAGAAGATAGAAGTCCAAAGGTCACAAAGACACTTGTCAAGCTAAGAAAATGAGTTACATGTGCATGAGATGAGAATTTGAAACTGATCATGCAAAGTTAGGAAGCATAAATGTCACCCTAAGTTATAAAACTCTTGAAATGTGAAATGAAATTCCCTTTGATAGCTCAAAAAACTACCTCTCCAAGTACCAAAACACCATCTCGACACTCTAATTCCACTTGCCCTACTTATGAGGATCAAATCCCTGAGTCCTGATATTGATAATCATACCATGCCTTGGGTGGTAGAGTACCTATTTTGTTGATAATTATCACCCCTATATTTATTTCATATTCATTCCTTTTCTATATTTGGATCATAGTCCCACCTATAGTTATAAAATTGATCTAAGTACATTGGTTTTCCTATAGTCTTTATAGTAAAATAAACCTATTGACCAAAAATTCTTTAAGACTTCATCGGGTCCAAATAAATCCACTTTATCTCTGTAGGAGCTAAGAGTTCACTATGTATGGATCCTTCTTTAGAAATGATGAACCACTCATTTTAAAGAACCATGCTTGATACAACTTTTCAAAATAGAGATCAATAATCAGCCCTAATGATGGTTCCTTACGTTCCTTATACTTGACTGCATCAACTGGTCCACTCCATGGAATTTGAATGAACTTTAATGACATCAGGAAGACCCTACTTTGAATGGTTGAAAATGGATTCTTAACCCCCATTGAAAACCCTAGGCTCACCTTCGCTCTAATTGGTTGTCAAAATCTAACTTGGCTTATTGACATATTGACTCTCATTCATTTCATCAGATATTCCATATACGAACAAACACAAGACCTCAAATCTAACATTGAATTATCAACCTTGTCCCTACTACTGCTACTTGAAAAATGCATGTTAATCCATAGGATCTTGCTTTCAGTCTGTAGTTTCACGTGTTTATGCCATGTATTGACCCCTCAATCTTTCTGACTGTTTGACTCATCTCACATCATTGGATTTTCAAATCCTAGCTCCCATATGTCATTAGATCTTCAAACTTGTATGAAATTTACCTTGAATTGGTCATTAAACTTCAAAACTTTGATCTCATCTTGTTTCTTCCTACATCTTTAGATTGCTTTCACTCTATCGATCTTCTCAAACATGCTTAGTTTTTAACTTACCACTGTGTCGATAAACATTGAACACTTTATAGAATTTGAGTCTATTCACTATATTTAATATCTTTTGCATGATCACCCACCCACCATCAGATATTATAAAAATCTCAATCATTAACTCTGACAAGCTTCATTAGGTTTTTATCTAACAAGCTTCATAAATGTGACACTTGTTACTTGCGTACTCACTCAGAGGATCCTTTGACAATTTGACATTGCTTCACTTCATTGGATCAGCTACATATGATGAAGTGTAGGCCATTGATCAAACTAGGACATATATTAAGTCTTAGACTTAGGAAAATATAAATTCCTTTGATCACTATTAGAGTTGGTAATTGTTAGGTCGAGGGGCTAGTTTCATAATGACGATAGAGGCTTAAGTTATAACTTAAGATATCGGGTCCTAGATATAGCCAATCACCATCAAAATATAAGTGCCTATTGATGCCATGAATTAAACCCTTAGGGTTTTACTAAGAAAACCTATCAAATCCAAGAACAAAGATAAATCAATTTTAAGCTCATTCCTTCTCAATTGAACCTATGGATCATATCTCTAGAATGTTCATGAAAAACCCATAACAGATCTACTATCTATTTCTTTTTCAAATGTCAATAGATGATGTTTGTAAAAGCATGAAAATTTTTCATGACCTTGTGCAAATTTTATCTAAGTATGGAGACCATTAATTTTGATTGGAAAGCTAACTTTGCACCTGCATCATTCTTGTTGTACTTAGTCATATGACCTGCAAATCAACACTTTTGCTCTTCTTTCATAAGAGATTTGATCCATATATCCATTTGGTCCTGAAGCCTTCTTATGTGAAAAATATGGCATTAAATGACACCAAATAACTTATAATACACCCCATGACAAAATATTAGACCCCTAAAACATCTACGAATCAAGTTTTTTGCCTATAGGGGTCCCTCTTTGTCCTGCAGGGTCAAATTTGGTCAATAGCATGTATAAACCTATTTAGGTCTATTAGGCCTAAAGGGCCTATATAATCTTACTCAATCCTTATTCACTTGTCTTAACTAGTTTTAAATATTCATTAAAGATTAATAACCTAAGGAACATATTAGAGTGTCATTTCACTCTTTACATCTCAACCCTTGCATACTCATCATGTTTCCATTCCCTTTGTCACTAACCCTGCCTATAGAAGATATTCAATTCTACTTGGGCTTTTTTTTACCATTTTTACAATTTTTTACCTATAGGGGTCCCTATTTGACCTGCAGGGTCAAATTTGGTCAACAGCATGTATAGACCTGTTTAGGTCTATTAGGCCTAAAGGGCCTGTATAAGCTTGTTCAATCCTTCTTCACTTATCTTAATTGGTTTGAAATATTCATTGAAGATTAATAACCTAGGAAACATATTAGAGTGTCATTTCACTCTTTACAACTCAACCCTTGCATACTCATCATATTTCCATTCCCTTTATCACTAACCTTACCTATAGAAGATAGTCAATTCTACCTAGGCTTGTTTTTACCAGTTTTAGGCCTATTTAGCCTAGTTATATAATTATGTTATTATACCACTAAATTTCACATCATTTGGGCACATTTATCTACTTTTTGACATCCCTACTCAGATGCTTCCAACTTTAGGTAATTTCCATGTATGTACACACTCTTAACTAATTTGTAAGTTTATTTTAGGCCTAATAGGCCTGTGTAAATCATAAAATCCTTTCTAACCTTAAGGCTCAATCATATCAATGTGACACTAAATTTTATTTGAGGGACTAAGCTAGATGTTCCATTTTATCTTTATCTTCATTCTTTCTTTAGGGATCAATTCCTTAACCCTCACTCTGCATCCACATGTGACCATGCCTGTGTGTGATAAATGAGTCTTCCTTTGTTGAGTTCTTGAATTTTAATGAGGTCTACTTGATTTTCCCATCCTAGTAGAAACTATTCACCTTATTTACACACACTCTTTCTTTAGGTTCTTAGTTTATCAATAATGGTGTTGATCAATCACCCGATCCCCACTTTTCTTAGTATATTGAACATTTTAAGCCTATTACTATGATGATCATATTTGAACATTAGTATGTACACTTTTAACTTCCCTTTTTTTGAGTGGTATAAGATTTTGAAGGGGTTTTTTAATCTCCAAATGGTCTTATCTCTCTAAACCCTTAACTTGCCTATTAGATTGCATTAGGCCTTGTTAAGCTGCTTGCACATGGTTGTATCAAGTCACTTTCTCAAAATACCCTTTGATGTTACATATATTACGAAGATCCCTATAACTTGTAATGGATAATTATTGTTATGGTTATGACTCCCTATTGATCTTCTTTAGAAACCATAACTTCAGGGCACTAAAAGTTTCTTTGAGACCCCACAAGGCAGTCAAGTCTCTCAAGTAAGTTTGCCTAACTATCTTAATGCTCTTCTTGCCCTTCATGACAATATCCTCTTAATGTTCTTATCCTCATCATAGTGTTTACATATCCTACTTCTTCTTCCACAAGATTTTATGACCCTTGTTACAACTAACCCATAGTTATCATAACTCAATCTTCTAATTATCAATAGACCCCTATCTCCCTTTTATGAGGTACAAGCCTATTTGTGAATTGAATGAAGGGGAGTATATCAAAAACTAAGGATGGGGATGGTTATGGTATAGTTCCATGATGAACATAATATATAGAAATATATCATGGTTCAAATATGACTCATGTATATACCTCTCAAACAACCTAAGGATCCTCTGTGGGAATTAGCAAGGAACCTTACATCACATATACAACAGTCATATTGGAGATAAGACCATGAAGAGGTCATTTTGGTCTAAAGGTGACTTAGTTGGGTAATTGGGAGGGCATATATGTTCAATAGGATGATAATGAATTGTTATACAACCATGACCGCCACTCATCTACATTGTCAAACTATGAATACCTTGCAATACATAAAAACCTGTCTGTGGATTGCAAATAAAGAAAACATGGAGATTTCTTGATCTCACACACCTAAAAATGTGAACTATGGGTGTAGGGTGTTGGATATGGTGTATGATGTCCTCAAGAACACATATCAAACATTGATTTGTAGAAACTCATTGAAAAAGTACCAAAACCATTGTACTTTCTTTACCCTATACAGATGAAGAAAGTCATTAGAGTGGGGAGTTATTTAATGTTTGTTCATGAATATGGGACCATGAACCTATATAAAAATTACATGTATAATAATTTCAATAGACCCCCTTTCTATATCCAAGAGGCCATCCCTTGATATTCTCTCTCTTATACAGAATAAAGGAAAACCTGACAAGATTACCTAGGCTACCAAGGAACCCAGTGAAGAGAGAGGAATGGTTTTGACATGTTATTACATCATTTTAACCTAAAAATTCTCCCAAACATATAACATAAGTTTATCTTCAATCTTTGATCCCCCTATATAGACTAAACATATAGTTCTATATAACCTACAAAAAACACTTGAAATCACCATTTTTCTTGTATTTTTTCCATTTTTCTGATCTTAGACCTAGCATTAAAGTATGAAAGGAGAGAAAACATAAGTTAATTAATAATTCAAATTGATGGTATGATAATGTGATTTTAAAGGACACCTTTTTCCCATGTGTGGGGTCCACTTAGCTAGTGAGAGGTGAATATGAGTTCTAAAATGGGCCTTTTATGTCATGAAACACCTAGTTATGACCATATGGTAAGAATGGAACCTATTTCAAGACCTTAGTAATGCAATTTTTATCAAAACACTCTTCCCTTTCAAAGGTCCTCAATGCAAATAGACTTATAATGGGGATTTAAAGGTCATTTGATGGCTTCTAAGGGTGAATTGAGATGTGAATTGGGCTTAGATGAGTGTGTCATGAATAATGACCTTGAAAATACTATGTAACTCATGCCATGACTTCAAACTAGGTCTAACCACCCTTAAATTCCACTGGAAAATTTCTCCCTTCGTAAAAATACTTAAACATGTCTTAAACTACAAGGATTAGAAACCTTAATCTTGCCAAACTACCTTAATTTTTGCAAAGAGACCTTAATCTTTCCAAACACTATATAGACCATACTCCTATACTTGAGAAGGATAGTGGAAAATTCCTACACACTCCATGACACACATGACCCTCTTAACAAGGCTCAAATGTTTATAATAGACATTCATGAGACCATGATAGTTGAGGTTCTATAGGTAAGCTCAGATGGCATTCTCATGCAAGTCTTTTTATGGTAGGGGTTGATATTTGGCATATGATGCCAAAATGTCAACAAGTAGTAGTAGTCGGTAAAAAAATCTTAGTATAAGATGATCTATATCAATATATGAATAATGTTAAATCAATGATATGGAATATCGAATGATATAACCTAGTGAATTGAAAATAGTGTATAGGATGACCCCAATGGGTGAATGTATTAATGTTAAATCAATGTATCTATGTATGTGCCCCCAATAGATGGCTAGTAGCATATATGGATCTGTGTAGAGGACCTAAGTCATGTAGTAATATGTAATCACTTGAAAAGGAACAAGTGAAGCATGTATATATGATAAAATGGACTATAATAAGATAACTAGCATATGTATTACCTTGCAAATAGAAGGAATGTAAAAATGGGAATGCATGTAATCCTAAATTTTGTATTTTTTTAAAAATATTTGAATGTTTTTGTATTTTGAACATATTATATTATTTGTGTATTTTGTGAATATAGGATATGTACTTAAAATCATGAAAATGAAAGTAGGTAAAAGGAGCAAGATAAATGAAACTAAGTACAGTAAGCATGATAAATGAAACTATGTACAAGGAAACTTGAGTTAATTGAAAGTGTATACAAGGAGAGTGCTACATATAAGAATATATGTGTTAGTAATGAATGGTGCTAGAATCCCAACATGTCGTTGATGGGATGCCTCTATGTAACATAGTTGGCATTGTTGCTTTCTAAATGGTTTATATCATAATAATTTGGGTTGTTCCAATCATCTTCTTCATTTTGATTAGTAAGGTCTAGATTATTGATTGGGATCTGCCTTATAAAATTATATCTACTATAGGTATAGCTTATTTTGAAGACTCTATTATTAGAAACCCTCTTTTGATAATGGTTATTTATTTAGCTTGATTCTAAATGTGCAACTTAAGTTCTTTCTCTTTTTATAACATTACCTATGTATTTGGATCTTGTGTCTTAATAAATTGTATCTATGAATGATTTGCCTTAGGATGTTCCATAAATCCCAATCCTTGTTTACTAACATTATCAACTACTATAATAGGATAAGTGATGCCTTGGGAATGTTTATCTAACCCTTAACCTTGATAATCAAACTATTGTATATATTTTTTACCAAACCCATAATATTTTAAAATTGGGGCCTCATTTTGGAGAGGTATATTTGTATCCTTCACTTTACTTATTCTTTTTGTACATTTTCTTTCTCTAATTTTTATTTTTGAACATTTTGTTGTTCTAAGTTATGCTTTGGTAACCACTTCTATACTATTTTTTAATTTGGCCCTTTTTTAATATGTTCATGTATCACTGTCAATTTCTTAACTAATTTATCTTGTATAGGTTCCTCATTAGCAATGATGTGTTGTATATGTTTTTTAATGCCAAACATGAATTTTTGTGATGACCATGCATTCTATGGTATGCACAATAATATCTAGATCTCCTTATTAAATGTAGAGGAGGTAGGTTTATCAACTTAACTTTAATCATTTGCCTTAAAATTATTAGAGTATTTAATCCTAAATGGGTTTATTGAATCTTAGCCTTGTTAAAGTTATTAAATAATAATAATAATATATTATTTATTAACACGGTGTGGAAACCTCATGAAAATAAATAATAAAGTTATAAATATTTAATGAGTTGCCAAACTTTAATTAAATGATTTTATCAGGATGGATGGATCCATTATTTTTACAACAGTCACCTCCCTTGGTATTTGACTATAAATAGATATTTACCCATATTTTGAAACCATTCAAATATAAAATTACTTTATCATATTCAACCTATGAATTTTTTGAATTATTGTGTGAAGAAGTGAGAAGAAGTGTGTATTGAGGTGATTTAGTTTAATAAATATATTTATATCACATTGGCAGGTTTTTTACCTCTTTGAGATTTTCTCATGATAAATACTTGTGTACTATGTCAATTGGTTTGTGTTCATTTATATGCTTTGCTTATCAAATTCACTCTATATTTTATCTTGTGTGCTTATATATATATATATATATATATATTATATATATATTTTTTCATGATATTGGAGCAAGTGAGCTGGATTTAATTGGAAAGCATATTGTATTAAGTTTAAATAATTGAGATTTTATTCAATTTAAAATATTTTTTAATTACTTTAAATCCTCTTTCAATCCTATATTAGGCATAGAGGAAGAATAATTTGTTTATGATCTCTGGGAGGACTAGCTCATCATTCTCAAGCCTTGGATCTTAATCCAAACACATCAAAAAATTTAGCATTTCTAGATTTTGTTGAACAACCATAATCAATTTCAACCATGGAGATTATTCTTTAGCACTATTATCTGGTCAACGTATGGCTTAGGCAAGCAAAAATCTCAGAGTAATTATTTTATGTTTATCTAATTGTTTGTTATCTATGCTTAGTGGCTTCATATTTTTCATTTGTGCATGAAAACACTATTATAGGACCCCTAAAGCTATTAATTGGAGATCTGAGAATTCTTCCTTAGTCACAAGGGTGCCATGATCAGCCAAAGAAAATTTAAAAAATTAATTTCTTGGTCAAAATCAAATTTTGAAAATTCCTTCATTATCAAAATTCAAAATCTAGAATATTGAAATAAATTTTAGGGTTTTTGGTGCTTTGTACAAGGTTATGGGCTCTCCAAAGCTTCTACAGAGTGCCATATTTTATCTTGGGCAATTCAAAACCATTCATTCTTCATCAAAATTCTTTTTTAAAAGTTCAAATTGGTTCATCTAAGGATTTTGGGAGAATTGACAATGTTTTAGGCCTTCTAATGGTCTAAATAAGCTTCTGTGAACTCCACTTTTACTATTATTATGCTAAACATCTACCTGCAGTGTGTTATAGGTATGTAAATATTTTTTACATAGTTGTATTAATTATTTAAAAAATAATTTATTTATTAAAATTAGAATTTGCATGCAACTTAAAAAGGGACCTACCTCTACATTAGCTTTTCCATCTAGATGTTAAAAAAAAAAATCTAATTTTACTTTTATAAAATTACATGCATGTATTAATTTATATTTAAAATTTTTTAATTCAAAAAATTATATTAAAAAATAAATTTAATAATGTGCATGTAAATTCGTGAAAAAGTTTCTAGAAGGGTTGGTGGTAATTTTGTTAAAAACATACAACTACAGAAGTTCCCATTTCAAAAACACCCTAAAATAAATATTTTATGACTTGTTCAAATCATTTTTTAAATTTAATTTAAATCAAATTCCTTTTGAGGTTTGACTGCTAACTTTTCATGTGTTTAAAACTCTTTTGATTTGTCAAACTTGTTTTGACTTTCAACTTAGTAAATATTTTGTCAAACATAATCATGTAATCAGTAGATCCCTATATTTTGGCACCTTTTAGACAAATCTATGTAGCCCATTTTGTATCTTTAAACCTCCTATTATTAATTTTATAACTATTTAAATAATAGTGTCTAGGTGGTCATTCTAAGTGCGACTCTTTCGACACCTAGTTTAGTGCAATTTCATTTAAAAATTTTGCATTATTTTATATCTAATTAGATCCTTAATTCAATGTGCACTTGTGATTTAATATATTTTACAAAAATAGTATAAACACTCATTAAAAATGTTATTTTATTAAAATTATTCTTTCCTTATTTTTTTGACACTTACAACACCCTATTTTATCACAATCTTTCATAATTTTTTTGCTTTGTCTAGCTTTAAATTGAACAATTATTGTATGTTTACACTTGAAATTTTTTTTGCTATAAAACAAAGTTAAATTCACATTAAAAAGGGTTATTTTTAAGCATTTGGTTAATATCTTATTTAAAGGGAAGCTATGGCTTCACCTCATTTTTCTTTGGATAAATCCCAAATGTTTAATGGAAGTAACTATAATATATGGAAAATTCATGTCAAAACTAAATTTATAGCATATAATTTATGCAATATTGTCATTGGGAATGAAAAATCTCCTTATGGACATCATGTGACCCCTGAGCTTACCAATGCATTTCAACAGAATTCGTAAGAAGCTATATACATTATCTTGTAGAGTGTTAATAATGAATTATTTATTCACATTGGTAATCAAAAGTATCCTAGTGATTCTTGGGGACTCTTTGAGTCCATGCACGAGGGCACTTTTCTCTCAAAAATCATTAAGTTAATCCTTGAATTATTAACTATACCTATGAAAGGTGATGAAAAGGTTGTTAATTTTCTTGGTAAAATTATGAACATTAAAGCTCAATTAGATAGATGTAATTGTAATTTGGTTCAAGATCAATTATTTTATTTTATAATTTAGTTAAATATTTATTAAAAGTTTATAAATTTTATTTCAATTTTGAATTTTAAGTATCAAACTAAGTAGGATATCTCTGACCTTACCACTTTATATGCTCTCCTGATTCAAGAAAGGCAAGTTATGACCAATTTTTATGCTAAAGAGAATACCACTCAGGCACTTTTCATCTTAAATACTATTTTTAATAACAATAAGACCCATAAATCTAACTCTAATTCTACTTCTAGCTCAAATAGGAATAAGAAATATGGTAATATCAATCATAAACCTTAGTTTAATGAGAATTGTAATCTGTGTGGTAAATTTGGTCATATGGAAACTTGTTATAAAAATAATCATTGAGTTAACAATAAAACTTATAAAAATAAAAAAGGGAAGAAATCTAATTAAAGCAAGCTAAAGAATCAAACCCCTACTTAGGATGATAATTCAAGATCAAAATGTTATTGCTTTATATGTTGCTTTATTTGCTTGGATTTTAGATAGCAGTGTATTGCACCATATGACTTACCTATTTAATGTATAGTGTTATTATATAGATATCTTTAAAAATATTTACTTAGGCTATAATTCTTTCTTAAAATCAAATAAATAAGGAAAAGCTAAATATTCAAATGTTGTTATAAATGATGTTTTCTATGTACCTAAGCTTAAAAAGAACTTGTGATCTTGTTCACAACTTGATAATAATAATTTCATTGTAATATTTCTTAAAGATACCTAGTACATTAAAATTAAATCTATATCTTTGATTCTTGAAGGGGTTCAAAAGAATGATTTATACATTTTCTCTCCTTCTTTCGCATGTTTTCTTTCATCGCATAGTAAGAACAAATATCAGTTATGGTATGAAAGATTAGGACATGTTAATTTTAAAAGTTTACATGATATGTCTACAAATAATCTTATTTTTAGAATATATTATATAAAATATCATCATGAAACTTGTGAGGGTTCCTGACATGGTAAGCAATATACTAACCCCTTTCACAAGAACCATGATGTGAATTCCTCGCATCCTTTATAATTGATTCATAGTGATGTTGTATGACCCTTTTAAGGTGTATTTATCAATGTTTTTTTGTATACACTCATTTTTATTGATGATTATAGTAGAATTATTTGTTCATATTTCATTAAAAATAAATATGATGTTATATAAGTTTAAAGAATTTAATGATTTTATTAAAAATGCATCTAATTTTTATATTAAGAGATTAAGAACTGATAATAGTGGTGAATATATTAGTAAAGAGTTTGATTATTTTAAATTATTTTTCATATTCAAATGGACTTAACAAATCCCTATTCCCTTCAGCAAAATTATATTGTTTAAAGGAAAAACTGCACCATTATTGAGATCACAAGAATAATGTTGTATTTTACAAATATTCCTCCTAGTTGTTTTGGGCCAGAGCCTTGAATATTTGTGTGAATTTTATAAATATAATACTTGCTTAATCTTTACATTTTTTATACATCAAAAATACATATATGTATAGCATTTCACTTGCTTTAATAAAACTATTTTATTGTAACTTTAGAGATACTAACTATATTGATAGTATCTCATCTACATTGTATTTATTAGTAAAATTATTTAGTATTGATTCTTGAAAAATACATATTATAATTATATTGTAATAGATATATTTATATTAGATGATAAATCAAAGAAAATATAAAGATATTATGATTATTTTTCAATTCAGTTAGCATTGAAATACATTATATGCATAACATTATGATTAATTTGACAAGATGGTCATGTTTAGTTATTGAATTTGGTAAGAAGATCATGCTTAATGAGTTTAGATATTTTGTGTTTCAATTGATTAGATACTCTCATTTGATTGTTTTATCATTTGATTGTTTATGCTAATATCCTTAAATGCTTCATTTGATAATAAGATATGTTATGAAATGCAAAGTGTAAATGGATTTTATATTATTGTCTCTTCATCATTTACTTTACTAATCATTCTATTCGTACATCTCTAAACTTATTTGGTTTAGTCTCATATCTATTTGATTGTATGATGGCATTTCATGCTAAAATTGATCATATTTGATGTATGAGAGCTTATACCTCAATCTTTTGTTGAAGCATATTAAATTTGCAAAGTTTTTGATAAAACTCAAATGATAAAATGAGTTATTGCTAATAGGATATCTAATGTTTCGCTAAAATTAGTTTCATATTATTAGTAAATTATTATATGCCCATCACATGATAGTTTGAGATGATCATCTTATTAATATTGGAGACATCCAATAATTTATGATTTTTCACTAACTTTGTAATCAATGTATTGAACTTGTTTGCCTATAATATGACTTGATTGTTTTAAATGTGTTTTACCATAGAAAAACATATATCATTTTTTTTATGTATGTGGTTATTGTGATGCTAACCATACTATACTATCATGAATCTATTTTTGGATATGTGTTTAAGTTTTGTGTAAGTGCATAGCACCAACAATTTCAGCATATTAAAGTTCATGTGTATTTTATCTAAGATAAAGTCTTAAATGGTGATATTGATATGTGATTATGTCCTAAAAATGAATAAGTAGCACATATCTTCATAAAATCACTTGGTTCCACCAAGTTTTGTCAATTTCTTGCAATGTTAAGTCTCTTGGAGTTACCATTGAGGGGGAGTGTACATGATAATTCCACTTCCTAATGGCCATGTGTTACTTCTTCTCTATAAGTCTTCTCATTATAAATCATTGTAAAATTCATATGAAAGTTATGTAATTTAAGTAAAGTTCAAGTGAAAGATTTACTTTTTACCACAATACATTAAAATCAGACTTTTTAATAGAGGTCTTTATGTTATAAAAGGTTCCAAATATGCTTAGTGATTATTCATGAGAAATTATGAGATGTAGTCTCATGATGATGCTATCCTAAACTTAATTTTGGGTAGTTTATAGATTATAATTCCTTTTGTTTCAAAAGGTGATGTTTGGCATGATGAAGGTTATTAAATCCTTCAATTATGTACATAATATAACTCCTTTCTAAGGTGACTATGACATTTATCTTCACTTAGGATTAAGGTGGAGTGTTAGAGTATTTAATCGTAAGCGAGATTATTGACTCTTAACCTTGGTAAAGTTATTAAATAATAATAATATATTATTTGTTAACATGAGGTGGAAACCTTGTGAAAATAAATAATAAATTTATAACTATTTGATGAATTACAAAACTTTAATTAAATGACTTTATCAAGATGGATGGACCCGTTATTTTTATAATGGTCACCTCCCTTGGTATTTCACTATAAATAGGGTTTTAGCCCTATTGTGAAACTATTTGAATATAAAATTATTTTATCATATTCAACCTACGAGGTTTGTGAAGTATTGCATGAAGAAGTGAGAAGAAGAGGTATGTATTGGAGTAATTTGGTTTCTCAAATATATTAATATCACATTGGTGAGTGTTTTTACCTCTTTGAAGTTTTTCCATAGTAAATACTTGTGTACTATGTCAATTGGTTTGTGTTCATTTATATGTTTTGCTTATTAAATTCACTCTAGATCTTATCCTGTGTGCTCTAATATATATATATATATATATATATCTTATTAATTTTATCTAAAATCTCACTTGAACTTCTATTTGATCTTTGATAATTTTTCTAATCACTAGTTATAGATGCAATTTATTATGATTTCTTGTTTTAATGTGTAACATTGTTTGACATAAATTGATTAGGTGAAGATGTATATACATGATTCAAAATAGTGTGCCCTAAAGGATGTTGTCTTGTAATATGATTTTTCCATGTTGTAACATTTTCATGTGATCGTTGATTCTAATTTTGTAATTATGAAATTAGCTTTTTTGTGTTGATAATTTGATCCCTCAAATTCTCACAAGTGTAAACCCTAGTTGCTTTTGATTGAACATGTAGGCACACAACCTATAGAGAAGAGGTAGAGGCATGGATAGACTAAGTATGGGCCTTGGTAATAGTAGTATAGGTTTTTCCATCTCATGGATGAGTGATAGCATGGATCTAGTTAGAGGGAAAATAGCTATCACCCTCATGGAGATGAGGAGGAGATTCTTTCATGTGCATAAGATGTGTCATTGAAACTTAAAATGTGGTTTTTAGGGTATTTAATTTATGGAGTACATCAAATAAAATATATTGTAACTGATATAGGACATCATGTTCATATATTCTTTGAATTGATTCCAAATGAAAGGAAACAAACATGCAAATAAAACTAAAAAACTTTGCATTAGAAAGTGATAAACATCTTCTATCATTATAATCATGATTAGATAAAATAAAATTAGAAAATATAAGGATCTGAAATCTAGGTGAGTTTTAGAAGGTCATAAACATAAACCCTAAAGGTAGTCTAGGGTTAAGGCTTTTCCACTGTTTGAAGTAAGTCAAGTTCACCAAATGATTTAACTTGTAAGGGTTTATGGAATGTAAACCCTAGGTTTTTAAATCATCTAAGTATAATAAATCAAAGGAGAGATATGCAATAAATATAACCACTAATTTATGTAAGAATTGACCTAATCTGATATTTTCAAAAATAGTAATAAATGACACAAATAAGTAATTAGTAGGAAACTAGCTGAGGCTAATGATCTAGAGGATAAAAAATAGCATAGAAGTTGATCAGGGTGTTGTGAAAAGGATCCAAGTGTCATAAATCCTCCTAGATAGTAGTGTGGTACCTTAGTAGTATACAATGCTAGTGTCCTTTTGTTTATTGCTAATGTCCTTGTGTAAGGACTGATGTAAACTTCTACGATTAGTTGTGTCTAAGTTTGATAGGCATGTTCCTATATAAACAAAACTTATTTCATTATATATGACTTATTTTGGATTATTTTTATATGTAGACCCTAGATCTCTATGTTGTTAGAGTATTTGAGAAGCACAAGTAGTGAAAGTGTGATGTTAGATGGGTAGGTTAGATGTCCTTAACACCCCACTATGTTGAGAGTTGCTTACATACCAATATCTTGAGAGGGGATCAAGCCCAAAGTAGTTCTCCTACATAAGTACTTGGTGGAAGTGAAAGTGAATTCTAGTATGAGTTTTGGCTTGAGTATTTTGAGTGTGCTTGAGACCATAAATCTGAGTAATAAGAGCTTAGTAATGTTATATATGGCTATATGTAGTAGTAGGGTATAATAGAGATTAATGACCTTGATTTTCACAACTATTGCTGAGTTTTTTTATGAGTATTTGCATTTAATTTCCATATAATGGGTAAAGGGCTAAAAGTCTTGTATTTAAATTGATCTAGTGCTTATGTAGAGTGTGAATTAGGTTTAGGCTGACCCTAGGTGTCTTAAGAATTTAAAATATATCTTTTTGGGTTAAAATTAGGCAAGGGACACTTGTGTGGTCCCTTGGTCACCACCTTAATATGCTAGTGTCCAAAGGGGTGCACTAGTGTCTAGGTGGTAGAACTTGGGGAACTAGGGGCCTAGATCTATGGGGTAAGGTCTAGGACTTATTTTGTGATGTCTATAGATGTGTAATACCTGATAAAAATTGGATAAGGGTAAAAAGAGGACCTAATATATGTCTAGTTCTAAGATAGGGATGGGTGGTCTCAAATGAGACTCATTCCACTCAAGTGACATTTTATATGGCAATATATAGCAATAGAATTTTTCTTCTTACTAAACCAACTGATAGGACAAAAACCTAAATAAATACTATAACCTAAAGTAGAATTATGATTCTAAGTATTGATATCCCAATTGGAATCTAAAAAACCAACTAAGTCAACCTATGTGCCAAATTTTTACTAAATCTCAAATCTATAAGAGCCCTAAATGTAATGGAGTATCTATTTGGATATTTTCAAGTGTAGCTCATGAGGCTCTTGTATGAACCATTAAATAATGTGTATTACATATGAAATATAGGCCCAGATATGATTTAGATAAATGAGGTTACCAACAAGCTATTGCTACTGAGCGACATCGACCAAAGGTGTAGAACAGTCAGCCTCAAGATTGACTCTTGATAGAAAGGGAGTCAGATATGGCTTACAATCAACCATGTGAAATTGAGCCAAAATATAGAGAGAATACTTGGGATGAAACCATGAAATCCTTGAATTAGACTATGAAATATTGATGTCAAGAAATTAATCTAGAAGACCCAAGTATGTCATGTCAAATTTGTCCTATAAATTTGTCTTCACCACTATAATAGATGATGAGGAACTCTCAAAGATCAAAAGATAATCAACATAAAGGAATAGTATCAATAAAGAATCATCCTACCATAAGAAGTTTAAATTAGGGTGTGAATGACACTGGTGACACCTAAATCAAGGAGGAAGGAATCCATCTTGGCATACTAATCCTAAGGGGCCCGTTTAAATCCATAAATGTATTTCTTAAGTCTTCAAACTAAGGATGAATCCTAAACAAACCTAGGTGGTTATTCCATGTATTTTTCCCCCTCAAGGTATCCATGAATAAAATAACTCTTCACATCTATTTAGTACACATCCCAACCATGGATTCTGGCTATAACTAGTGTGATTTAGATCAAATTCATATTTACAATAGGTGCAAAGGTCTCTAAGTAGTCAATGTTGGCTACCTATGAAAAACCCTTGGAAACCAATCATGCCTTGTACTTATTGACTAACCCATCTACTACAAACTTGGTCTGCTATCCACCTACATTAATCCATATTCCTTCCCTTAGGAAGTGAAGTCAAATCCCAAGTGTGATTTTGATTAAGGAAGAATATTCTTCCTACATAGCACTATCCCACTCAGGTATGCTTAAAGCCTCTTAGAATGTCTATGGATCTGAAACTAAAATAAAGAAACCATGTGGATTATTTTGATAACCTACCTAAGTATGTATATCATCTATTGGATCCATTTCCCAAGTATATACACTCTAAAGTGTCTACCTAGACTAAAGAGGCCTAGATGTGAGTGAGTCAAGTGTTGACTCCTCATCCTCTAAAACATGACTAGAGGTGGATGTAAATGACTCCCCATCACTACCCTCACTATCAAAATTAGAAGAATAAAAATATGTTGGCTCAGGAACCTACTCAAGATGATCTGAGTCTGAAGAAGAATCATCAAGTCTAAGTGAATCCAATTAAGGAGAATAAGTGTCAAGTGTTGACTCTTTTTTACTCTCCTAAAAGTGAACACTTATCTCTATGAATAGATCATGTGTGGTTGGATGTAAAATGTGGTACCTCTTGAAACCATCTAGATAATTTATAAAGACTTAAGGATTGGACTAAGGTTACATATATTTGCATTTTTTCTTTGATAAACATGCCATAGTTGGGGATCTAAAAACCCTAAAGTGCTTAACTCCATGTTTCCTCTTATGCCAAGCTTTAAATGGAGTTATGCTTTTCAAATATTTGTGAGGAACCTTTTTATAAATATAATAAGCATTATTAATGGATTCAACCCAATACTAAGGTGCCAAGGACTTAAAGTAAATCATACATAAAGCCATACCTTTCAAGGATCTTTTCTTTCATTCTACAACTTTGTTCTATGAAGGACTGCAAGTAACTATCCACTACAAATCAATCCTCTAGGTGGTGAAAAACTACTCAAATATATTATTGGCACATTCACCTCTATTGTTAGTTTGAAGAACCTTGATGGATTTCTCAGATTATTTCTAAATAAGAGCCTTAATGTCTCAAAAATATTGAAATACTTTAGACTTTTGTTTAATAAAGTAGACTCATGTGTATCTTAATAAATCATCAATGAAAGTGAGAATGTAATTAGCCCTTGTAAATTATAGACTAAGAAAAGGCCCAAATACATCATTGTGTACTAATTCCAATGCTTATGAATCCCTCCAAGCTTTGCCTTTATCAAATTTTTCTTCAAGATGTTTCTTAAGGGAGTAACCCCAACAAATAACCTTAGAGAAATAGACTCGAGGTAAGCCTATGACCATGTCATTTTTTTTGAGTTGTTCTAGGTAGCAGTAGTTGAAGTGGCTAAACTGATCATACGAAATTTTGTTAACTCCATTTGAATTAGTTGGTAATGTATTTGGATAATAATTAGGTGAAAAATATGAGAAGGTGTATAGCTTGGCTTTGTGATCTTATAATCACTATGCAACTCCCTAATGATAACTGAATCTGGTAAAAACTCAACCCTTGTGCCTTTGTTGATATGAATGATTTGATACACTGATAAGAGACTAGTTGAAAGAGAAAGAACACTTAGAACATTATTTAATGTTCCTCCTTCCATTTCAATGGACCCTCTCCCTAAAACTTGTATAGAAGTGTCATAACCCAAACTAATAGAAGACATGCTACAAATCTCTAAGGAAGAAAACTCAACTAGTGAAGAGACCATGTGGTGGGAAGCACCTAATTTAATAACCCAAGAATATCTTGAATCTACAACTACTATAATATCCTTACCTTTTTATTTATCTATACCCTTGCCCTTTGCCTTGGAAGAATCTTGAGTTGATAAATTCTACTTGATAAACTCAAGAACACCTGTGTTGTTCTTATCTAGGATATGAGTTAGGTGATTTATTTGCTTCTTCATGTACTTATGTTCATCATGCCCATTTTTATTATAGTAGGCATAATTAACTTAATTTTAAACAAAATTTAGGGTACAATTATGTTTGAGTCATATTCAAAAAATGTTTAGGATGTGGTTCACGGTTACAAAAATCAACTCTTATTTTCACTACATCTCTAATATTATGTGATACACTTGTGTTATCTTTCCAAAATTTTACAATTAAATCTTTTAGGGCATCATCTATATCCTTGAATTTTCATGGGATTCTACCAAAGAATGCCCATAAGTCATTGTTACCATCAACATCAAGTCTTTTACATATCCCAATTGCTTTCATTAGTGTTTTTCTATTTATGTGTAAAGCTCAGCTTGTTTTTCTAATCAATCAATTATTCTTTATTTTATCACTTACCAAAGAAGTTGTAATAACACGTCAAGCAACATTACCATCTTTGGTGCATTTCTTCACACCTACTTGATAATATGCATTATGAAAATTTTCAACAATTGCCTTGTTTACACCATTAATATTATATGTTCTTAGTTTTAGGGTGTTCATTGTAGGTCTCATCTTAAGTAGTTTAATAAATGTAATAAACATTGGCATCTTTGATTTTTGTTTAAATCTTGAAAATGTCAGTCCAATATTATTTCATCTTTTCTTCTCATGGGGCACTTAGATTTTTTTTTAGGCATTGGTTTCAAAATGGATTCATCAATTTCAGTTAAATACATTGGTTTTCTTTTATAAATCCTAAGAGGTGTTCTTAATTGTATATTTGATTGATTTGGTATTTCCATATTATTTTCTTCATTACTAGGTTTTTCATTCAATGGTGTTCTCATATTATTTTATTCATTGTAACTTTATCCAATAGGTGTTTCCATATTAGTCTCATCATTCGTAGTTTCTCCAATGTGTGGTTCCATACAATTCACATCATCATGCATACTATCATCATCATCAAAATTTAAAACAATAAAATTTGAATGTAGACTTGTATTATAATTGGGTATATTATCATAATTGATAATTATAATTTCCTAATTTTGTATAATATCATTGTTCATTTCATCATTATTTGTGATAATAAATTCATTAGGGATATTAGACTTACCTACATAAATTTTTTTCATCTGCTGCATTTTTTTTCTCTCACCACTTCTAATTTATTTGGTGTTTTGCATTTTGACTTATTCTTCCTAGTACTATGAAATCCATCACCCATGATTGCACAAGGTTTTCAAATTTTGAGGGTGGTAAAATAATCCAATTATTCCAAAACATACATGCTTTCAATGTGAAGTACCAAGTGGGGACACCAATCCAATTATTCCAAAATAATAAAGAATAATCTTATGTACCTTTTAGTCAACCATGTGAGTAGATAATGATTTATGATTTTGAGGGTGTGGACAATATTCTAATCATTTTCAACCAAAATTATAGCATGTATAATGTGATAAATTAGGGGATAGTATGCTTGAAGTAAAAAAATATGAGTGTTGGTGTGTTTTTCTACTATTACTAGTGAAATAACCACATACAGGGTAATACCACGTACGTGGTATTTAGTGTATGAAAAATACATCTTAAACACTAAATTATATGCCATGAGTCCTAAGCCCTACACCCTACACCTTGTACCTATACCCTAAACCTTAAGCCCTAAACCTTATACATTAATCCCTATACCCTAAACCTGAAACCCTAATCCATAAATCTTAAGCCCTATAAACCCTAAGTTCCATTAATCATAAGCTATTAAAACCCTGAACCAATCATTTGAGTAGGCCAATTAACATCATTTAGACTAAAAATTGTAAACCTTAACCCCTAAACATTAAACCCTAAGCTATAAACCATAAACCCTAAATTGTAGACCTTAAGCCCTAAACCTTATGCCATAAGCCCTAAACCCTATACCATAAACCATATACCTTAAACTCTTACCTTAAATATTAAGACCTCGATACCCTAAACCATAAATGGTAAACTCTTCAAGTTATAACCAATCATTTGAGCCCCAATTAACATCATTTAGACCAAGAATTTGGTTCAAAGGGCTCAATTTGGCCAAGATCACACCATTAATTTCCCCAATAGACTTATTCACTCAATATGTGATGATATGGGGGATAATCAAACCCAAAAACACATTACATGCTCGTAAATAGATTCAATAAACTCAAATTATCCTCAATTACCTTCATGATTGGACCTTATACCCTAAATTATAAATTGTACAAGCCTTAAACTTTAAGCACTTTAAACCCTAAGCCCTAAGCCATATACCTTATACCTAGATGTATACCTTAAACGTTAATCCATAAACCCTAACCCCTAAAAACCCTAAACCACAAATCATAAACACTTAAAACCCTAAACCAAATGATTTGGCCCTAATTAACATCCTTTATAGTAATAATTAGGTTTACAAGGTTTAATTTGGCCCAAATCACATCACTCATTGCCCTAGTTGATTAATTAACTCAATTTGTGGTGACCTAGGGGCCAATTGAGCCCAAAATCATATTATGTAGTCACAAATAGATTCAAAGAGGTCAAATTGGCCCTAATTACCTTTGATATTATACCTTATGCACCCTAAAACATTTAAACCCCATGCCCAAAAACACATTGTGGTCACAAATAGGTTTAATCAGCTCAAATTATCCTCAATTACCTTCATGATTGGACTCTAGACCCTAAACCCTATCTTGTATATACCTAAAACTCTAATCCCCAAACCCCAAACCCTAAATTATAAACCTTAAACCAAATGATTTAGCCATGCAATTAACATCCTTTGTAGTAACAAATAGGTTCGCAGGGCTTAATTTCTAAAATCGCATCATTCATTGCCCCAATTGATTAATTTACTCAATTTGTGGTGATTTGGGGGCTAATTGAGACCAAAATCATATTAAATAGTCATAAATAGGTTCAATCAACTTAAATTTTCCCCAATTACCTTTGTGATTAAACCTTATTCAACTTAAGTATAAACCTTATGCCCAAAAACACATTGTGATCATAAATAGGTTCAATCAACTCAAATTTTCATCAATTGCCTCCTTGATTGGACCCTAAAACCTCAATTTTAAACCCTAAAAACCAAATAATATCCCCAATTAACATCCTTTACAATAACAATTAGGTCCACAAGGTTTAATTTGACCTAAATCACATCATTCCTTACCCCAATTGATTAATTTTCTCAATATGTGGTGACTTGGGGCCAATTGAGTCCAAAATCACATTATGTAGTCATAAATAGGTTTAAGAAGCTCAAATTGGCCCAAATTGCCTTTGATATTAGACCTAATGCATCCTAAAACACAAACCCTATGCCCAAAAACACATTATGGTCACAAATCTAGGTTTAATTAGCTCAAATTATCCTCAATTACTTTCATGATTGGACTCTAAACCCTAAACCTTATCTCATATATATCTAAATTCTAATCCCTAAACCCTAAACAAATGATTTAGCCACAATTAACATACTTTATAGTAATGTTCAATTAAGTTCACAAGGCTCAATTTGGCCAAAATAGATCATTCATTGCCCCAATTGACTAATTCACGCAATCTATGGTGACGTAAGGGCTAATTAAGCCCAAAATCACATTCTATAGTCACAAATAGGTTCAAGGAGCTTAATTTATCCCCAATTACCTTTGAAATTAGACCTTATTTACCCTAAAACATAAACCTTATGCCCCAATCCCTAAAATCTAAGCCCAAAACCCTAAATCATAAACTCTTAAAACTTTAAACAAATCATTTTATCCCCAACAAAACAACATTTATTTTGTGCCCTATTGCATTCATGATTAAAACTTATACCATAAAACCTAAACCTTATATACCCTAATCCCTAAGCCCTAAACCCTATATACCCTAAGCCCTAAACCTTAAACCCTAAATTATAAGTTCACTAAACCTTAAACCAATTGATTTAACCTCACTTAACATCCTTTACAATAATAATTATGTGCATAGGGCTTGATTCAATGCAAACCACATTACTTATTGGCCTAGTTGAATGATTTACTCAATTCATGATGATGTTAGGGCTAATTGTGCCCAAAGTCACATTTTGTAGTCACAAACGTATTTAGCCAAGCCAATGACATCAATATTACAATCTCAATTACCTATTTACATTTTCTTGATGTACAAAACTTTAATGTTAATAATTATTTAATCTTCTAAGTCCATGTCATAAGATATTGAAATAAATACATGGGATGTATATACAATATTTCCCATACACAAAAGTTTTGTGTGCATGGTAATTTTGTGTACATGATTCTTTAACTTGAAATTTTAAGCACATGGCTTAAGGCTCGAGAATGGCTTAGATTCCTGAGCCTCAGACATGGAACTACAGCATGCATAGTCAAATGCATGTTTTCTACCAATAATAAAAAAATACAACTTCACCCAGGTTAGACACTATCCATTTTATCAAAATTTTCCTTGAAAATAGTATTGAAACATCGACAAAGTCTCCTCTTTATATATATATATATATATATATATATATATATATATATATATATGATTTTTTTTACATTTTTATTGCTTTAAAGTTGTTATTTATATCTATTGACTAAGTATGTCTTTTGTATCACTATATATTGTGATTATTCATATATATATATATGATTTTTTTTACATTTTTATTGCTTTAAAGTTGTTATTTATATCTATTGACTAAGTATGTCTTTTGTATCACTATATATTGTGATTATTCATATATATATATGATTTTTTTTACATTTTTATTGCTTTAAAGTTGTTATTTATATCTATTGACTAAGTATGTCTTTTGTATCACTATATATTGTGATTATTCATGTTCATATTTTTTTATGTATCTTTGGATTTGTTGATCCAAACCAAAAAAAAATATGGTTGTAAACTAGACCTAATTCTATGCACATTAAAAAAAGAAAAATCTATTTTTTGATATTTTTTGAGGTGGTTAGGGGGTGCATGGTTGGCTATACATTTTTTATCATATTTCAGGGTATACTGACTTGTGAAATTAGTAAAAAAAAATGTTAATTAATTTTTAAAAATATATAGGTTACAAACTAGAAGATTTTACCTAACTTTCTACCGAGGAGTTTAAATAAAAAATAAATGATGATAAAAAAATAGTGGGGCACACAGACAACTATCTAGTATGATTCTTATAAAATATAGTACCACCTCTTCAAATTTATGATGTTTGACATACTTATACATAACCATTTCAAAAAAAAAAGTAGTTTATAAACTAAACTCAAAATGCTACAATTCATCTTTACATGACATCTTCAAAATTATGTTTAGATATCTCAAATAATTGGTACAAGATAAGGTTTTATGTTTTTTAGTAAAAACATGTCCACTTATGACCCCCTTTTTCCCCCTCAATTCCTTGCACTTACTCAATAGTTATAAGGAGTTAGTGGGTTGATTAAACTTGAATGTATTTTAGTGTTGAGTTGAGATATAGTAGTAGTGCAAGTTATTGTTGTTGTAGAAATGAAATTGTAATCAAAAATAAAGAGTAACACAAAATAAAGTACCCCCCCCCCCAAACTATGAAATGGTGAACCCCCCCACCCAATGTTGCTAACAATGTACACTCAAAAGATGTCAAGTACAATTGAGAATGCATCTAGAGCAACTAATGCAAATGTCAAAAAGACATGATTTACAAGACTAGGGGAGGACATTGGGTTCAATCAAAAAAACATCCAAAACAAGTACATAAAGTGAGAAAGTGAAAATATGAAGAGGTTTTAAACAATAATAATTTATCTTTAAATCTTTCCCATAATATATTATTTTTATAAAAAAATTAATCAAAAAATCTCCACTAACAATGTTAAACTTGACTAATGCTCTTATGCATTACTTGTGCTTTAAAATAAAAGTAGCCTATTTGACCTTATTTTAAATCAAGGTATAAAAAATAGGTGATTTAATATTCTAGATTTTTAAAAACTTTAGAGCAAACTTTAAATAGACTTAACTTGTTTTGGAAGAAACTCTCAAGCCTTTTGAAATTATGAGTCTTTTATGTTGCATGGAATGGTGGTTTTGACTAGATGGTGATGAGAGTAGACTCGCAAAGTGAAAACATTATAGATGTGGGCCACCTAGAAACAACATAGAACTAGGGTCAAAAAATCTCCCAAACACAAAAATAGTTGAGGTTGAGCTAAGGCCAAATACACAGGTTGATACTGAACACACGAGATCAAACCTGAAGTTGTATGGAGACACACAAGTCTTTTATAAGAAAATGCATCAAGGCACATAAAACACACAATCACATAAAAACCACAAAAAATATGGTAATGGTTGCCAATGAACCATATTTGTAAAAAAATGACTCCACAAAAGATGAAAACTCCCACAAATGGATTGTATATCAAGCTTATTTTGTAAATAAAAATATCATAATTTCAAAAGATAGCTCAAACATAATAAAACACCAGACAAATGATTACCACGGGTAGCTCTGATACTATATCATAGATGTCACTAGTTCCTAATAACTTGAATTTTAAGATTGAGATCACATGAGATGAATCTTATTCACACCATAATTTGTTGAAGCAAAATGAAATCACTCAAAGACAATATTGCAAGAGATTAAAATCAAGTGGAGCAAAACTCAATCTTCCATTAAGTGAAAAGCTCTCAAATGATATGATTACATATAAGAGAGTAATAAAGTAACTCCTCCATAAAAGGTGGTCAATATACCCCTGAAATAGACAAGTAACTCCACAAAAAGTGGTCAACAAACCAAGAATATAGGATTAACTCCCTTACCCATAATAGTTAGTCAAGTGAGTTACTTCCTAGTCACCTGGTCAATTTGCACACATAATCAAGATTCTCCATGAAAGTAAGAAAACTTCAAGTGAGGAAAAAAACCCATAATAAATAAATATGGGAAAAAAAACCCATACTCTAATAAAGGTCATCCATTTATCAATCACTTTAATCAAATCTACTAGCTATAGTCATATAGTTTCACAATCACATATCACACAAGAAATTTAGGAGGGAGAACTACATTATCCTAAGGCCCATTTGGGATATGTAGTTAGTGCTCAATTATAAGGGGTTTCTGAGGCTAGATCAACCATCCCCACTAATCCATTTTTTACTCCCTTTGTTATCTAATTATTATCTAGTGCATGTGTCAAACTAGGGTTTTGTAATTTTTAGATATTTTATGTGGCATATCAACACACAAAGATAAAAAATCCAACCCTCAAAAACAATCACATATGCCCAAATTGATAAATATAGAATACAATTAAGTAGGATGTGGTTGCAATTAATAAACAATGCCATGGTGTATTATTATTTGCCTCATGCAGACTTATCCCAACAGACTGTGAATTACTATTTTATAACATAGCTATGTTTGTAGGTATTTTCACATGGTTTTCACTTACATTCAACCTGTACAATTAGATCTATTTCAGTTTTGAGGAACAATTTTCTAACCCTAGTCCAATTTACTATTTTTTATCAAGTTTTTTTATTTCTATAGATTCTGTATTTTATTATAGTGTATTGTTTCTATTAATGCACTTAGTTAGATTTACCTAATTAAAAGTAGATTAAACAAATCCAAGGCAAGGTTAGTTTTTTTAGAACCATATAAGATATGATCATGGTAAGTCATTAATAAATAGGTGTCAAATTTTAGCTAAATTCATCAATGAAGCACATAATAATAAGAATCACAATAAATGCATGATATAAATCATGGAAACACCAATAGAAATAGATATCACATAATATAAATACGCATGATAGTGATCACAACACCAAGGTCACAATAATAATCATTTTTTTCCATATAAAAAAATGTTAACATGCACACACACAATATCATAGTGAATAATCCATATGCACACATATTATTATCAAGAAGCAAACAAACATACAAGACATGACATGAATCTGCCCTGACATGGACATGACATGGACTATAGGATCATCTTATTTAATTAAAACATGATGTGATAAGACACTATCAATGTGTCTAAATAATATATAACACATCAAATATCAAGAAATGCCACAATCATCGGCATCAAATAAGCATGAAGCAAGATCTATTAGACTTAATAATTAATCAATGTCAACATATAGTATAGAAAAGCATAATATCCATATAAATTATCATTCTAATAAGTATTAACAAGAGTGAGTCATATATAATTAGTGTAAATATATCAATACTATCAATGAACTATCATATAAAGATATAACATAAAAAAATGTGTGAATAGTCCCCCAACACGAGTATGCCCCTAATGTAGAAAGGTTTCCAATAGGTGTGATCAATTTCACACATTTGTATGCCCATGTATCATATGTAATCTATATGTCCTACATCTAACTCATGTATACCATGAAAATCATGTGCAAATAAAATGGATATGTAACTCACCAAGTATGTAAAAATTCACATTAAGAAACTATGTGTACCATCAAAGCAAGTCATACGTAGGTCAGGGTTTTGTATTTTTAAATATTTTGAATGCCTTAATGTTTTTGATATTTTTGTATTTTTGAAATATTTATATAACCAAGCATTCAATTAATGAACCAAAGCTAGGGAGTAAGGCTATGAAATAAAAGAATATGATTGATCCAAAAAATCAATAGTATAGGTAAACATATAGTGTGCACCAGGTGTAGTAGTAAAGTAGATTAAAGAAGGAAAATAATATGCCTCTATTTTATGGTAAATGTATGTCTCAAAGGAGTATATGAAAAAACTCATAATAAGTGTATGATCCCAATAGGAAAGAGTTAGTGTACAAATGTCATAAGATGTATAGGTATCGAATAAATTTGATCATGTAATCTCAATGTGTGCCATGACAGAATCAATAATAAATAATCAATATGGAGAGATGGGAAAGTTTTATGCCACATCAAAGTGTAATATGCCTCAAAAAATATGTACTAAAAATAGACTATTGTAAAGGATGTATATGCATATATCATCATAGGATATCTACCATGAATGAACAGATCAAGAAAATCAATAAAAAAGTAAGGGATGATAAAACATAATTATCAAGTGAAAGGTAAGGGATCGAAGAATTATCAAATAAAAATCATGTACATGTCCATATCAAAAATAGAAGAATGGATAAATTAATGAGTCAACTCAGGAGAGAGAGAATGATCAAATAAGAAAGTAACAACAAGATATGTATATTAAGCTACATCTTAGTTAACTTATGATCCCATTAATGGGATTCTAAAGTGTAGATATTATATTAATCAATAGGTCATGGGAAAGGAGTAGCACATATTTCATTATTTGAATTAGATTAAACCATGAGGTGTATAATATTTGTAATCATAAGTATGATCAATATAATTATGTATGTACTATTTATCTATAGTATTCAAAGTAACCTATGGAATTTGTTGTATGTTAGGAGAATATATCATTATCTTTTATGAAATGTGTTCAAAAGACTATTGTAATACTACCAGAAGATGCGACAAACTAGGTAATGTAGAGGACACTAGAAAATTGGTCATCGAGGAAAATCAATTGCTTTTCATTATGTTGGGAGAAGAAAAATGGATAAGTAAAGCTGTGTTGGATATTCTTCAAATATTTATGAATTATGTATGAAATTGTCAGCTATATGTATTTTGTCCTATCCTCCACGATTTGAAAAGGGATAGAATATGAACAATATCCTCTCTTTGGTGTTAATGTATGAGAAGAATATGAATAGTTAGGAACTATAATGACTATAAATATGTATGTTTTTATGAAGAAGAAGATGAACCTTTATTGAGATCAATATGGACTTTTTGGTTACAATTACCTGTCATATTTCTTATGTTATTTCTTATTTACATTATCATGTTTAATGTTTGGTTTAATCTTATCTAAAGTAATCCAAATGATCTGCAAACCTTAAGAATTCTTTGGATTAATCTTAAGTTCTTATCTATCACATGATAACTCATTTTTGTCATGCTTCTATTAATTATGAATTATCTATACCATCCTACGTAGTATAACAAAACTTAGCTATATTTGTCCTTAACATGTTCTATTACATCAAGAATATCTGCTAACAATGGTGTGATGAGCATGGAAACACTCCTTCTAGAGGAAACTATACTAAGATGGTTATCAAGATAGTGAGACATTGAAACATGGTTATACCAAAAAGTATGGCACTTCACAGAAGAAGAATCTAAAAGGACTAGTCTTATCACAAGTGAAATCATTCAGGAGCATATATATGGAGAAATATATGAATTTTATGGTATGAGTTGCTTGAACTGCTAACTAATTGGTTGACAAGACTGGAATACTATTGATTCAATCCCAAAATGAAAGAAATTATTACTTAGACTGAAGAGAAGATAGACCAGTTGTTGAAATTGGAAACTGATTGGATGAGAGTGATAGACTATTGGGTCACCACTACCATAGAATGATACATCATCAAATTTATAGTATAGGGGTATATAATGTTTGAAGTTGTGCAGGATCATTTTGTCTGAGGAATCAGAGGAAATTTTTTGCAGTGACTTCCTCTCATGTTGAAGATATTGGTTGTGGATAAGGCCATGGTACCTACTCTAGCCAATATGGAGTAGTCATTTTGGGCATATGGGGATGTGTGTGCATGATGGTGAATGATGGATAGATGAGTAAGTAAAGCTTGAACCTGAATCCATAATGGAGACATGAGGAAAGAAGAGTTAGAAGAAAACTCTGGATTCAGAATAGGAACTACAACAACAAAATAGATGGAATAAACAAAATAATACCAAAATAGCTACAAGTAGAAGTAAGATTAATAGTAGAGTAGATGATGAATGAGTGTGTATATGTGATGAGCGAGATGATGAGCTTAGGATGAATAAAGAGGATGATGATGGATGCCAATAGATAGAATAAGAGGATGAAGAATGAGATGAAGATGAGATGTGTGAAGAAGAAGATGAGAGTAATTTAGGAGTATAACAAATAGAAGATAGAAGTAATGCATAGCTAAAAGAAAGGGTATTATCAAAATAAGAAGAATTACATAAAGAAACAAAAATTATTCCAAGGTTAATCATAGGTTCAATAAAACCAAAGGAAGAAGTCACCGGAAAGAATTATTCACTGAAAGTGTATGCATCCCCATAACCCAATCTTTTATATTCTAGTTGAATTTTTTAGCCCGATGAACATGAGGATAAAAATTGGAAAAGACCATTTTCAAAGAACATTAACTGTTGGGGTATAAAAATTCACACAAAATCTATTAGGAAGGGTTTGAAGGCCATAAGATTAGTTGGAGTTGAACAACAATAATAAGAAAGCACATACAAGCAAAGTATACATGATAATTCTTCTGGTGCGTAGAGTACTACGTAAGCATGATCACTCAAAACATAGATGCCTCCAATATTAAATGTATAGAAGACTCCATTCATACCAATCAATATGTTAAATAAATTAGAAGGATTCTTAAACTTAGCCATCTATGATGAGTCCACAGACCTTGAATAGTACCTACTAACTTGCAAAATGAAATGTCAAATTAAGGGCATCACTAATGAAAATTTAAAAAAGTGTGAATTAGTATGGGCTTTAGATGGGAGAGCACTGGATTTCATATACAAAATAGATCTTTAGTAAGCAAGTTTAAAAGGTGTTCATGATTGGCTCATCACAAAATTTAAGATTAAGAAATGCACTATCCAAACAATATAGGACCTAAAGGAGAAAAGGCAAAAGTTTGGAGAGTTAGTTTGTGACTATGATTATAGATTTTATGGTGTAATTAATAAGGTATAATTTACTTTGATAGATAAATACAAAGTAGCATGGTTCATTGAAGGACTATGAAATAGGATTCAGTTTACCACTACACAAACTCAATATGAGACAAAAGCATATGCTAGAGCTGCTACACTATGCATATAATAGATTGAGGATTATGGAGAAGCCCATGTTGCTAATTATAAAATTTTAAACACACTACGAGATTTCATGAAAAGAATGAAGCAATACCATGAGGTGGATAAGCCTAAATTGAATCTATGGTGCACAAAGTGTAGAAAAGGACACCATCAAAATGATTATCCTAAATTCAAGATAGAATTATATGAACTTCATCAGGTAGTAGGTCATGCCATGACATAATGCCATCTTCTACAATAATATATCAAAAATCTACAAAATTTGTATTGTAATTTCTACAAGTTGACTAACCATGATGAGAAGAACTTTAGATTTTTACAAAAGCTTAAAGAGGGCATCTCCAAAAATGTATTTGCCATCGTAGTGTATCAAATCTCCTCGATGAATCATGAAAGCCCAGGCCTAGAAGCTGATAAGAGTTGTGCGACCTAAATAGTTCCATAATGGATTTCGATTTCACCATAGTATCAACCTCATGGTCTGGTTGGATGGACTCCTTCACTGATTTGGACACCTTCATCCCCTCAATATTAGTATGCATCACCTTGGAGCTCACCCATAATACAATAAAAACAAATGAATTGGACCCCTCCAACTATGCAATAGTAATTCAGCATAGGAGATAACAATCAATAGTACCAACATTAGAAATCTATGCAGCAATAAAGAGGATATCAAAGGGGATATCAATCTAATAGAGGAGTTTGAGGTGATTATAGAGGAGGATACCAAGGGGGTAGAGGCAATAACTATCAAAGGCCTCCTCTACAACGCTACCTATGTGGGGAATACAATCATGTCCAATGAAATTGTTGGATGAATCCATAAATACAATTGTATTACACATATTGTAGAGTCTTTGATCAGCTTGACAAAGAAGATTATCCTATTCTAGAGAAGCAGATGAAGGAAAAATTCATATAAAATGTAAATATGGTAAGTACAAAGACTAAAGAAAATACATTTTTGAATGCTATGACATGACAAAAACATGCATAAAAAGGGCTACATCCACTAGAGATGCCTCAAGTTTAGGGCATCAAAAAAGTTAAAAAGGATAACTATCTAGATCTAGCTACAAAAAAAAATCTCATGCATGAAGTTGCATAGTTATTGAAGAACATTCAACATTAGGAAACTATTGATGGTGATGTTGCAGTAATTGATGCATAGATGTATGGCCAAATTGTGCACACTATATGACAAGATGGAGTTCTCACTGCACTCACAAATCTCCTAAAACTTTTGATTAATTTGTGTAATGAAGATATATCACAGAACATCATGAATGTATTCCATAATCTTTTGAAATGTGTGTAGTGTGGTCAACAAAAGACAAAAAATTGGTATAGTATGTCAAGATGAAAAAACCCTAAGATGTTGATGCATGGATTGATATTGAGGTTATTGGTTATGAGATTTTGAATGTTGTCTTTGATTTTGACATCATAGTTAATATGATTCCTAGATCTACATGGGAAGCTATTGGATGACTAGCTCTTAGTTATAGCCTAGTAACTCTGAGCTTAGCTAATTACGGAAAAGTTAATCCTATTGGTATATTGGAGGATGTCAAGATCAAAGTTATATACTTGTTTTTACAAGGTGACTTTGAGGTCATAAATATGAATACTACAACAACACACTACCCTACACTGATAGAAAAAAATGGGCATATGATGGACAAATGACTGTCAATACAATGCACAACTAGCTCAAGACACATCAAGGTGATAAAGTTGTTATCACTCCTCTCAATAAATCACACAAGCCTTACATAATTATATTTGAATTAGAATCCCCCTATGCTCTGTAAAAATCTAGTTGGATAAAGTTTAATACTGAGGAGAATCCAAAAGCTCTGTGCGTAGTTAAATGTAACTTCTTATACCACCATGCCAAACCATAAGTACAATAATTTATCACTCATAAACTCAAGACATCAGAATAGTGGAGGCCCAAACTAGTAGCTACACAACTGGTGGTAGATCAGTTTGTCATTGAAGAATGTGCCTTTATGTCTACAAAATCTTCAAGTCAATCCTAATTTGATTCTCTGTATCAAGTCGACAATCACATGTAGGACTACATAGAAATGATAAGGGAAGGCAATTTACCATGGGAAACAACTTCATCTATCAATGGTGACTCAGATGCCCACCTCCTTAACAAGGCTCAAGGTGATCACGAATTATGACCGATGTGAATGGTCTTTATGCATGAGTGATAATTACCTATGTACTATGTAATGGAGAACATCAATGATTTCATTATGTGCTTGTAAGTCCATATTCTAACCATAAATTAGTGAGTCAATGCTTTAAATCATTCTCTAAAGGGAGTTGTTGTGAAATGGTGGGTAACTCATTATAATGACCAGCTTGAATGGGATGATGCCTACGAGCTCATAATCATTAGATTCTAATTGTCATATTTCATCCATACCAATTGGCCATTCTTTCAAGAAGGTGAGTGCCCCAAAATTAATGTACATAAGTGTGTTAACGTTTAGAATGAGGAATTTGTCACACCAAACTACTGGGTTCACATCTTCTACTATACACTTGTTCCACTACTAGCAGCATGGTACATGCACCAAGAACACAGAAGGGAGACCAAACATTGAGCACAAGTATAGAGTGATTTTATAAAGACCTTTGTGTTTGAATATGAAAATCCATTGGTCCATAATGTAATGTAGAAAATCAAGTGTTTTTTATGCCATGGGTATGCAAAAGACTTTAACACTACAACAAAATCTATTACACATAAAAACATAGTCTCTAATATTAACAAGGCATTACAAAGGTAAAAATCTGATAAGAATGAATAACAAGCTTTGATGCAACCATGTCAACACATACAAGATGAGGCACCGGATAGTGAAGATTAAGACTCTGATGGTGACTTAGATTTGAATTATTTATTTGAGCTTGAGTGACCTGTAGAACCACTCAAGGACACCAGTACAACACTAGCTAAGGAAGATAAGTTGTATAGCATCCAAATTCCTATAAAATAAGAGCAAAGGGGTATACAAGAATCTGTGGATGATGAAAAATATAATATTTATCATCTACCTATCAAGAAGCATGTCGTTAATATTAGAATTGAGAAGGTTCCAAAACTGGCAAGCATAGGTGATTATTGGATGGAAACTAAAATTTTAGAAGCTCTACAAATTTTGAGGGATTACCAAGATATCTTTCACACCAAATTATCAAAATCTCAAGGGTTTGACCCATCTCTTGGTGAGATGCACATTAAATTGAAGGAGTACGCATGGTTGATCAAGAAGCGACCATATAAACTCAATCTAAATATGAAGGTAAAAATAAAGGTAGAATTGGATAGATTATAGGATGCAGGGATAATCTATCAAGTAGAAAAATATGATTGGGTAAGCCCCACAGTAGTTCAACCCAAGAAAATAGGAGAAATTCAAGTATCTAGATACTATTGCATTGTGAATGATGCCTACGCAAATGATCCATTTCCAATACCATTCATAGATGAAGTTTTGGAGTATGTTGTAGCACATGAAGTATATTTTTTAATGGATGGTTCAGTCGATATCATTAGATCTCTATCATAGAAGAAGATCGATCCAAAACAAATTTTACAACAAAGTGTGGCTCTTTTGCACACAAGGTCATGCCTTTTGTTCTTAAGAACATACCCACAATGTTCTCTTGTGCAATGGTTACAACATTTAAGGATTTAATTCATGATTTCCTGGAAGTCTTCTCCCTTTTAAAAGAGCATTTATCTAAGATATGTTTAATGTTGGAATGATGCCAAGCTTTGTGCATTGCTTTGACTCTAAATAAATGTTTAATTTTTACACCATTTGGAGTATTACTTGGACATGTAGTATACAATGAAAGTATTCTAATAGATTAAGCAAAAATCATAGTAATACTAAATATGCCTCCACCTATTATTTTTATTGAAGTGTACTCTTTTCTTAGACATACAGGCTACTATCATAAATTTATCTAAGGCTATGCAGTTATTTCATCTCTACTGGAAATCTTACTATGCAAAAAAGCAAAATTTGTCTAGACCTGAGAATGTCAAGCAACTATCATTGAGTTGAAATAGCAACTGGTTACTGCACCCATATTAATTTTTATAGATTAGAATAAGCCTTTCCACATACATGTAGATACTTTGAACATTGTAGTTGGTGTTGTACTTGCATAGCCCAGAGATGGTGCACTTGACCATCCTATCTACTTTGTTAGTTGGGAACTATTTGAAGTAGAGAAAAAATATACAACCACTGAGTAAGAAGCATTGGCCATTGTGTTTTAACTTTAAAAAAATTGGCATTATCTACTTCCAACACCATTTGAAGTCTTCATTGACCATCAATTCCTATAATATCTGGTCAACAAACCAATGTTAGGAGGATGTATCTCTTGATTATTGATGTTATTTCAAGAGTTTCAATTCCATATAAATGTCAAACCAGGAAGGGAGAATGTAGGACCAGACCTCCTCAGCCACATCCCAAATGGGGAAGAGTCAAAAGAATTACAAGAAGACTCTCTTGATACCCATCTTTTTTATGTCTTTATGATTTTTAAAAACTTTGGAGCCATCACCAACTTCCTCAAGTAAGGAATATTCATTGTGCACTTTTAGGAGTGGGATAAAAATTAGTTTGTGACTAGAGCACTACCATATACCATCATTAATGGACTTCTATATCATTGGGAAAGGATGAAACCCTACACAAGGTTGTCCTCGAACATGAATGACCTCAAATATTGGAGGAATCTCATAAAGGAGTTACAGGAGGACATTTTGCAAGAGAGACTACAAATAGAAAAATTCTACAAAGCTAACTATGGTGGCCAAATTTGTTCCAAGATGCACATAGAGTTACGTAGCACTGCGATGTCTACCAACACATGGGTAAACCACTCTAAAAAGATGAGATACCATTGCAACCTTTGTTAGCAAATCAACCTTTTGAAAAATGGGGTATCAATTTTTTTAGACCAATAAACACACCAAGCAGGTGTAGCAAATCTAGATACATCATTACTATGATAAATTATTTTACTAAGTGGGTTGAAGCTACTGCCACACCTAGCTGCAATGCAAAGGATGTAGTGAAGTTCCTATATGAAAATATCATTACTAGGTTTGGATGCCCTATAAATTTAATCAATGATAGAGGAATGAAATTTCTAAATGACACCATCAAGGCCTTGTGATGAGGCCAGGATATGCCCAATACATGTATAATAAATGACCTCATCTTACTCTTTCTTTCTATTAAGTTTGATTGCATTTTGTAACTTTTATTTTGATCTGAGATGAGTTATGATGTAATTATCCATCTTTTGTTGATTGTGATTCTAATATTTAAAAAACCCTATAATTCCTAACAAGTGTGTTGGAAAATTCAAGTTTTGCATTAAAACAGGTCATCATTAGGCTAAAGAACAAATATGAAGTGGATTGCATGTTTTTGGAAGCATTGAAATCAATTCAGCTTAGTTCCGAAACTCCACCATACTATTTCAAGTTGTTGCATTTTCAGACTTAGATCTGGAACTCTATATTTAGCCCCATAATTATCCGAATTAGCTCTAGTACCCTTGAAGATAAGCTCGAGAACTTTCACGGCTAGATATAGAACTGATAAGGATCTATTCCAAAATAGTTGGCGATCTATCAAGTCAATGATCCCATTAAATCATGAATAGATTCATGATTTCCATATTTTCAGATCCAAGATATTTATCACATAGCTAGACATCCAGCCACATCTTGATTTCGCATCTATTCTGGGCACAATTCTGTTCCATCGTATCTATGAAACAGTTACAACCATCAAAGCATCTATATATGCAGACCTAGGAATTTAGGATATATAGAGAAGATCATTGAAGAATAGAGAAAAAGGATAGATTAGTACATTTTGTAATACAAAATATTTTATCAATGAAATAGCCATTTCTGTTTTGAAAGCAAATTAAATTGTTCAATCATGTCTCTAGGCGAAGCAAGGGCCCACTCCTCCAAAGAACTAAGATCTTCATTTTTAGTCGATATTCATATTTTATTTAAGCAAATAGGTAACTCTGTTAAATTTATAAATGCTTCCAACTCCTTAAAGTTAAATTTTTTTGTAAATTTATTCCTGCAGGCATTTTAGATTAAATTCTCATTTCTTTGCAATCATTTTCCAGCAATCTATTTTATTCTGCAAAAGTGTGTTTACTTCCAGCAAATTCATTTCTACAAATGTGTGTTTACTTCCAGCAAATTCATTTCTATAAATGTGTGTTTACTTCCAGCAAATTCATTCCTACAAATGTGTGTTTACTTTCATCAATTTTCATCATTTGATTCCAATAAGGTTTTGACCAAGAAGTCCTTAAGACATTAAAAAAACCCCAAAACAAAAAGAAAAAATACATATACCTACAATCAATTACTAAATCGATATGATTCTTAATGTTGCATATAGATTTAGACACAGCCCTAGTTAAATATGACATCAATAAGAAATTGATTAAATGTAGGGAATAATGAAACCCAACATTTTTGGTGCCATTTTCGAGGACTCACTAGTTGGAATTTTCTAATTAGGTGTCAACAAGAGCAACAATCATTCATTTAATAATTAAAGAAAATTTCCCTAATTTATGAGTAGACTATGAGAATCCAAGGGTAGATTTCTCCCCAAAATATTTGAAGAAGAATTTCCATCATCCTCTAGTTTAAGTAAGGACGTTGAGCAAGACTTGGAGGCACCATTATCTCCTACAAGATAAGAAGCAAAATTGCCATTTTTGGAATTTTTGGATCAGCCACCAGAACCAAGTAGAACCTTAGGGAGAAGGATTATTTCTCAAGATCCATTGAGGGAAAGTTTTGATTCTCAATTGAGTAGTCAACCTCCTACTCCTGACTTTTCACCATCCCCAAAACAGACCACATACCACATTGATTGGGAGAAGGGACTAGAAAATACTAGAGAGATGGCACGAGAAGATGGAAGAGAACCTTTACCTATCCCATTCAGATTGAGGATGATGAAACCAATATGAAAAACATCTCACCCGCACACTTGCCCACATTTATAGGAATGTCATCTGAGGATCCTGACCAATTTTTATTTGAGTTTAAATTACTATGTCAGACTTATGATTACAAGACAGATAATCAAAAACTCAAGTTGTTTCCATCTACTCTGAAGGATGCAACAATGAGGTGGTTTATGGGATTATCATGTAATTCTATTACAAATTAGGAACAAATGAAAACTATCTTCCTAGACAAATATCAAGATTATTGCAGAGGAAGAAATCGAAAGGAGGAATTTTTCAAAATCAAACAGGAAGAAGATGAAAATATGGAAGATTATTTGGACATATTACTCTTTGTGAGTAAAAGATGTGTATTTGTACTTCAAGAATATTTAAATAAAGCCATTTTTCTCAAAGGTCTAGATGATGAATCTAGAGAAACCCTTAATTTAATTGGCGAAGGAAACATTGTTCAATTAATAATGGATGAAATCATAGAAATTTGTACAAACTATTCAAGGACAAGGGGTGGACCTAGAAAAGGGAAAATGGTTAAAAATTCAAATACAGATATGAACAAATTGATGGATGAATTGGAAAACTTTAAAATAGACATATTAGTTCAATTAACCTCCACCATGGATGGATTGCAAGCTAAATTAAATGCCCAACTTGAACCATTAGCCATGTATTGTCCTAGATGCAAGAAGAAGCATGAAATAAGGGAATGTCCTTTGGATAAGATAGAAGTATGTCTTATTTATGAATCTAAATAACATGATACGATTTTTCTCTTCTTCCACTCATAAAAAATTAGCTCAAACAAACCAATACATCATCCACCACAGAAGAATTGAATTTTGTTCAGAGATAACCCAGCCAAGGACAATTTATGCCAAGACTAGCTCCTAATCCCTGGATGATGCAATGGGCAGCTCAAACAGTACCAAAAATTTGGGGAAAACCACCTTGGGCCCCTCAACCCACATGGCATCCTCAAGATTGGGCAAGTCAATCTTGGTATACTCAAGGACATCAGCAACCTTGGGCTGGTCAAGGAAATCCTTATGCTTGGCCGCCATAACCTAGATGGGGCCCTAGTAATTATGTGCAAGAGAAAACATATCCAAATCAAAACTAGCAAGCCATAATGGGACCTCTAACACATAATCCATAGGTTGAAAACATATTTTTTTTAAAAATGCTAGCACAACTAGTAGCAAACCCAAGAAACAAACAAATAACTTCTGTATACGAAATAGAACCAGCAAAATTAGTTGATTTAAATACAATGGATTGTAAAAACATTCAAACCAGATCTGGCAAAATAATTAGCAATCCACCTGCTATAATCATTGAGATGACAGAAGAAGCTAAAACCCCTAGCACATTTACACCTAAGGAAGATGACAAAGAAAGAGAAGGAATCAGAAAGAAATTCTACTGAGATTCCATTTCCAGAGAGACTTAAAGAAATCATAGAACTTAAGGAATCTGAATTGGTGTAGGAACTAAGAAGATTAAATATTGAAATACCATTGTTACAAGCAATTAATGATATTCCAGAGTTGAACAAGTTAATCAAACTATTATGTTTTAAAAAACTTAGAAGAAAGAAGCAGTACCCCAGGACTATTCAGGTAGACGGGAAACTTGCTAATTTATTAGCAAGAAAACTCCTACTACCCAAATATGGAGATCCTGGAAGCCCTGTTATTTATGTGTCTATAGGTAATAAGGATATACATAACATTTTGATTGATTTGGGTGCAGCTATCAATGTAATGACAATGGACACTTTGACAACATTACCATTACTAGGCATACAACCTACTAATACTATATTGCAGATGGTAGATCATTCTATAGAAAAACTAGGAGTTATTGAAGATGTGGCAGTAATAGTGGAATCATGGGAATATCCAGTTGACTTCCTTATCTTACAGCCAAAGGGTAAAACACTTAGTTATCCCATTAATTTGGGGAGACCATGGTTAGCTATAGTTGCTACCTTAATTGATTGTAGGTTAGGTGATATGACTATTTTAAATGGTAAGAATTCTAAGCAAATTTCATTATATCCATCTGCATGACCTTTTATTAATAATCAAGCAAAATTATGGTTTGATGATCCTGATATTAATGAGCAAAATATATCTTCTTTAGCTATGATAACATTGCAAGATCATGTACGGGAAATAGATGATATGGTTAATCCTTCATTAAATGAACATCAATCATCATTAGAGCAAACAGGATTAGTTCTGAAACATGCCAAATCTGTTCTGGAACCATCACAATTAGTTTTGAAACCACACCAATTCTCTGCAATTGAAGATAATTTCACTCCGAAGGAATGCAATTTCTCTTGGCAAGAGGAAGGATCTGTAGCTACAACTTTACAGATATCAAGAGATGATGAAGAATTTCTAGACAACAACAATAATGGGGAATTTGACCTACAACAAGATAAGTTTAATAACTCTTCCTGTTGTCCTTTGTCCAACATTCTGTCTCAAGGAAATTTTGGAGATGTTGCTACATATCATATGTTGTTACCACATGCATTTCTATTAAACACCTTAATGGAACCCCTTCAATAAATTAGTTCATCATATCCTAGAACCAAACATGTTGAGATTTAACCAGGATAAATTTTGAATATTAATAGCTGGTTAAAGAATGATGAAGTCAAACTCTTTGAAGTTTTGAAGGATCATACTAAAGTTTTTGCTTGGGACTATAGAGATATGAAGGGAATTCATCCAAGTATTTGCACCCATCACATTTATACTGAAAACATTAGACCAGTTAGGCAACCTTAGAGAAGGATTAATCCAGACTTAAAGGATATAGTCAAACAAGAAATTAAAAAACTATTACAAGTAGGTTTTATCTATCTTATCTCAGATAGCCAATGGGTATCTCCTCTTGTAATTGTCCTTAAAAAGAATGAAAAAAGGATAATTTGTGTTGGCTATAGGGAACTGAACAAAGCCACCCTAAGAGATTATTTTTCCTTACCATTTATAGATCAAGTCTTAGACAACCTTTCAGGCAAATAGTACTTTTCCTTATTGGATGGATTTAGTGGATACAATCAAATTAGAGTTGTTGTTGAGGATCAGGATAAAACTACATTTACTTGTCCATGGGGTACCTTTGCTTATAGGGTATTGCCATTTGGACTATGTAATGCTCCAGCAACCTTTCAAAGAGTTGTATTAGCAATTTTTGTAGACCTAACAAATGACTGTGTGGAGGTATACATGGATGACTTTACTGTGTATGAAGATACATTTGATGATGCTTTAAAAAATTTAGACAGAGTATTAACAAGATGTGAACAACATCACTTGTCTCTTAGTCATGAGAAATGTTTGATAATGGTTGATGAAGGGATTGTATTAGGACACCATATTTCAAAAAGAGGAATTCAAGTTGACCAAAACAAAATCAAGATTATTTTAGATTTGCCTATTCCTCAAACCCCCACAAATATCAAGTCATTTTTAGGGCATGCTAGATACTATAGGCGCTTTATTAAGGATTTTAGTAAAATTGTTGCCCCCATATTTAATTTGCTTACCAAAGATTGTGAATTTCTTTGGGATGAACAGTGTCAACATGCTTTTGAAGAAATTACAGAGAAATTAGTAACTACCCCAGTATTGTAAGGACCTAATTGGGAGAAACCTTTTCACATCCAAACTGATGCCTCAAATACCTCAATTGGTGTAGTTTTGGGACAGAAAGATGAGGAAGGAAGAATGCATGTTATTTACTACCTAAGTAAAAATCTTACTCCCACTGAAATAAATTACACTACCACTGAAAAAGAATTTTTGGCTGTGATCTATGCAATCAATAAATTTAGACATTACATTATAGGGTATAAAATATTTGTACATACAGATCACTCAGCAATTAAATATTTAATGAACAAACCAGTGGTTAGAGGTAGAATAATTAGATGGTTATTACTTCTAAAAGAATTTGATATTACCATTGTGGACAATCGAGGCAAATCTAATATGGTAGCTGATTTCTTGTCAAGATTGACCACTACAGGGGAGCAAGATCCAGTCAAGGATAACTTTCTAGATGAACAATTGCTTGTTATTTCAGCTAATACACCATGGTTTGTTGACATGGCAAATTATCTTTCAATAGGGAAGTTTCCTCTTTCTTTCACTAAAAAATAAATAAAGAAGTTAATCAAAACCAGTGCATAGTTAAAATGGTTAAATGGAATGCTATTTAAATGTGGTCCTGATTTGGTTTTACGTAGGTGTGTTAGAGAAGATGAAATCTTTGACATCCTCTGGACATGTCATGATGAGCCAAGTGGAGGACACTATTCATTGAAAAGAATATCTCACAAGATACTTGGCATTGGTTACTATTGGCCATCTCTGTACAAAGATGTGAAGAGATATATCAGGTGGTGTGATCCTTGTCAAAGGATGGGATAGCCAACCATTACCAATGAAATGCCTCTGCAACCACAAGTAGTGATTGAACCATTTGAGAGATGTGGATTGAATTTTGTTGGACCCTTTAATCCTCTTTCACAAGGAAAAGAGCACATTCTTATGTGTACTGATTATGTAACAAAATAGGTAGAAGTGCAGGCTTTGATAAATGCCACTGAAGAAGTAGTTATTGATTTCATTTGGCATAGAATTATGGTAAATTTTAGAGCACCAAGAAGCTTAGTTTCAGACCAGGGACCACAATTTATGTCCAACATGATCTATGCCTTCACAACATATTATCATATTAATCATAGGAAGCCATCTCCCTATCACCCGCAAGCAAATGGACAAGTTGAAGTAACAAATAGAGAATTAGAAAACATCCTCACTAAAATAGTTGAAGCTGAAAGAAGAGATTGGGTAAACAGACTACCTAAATCTGTCTAGGCTTACAATACAACTTGGAAAACCATAACAGGGTTTTCACCATATGAGTTAGTCTATGGAAAAAAGCCCTTATTGCTTATTGAGTTCGAACTACAGACATTGAAGACAATAGCTAAGGTGGGAATTGAATTGGATGTAGCTCAAAAGGAATGAATCCTTCAACTTAATGAATTGGATGAATTCAGAATGAAAGCACTTCACCAAACAGAGATAATCCAAAAACAGAGGAGGTAATGGCATGATTCACATATCAAGAAAAGATAATTCAAAGTAGGAGATTGGGCATTGTTATTTGATTCTAAGTACCAACAATTCAAAGGCAAATTAAGAACCAGATGGTTGGGACCTTATCAGATCAAACAGATATTTGACAATATTTCTATCTAGTTACTTCCTATTGATGGCAGCAGAAGAGTACTCTTGGTCAATGGACATAGGCTAAAACTTTATAGGAAGCCTCCTACTAAGGATGAATTCTTGAAGCAGATTGAAGTAAATGAAGAATTTGATCATATGGAAGAACCCAGTTCTTCCAAAATGATCAAATAATCAGATGAAAAGATCTTGAATAAAGGGAAGAGGATGAAAACTAGTAAATGGTGTTCTCTTCTCCAAAAAAAAGATCAATTGAAAACTAGTAATGGCGATTGATCTTCTCAAATAAATGGCTAATTTAAATAATGTTTTTTTCTAACTATTTTCTGGATTACATCATCAAGGATGGTAATTATGTTTTTAACTTGTTAAAGGTTAGATTGAAAGTTTGCATGTGTGATTAGACTTGATTTAAAAAGATTAGTATGATGAGTCATTTATTATACATCATGGTTAAATGTGCAAAATCATGAGAAGGATATTGATGATGGAATGAGTTGGTGGATAGTCAAAAAGAATCATTCTTGAACCAACAAAGTAAAAGCTAGTTACAAAAAAAAAATTAAAAGAGATATAGTGAATTACCTCCATCAGTTCTGCAGTTGAGTACAGTAGTTCTGTTGTCAAAATCACTAAATTCTGCAGTTGAGTATAGTGATTTTGCTATCGAATTCACCCAATCAGCAACTAAATTTGCTATTTCTGCAGTTAAAATCATTAGTTCCACCGATAAGAGAAGCAATCTTCAACTAACCTGTGTAAGCTTCAAGAAGCACGAATCATGGGAATCAAAAAGGGAGTCAGAGCATTGGTCAAAGGCTAGTTCATCTAGTCTCTATATGAGAATTCATTATGGTAACCCACTCACCTTTGCTACACATTTCCAATCCCATGCATTTAATGACAAATTTAAGGGACCTTATCTTTTCAATTTATAGCAAAGCATGGATGTATTCACCTCTTATGAGAAGGCAAATTTTGATAATATCTATGATGCATGTTTAAAAAGATGAGAATTTATTTCAGTGGCTGTTAGGTTGTGGAGCTAAAAGCTTCAACCCTTTACAAACTGAAGGAATAATGGTTGCTGAGATCTAGGAGCACCGGCGTCGGTAGCAGGACCGACGTCAGTAGAGACCAGTGCAGAAGGCCATCGGCGACGATAGGAAGTCGGCCGACGTCGGCAGAACTAGACAAGCAGGGACCAACGTCGGTCGCCTGTGTGTTCCCGAACTGCTCGTTTCACGGACAGTTAGTTAAGTGAACGAAGAGTTTGCATGTTGAGACTAGCCAGAGTCTTGGGCTGCGAGGATAATTGTCTAAATTAAGAGTCTAAGTTATTGTTTGAGTTAGGGATCTATTTATAGACCCATTGGCATGTATTGTTTAATGTATGAGATAGAAAGGAAGAGTTCTTTCTAGTTGTAAGATCAGTGAGTTGCAGGGTGTTGCAAGCTCATTGGGGATCTACATGTAAGTTTGGTCTTTGAATTGCAGGTTGCAGGTTCATGAGAGATCAGCTTGAAGTGCTATAGAGTGCTTGGTGTACCGACAGGGTTATTACTGACTGGTTGGTGAGGTGAACACCAATTCTGTGTGTGAGTTGGTTGTTGGGACCATTTTTTGTGTAAGAGAGTGTGTGTGAGAAGAATTAATGTACACTTGAGGTGTGGCGAATCTTTGTAAGGTGAAAGAGTGTGGTGGCTCTTTGATGTATTCTTTTCTGTATAGTGTTAATACAAGATAGTGTATTGTCTCTCATATTCTGTGCTATTGGTGAATTCCAGTTACTCATGTTTCTGGTTATTTCCGCATATTCAATTGCTTATATTTGGTAATCATAATGTGCTCTTTTTGAGGAGCAAGATCCTAACGGGTGGAATTAGAACAGGGGTGTTTGTTCTTGGATTTACCTCCACCCCCTCCTAAAAAGTGGTATCAGAGCTTTTGGTTGGGATACTAACAGATTGGTGTAGATCTGGGTAGTGTGTTTTGATTACAGGTTACTCACAGGGTTTCTGTTTGAGTGAGAGTTGAGCAATGGCAGAAAATAGTCAACTACGAATGGAAAAGTTTAATGGCAAGAACTACCAATTATGGAGGATGCAGATTGAGGACTATCTGTATCAGAAAGATTTGTACTTACCGTTGGGTGGGGTTGCTAGCAAACCCTTGGATATGAAAGATGAAGAATGGGAGGTTCTTGATCGGAAGGCTCTGGGATCTGTTAGATTGAGTCTTGAATCATCTGTGATTTCCAGCTTATCACAGTGTAAGACAATGGTGGAGTTGATGAAATCTTTGGCAAATTTGTATGAAAAACCCTCAGCTTCTAATAAGGTATTTCTTATGAAGCGTTTATTTAATTTGCAAATGTTGAAAGGTGGATCTGTTCATAGCCATCTTAGTGATTTCCATGGTTTGGTAAACCAGTTAAGTTCAGTCAATATTGTATTTGATGATGAAATTAGAGCTCTCTTAATCTTGTGTTCATTACCTGAAAGTTGGGAAGGTTTGGTAATGGCAGTTTCTACTACTGTGTCTCCTTTAAAAGTCTTAAAAGTGGATGATGTTGTGAGTGTGATCTTGAATGAAGAGATACGCAGGAAAAGCACAGGTGAATTATCTGGAGATGCTTTGAGTGTTGAAGGAAGAGGAAGGCCAAGAGAGAAGATAGAGCGTGGGAGATCAAGGTCGAAGACAGGCAAAAGATCCAAGTCCAGGTATGGCAGAATAACCTGCTGGAAATGTGGAAAGCAAGGGCACTTAAAGAGAGATTGTAGATTGGGTGAAGATCATCATGAAGAACATGGAGAAGAATAAAGTAGAATCTTGGGTATTAGATTCTGGTGCCTCTTTTCATGCATCCCCACATAAGAAATTTTTTCATGAGTATGTCCAGGGAGACTTTGGAGAAATTTGTGTAGGGGATGGTAAGCCTTGTCAGATTGTTGGCAAAGGCAAAGTGAAGCTGAAATTGCAGACAGGTGACACATGGGTGTTAAAGGAGGTCATGCATGTCCCAGTTCTGAAGCAGAATCTGATTTCTATTAGAAGTTTGGGTGAAGAGGGTTGCACAGTAACTCTCACAGCGGACTCTTGGAAGGTTACCAAGGATACACTTGTTGTAGCTAGAGGTAAGAAAGTAGGTACGCTTTATCTATCTACTTGTTTTACTAATTCTCTTTCTGGGTTATCTACTTCAGCTGTAGATTCGGAGATGTGGCTTAATAGGCTTGGTCACATAGATAAGAAGGAGATGCTGGTTCTTGAGTCAAAGAGTATGCTTTCAGATTTAGAAGGCATGGATCGTGGTTTCTGTATGCAGAAGAAGAAGGTGAGGTTTCTTGAGGAATCCGATGTTATTGACAAGAACAGGAAAGCCTTGGTTTTCAAGGAGAAAGTGACGGACAGAGTTCAGCATAAGGTGCAGAGGAATTCTGAGCAGAGCAAGGGTGTTTTGGACAAGGGTTTGATCCAAAAGGAGCTCGCGGGAAAAAGTCAGGTCTCACTAGAAAAACACAGAGACCGACGTCGGCAGGAAAACCGGCATCGGTGTCTAGACAGGGACCGACGTCGGCTATGTGCAGCCTGACGTCGGTGACTCAGGGCAGATAAGGACCGACATCGGCCAGGGGAAACCGACGTCGGCAGGGAGGCAGTCGCAGGGAACCGACATCAGTCATCTGTAGACTGAGATGTGACCGGCATCGGTTACTGAGATGAATTTTGGGTGGACAGCTAGTTGTCATGGAGTCTCAAGCGCCCATATGGAGGACTGAAGGTGTAAGTTCTTAAATTCATCATTTCCCTTCTTTACACTACTTGTTGCTCACTTATGGTATAGAACCAAGAAGTTGTTAAAAAAGCAGAACAGGTAGATCCAGGAAACAGTGGGAGCTTGGCATGGATGAGGATGTGATTCCTTGGAAGAGAACCAAACAGGTGTTTTGAGTAGAGTTGCCAGCTGGAAGTAAGCACTGAGAGACGAATGGATGTTAAGGATGAAGAAGAGCAGAAATGGATACGTGAGATGGAAGATCAGGGTATATGATCTTGTATTAGCTGCAGGGCAATGGAGGTTTGATCATTGTGTTTCTCTTTACCAGGTTGGATAATATTAGCTACATTATCCTATTTTCTGTATGATGTGCTTGTTGCAGGGTTACATATACAGGTATTGCTGAACTAAAGGTAAAGCTAGTTCAGGTGTATGTCATGGAAAATCTGGGAGCAGCAAGATTCTTTGGCATGAGTGTGATCTAGAGACATGGAGGTCTTGTTGACTTTGTTTCAGGATGATTGTGTGAAACCGGTTAGCACGCCGATGGTTAGACAGTTTATAGAACAGGTGTCTTGATTCACATAATGAGGTTGAGTGCATGGTATGTACTAAACCTGAGTTTTCCCAAGCAGTGGGAGTTGTCACAGGTTTGGAGTCAATCCGGGAGAGTAATACTGAAGGGCAGTTCAGTGGGACCATCAGCAGGTGCACATGCTATGCAGGGTCAAGTTCTTTATCTACATGGTTGTAGACGCGGATGTGGCAGGTAATTTAGATGACAGATTTTGCACCACAGATTTTGTGGTGGTTGGTCTTCAAGAGTGATCTTGAGGAGGGATACAAAGCCAAGAGAACAAACTAGACAGTGTACAGGTACAGGTATAGGTTGCAGCTGTTTATCTCCAAGTGGGAGATTGTTAGGTTGTGGAGCTAAAAGCTTCAACCCTTTGCAAACTGAAGGAACAATGGTTGCTGAGATCCAGGAGCACCAGCGTCGGCAGCAGGACCGACATCGGTAGAGACCAGTGCAGAAGGCCACTGGCGACGGCAGGAAGTCGGCTGACGTCGACAGAACCAGACAAGCAGGGACCGACGTTGGTCGCCTGTGTGTTCCCGAACTGCTCGTTTCACGGACAGTTAGTTAAGTGAACGAAGAGTTTGTATGTTGAGACCAGCCAGAGTCTTGGGCTGCGAGGATAATTGTCTAAATTAAGAGTCTAAGTTATTGTTTGAGTTAGGGATCTATTTATAGACCCATTGGCATGTATTGTTTAATGTATGAGATAGAAAGGAAGAGTTCTTTCTAGTTGTAAGATCAGTGAGTTGCAGGGTGTTGCAAGCTCATTGGGGATCTACATGTAAGTTTGGTCTTTGAATTGCAGGTTGCAAGTTCATGAGAGATCAGCTTGAAGTGCTATAGAGTGCTTGGTGTATCGGCAGGGTTATTACTGACTGGTTGGTGAGGTGAACACCAATTCTGTGTGTGAGTTGGTTGTTGGGACCGTTTTTTTGTGTAGGAGAGTGTGTGTGAGAAGAATTACTGTACACTTGAGGTGTGGCGAATCTCTGTAAGGTGAAAGAGTGTGGCGGCTCTTTGATGTATTCTTTTCTGTATAGTGTTAATACAAGATAGTGTATTGTCTCTCATATTCTGTGCTATTGGTGAATTCTAGTTACTCGTGTTTCTGGTTATTTCCGCATATTCAATTGCTTATATTTGGTAATCATACTGTGCTCTTTCTGAGGAGCAAGATCCTAATGGGTGGAATTAGAACAGGTGTGTTTGTTCTTGGATTTACCTCCACCCCCCACGGGAATAAGGGAAGTAATATCCCCTTCAAATTTTATTTGGAGTCTAGAAAGGGCAAAAGTTTTATGCACAATAATTCCTCGAATCAATGAAACTCCCTGGTGCATATGGATAGGCATGCAGACAAGGCCACCTCTACTTCTCACTCCCATATCTCCTTGGCAAAATAGAGAACATCAAAATCCCACTCAATTTGTGGAATGGAAAAGAAAAGTAGAAGATGGAGCTGGGTATAGTACCTCTGGATCAAAGCATTAGGATATTCAGTTCCAGCCATTTGATCTGAGCAATCAAATGGAATGTAAGATATACAATCCCAAATTTGAAGAGTGAATTTTGTAAAGGGACTTACAAACAATTAAGTATGGGGGAAATGATGAGGCTAGGATATGCCTGATAAATGTATAACAAATGACCTCATCTTACTCTTTCTTTCTATTAAGTTTGATTGCATTGTGTAACTTTTATTTTGATCTGATATGAGTTAGGATGTAATTATCCATATTTTGTTGATTTTGATTCCAACGTTTAAAAAACCCTATAATTCCTAACAAGTGTGTTGTAAAATTCAAGTTTTGTAATAAAATAGGTCATCATCAGGCTAAAGAATAAATATGAAGTGGATTGCATGTTTTTGGAAGCATTGGAATCAATTTAGCTTAGTTTTGAAACTCCACCATACTATTTCAAGTTGTTGCATTTTCAGACTTAGCTCTGGAACTCTATATTTAGCCCCAGAATTATCTGAATTAGCTTCGGTACTCCTGCAGATAAGCTCTAGAACTTTCGCAGCTAGATATAGCACTAATAAGGATCTATTCCAAAACAATCGATGATCTGTCAGGTCAATGATCCCATGAAATCAGGAATAGATTCCCAATTTTTGTATTTGTAGATCCAAGATATTTATCACACAGCTGGACATCCAGCCACATCTTAATTTAGCATCTATTCTGGGCACAATTTCGTTCCATCGTATCTATGAAACAGTTACAGCCATCAAAGCATCTATATATGCAGACCTGGGAATTTAGGATATATAGAGAATAAGATCATTGAAGAACAGAGAAAAAGGATAGATTAGTACATTTTGTAATACATAATATTTTATCAATGAAATAGCCATTTCTGTTTTGAAAGCAAATTAAATTGTTCAATCTTGTTTCTAGGTGGAGCAAGGGCCCACTCCTCCAAAGAACCAGGATATTCATTTTTGGTTGGTATTTATATTTTATTTCAGCAAATAGGTAACTCTATTAAATTTATAAATGCTTCCAACTCCTTAAAGTTAAAATTTGTTGTAAATTTGTTCTTGCAGGCATTTTAGATTAAATTCTCATTTCTTTGCAATCATTTTCTAGCAATCTATTTTATTCTACAAAAGTGTGTTTACTTCTAGCAAATTCATTTCTGCAAACATGTGTTTACTTCTATAAAATTCATTTTTGCAAACGTGTGTTTACTTCTAGCAAATTCATTTCTGCAAACATGTGTTTACTTCTAGTAAATTCATTCCTACAAACGTGTGTTTAATTTTAGCAATTTTCATCGTTTGATTCCAATAAGGTTTTAACCAAGAAGTCCTTAAGACATTAAAAAATCCCCAAAACAAAAATAAAAAATACAGATACCTACAATCAATTACTAAATTGATAGGATTCTTCTTATTGCATATAGATTTAGACATAGCCCTGGTTAAATATGACATCAACAGGAAGTTGATTAAATGTAGGGAATAACGACACCTAACACCTTGACTAAAGAGTTTATGACCTCCCATCATAAAAACACTACCTATCATCCATAGGCTAATGGCCAAGCTAAATCCTCCGATAAGGTACTGGGGAGAATGCTTACAAAAATTTATGATGTCAAGCATGATGGATAGGAATATTGCATTCCTACGATCTTATGGGCATATCACACACGTTACAAAAGACCTACATGATTTACACCATTCTAGTTGGTGTATGGTCTGGAAGCAGTCATGTCGATGGAATATCTAGTACCCAGCCTATGCATTGCCATAGCCATGCAACTCAAATATTGGGAGTCTTTTACTAATCAAATCCTATAACTAAATCAAATGGATGAATTTAGATGCAAAGTAGAGTAGATGCAAGAAGTGCACAAGCAAATCCATAAAGCATAGTATGATAAGAACTTGTGCCAAAAACAATTTCATAAAGATCAGCCATTTTTATTATATGACAGTCATTTTAAAGCATTCCTAGGCAAACTACAAATAAGATGAAAAGGGACCTAAATTATACATGACCCAATGTAGCAATGAACCATGGTTTTTAAGGGATATTTAGGGAACCATGTTACCAGGGTGGGTAAATGGTTGTAGGCTTAAGCCTTACTATCAATAGTCTATTGATCTCATTATGCAAGCTAAATGGTTACTGAGTAGCACCATGTAGATTAAGATTTCTCTATTTTGTAAGTTTTGAGTGTGTGTGTTTTTTTATTTTGTTTTATTTATAGATGATTTCAACAATAACATTTCGGAAGTACAAAGACCAAGTATTGTGCATACCAAAAGTGCACAGGAGGATCCACGTGTACCGCTAAAAAATTCAAGGAGGAACGATTTAAAAATATTAAGTCCAAAAAAGATGTCAAAACGTCCCATCAACAAGATACCCATTAGATAATGGTCATCCACTAGAAGTAAATGCAAGAGCCAAGGGTCGATTGATGCGATCTTCAATAAATTAGTGGCTAGTCAACATTAGTTACTCATACCCTTCGTATGAACACTAAAGAGCATAATGATGTAACTCTACACATGCACCAATAACTAATTGCTTTAATGGCCAGATTAGATGTAGATTTTCTACATACACCATTGCATTTAAGATGACTAGATACCTAAGCATGGCCTGGACATGGAAGCCAAGAGGTACCAAATCTGTAAAAGCTAAGTTCGAACACCAAGTTCACATTTCATCCTTAGAATATTTAAATGAGCTATAACTATCAAGATCCAAACCATTTTCATTGCACAGAGCATATAGAGCATTTAGATTTCCTCTCGTGCAGCCATGGATACCATGTAACTAATTTGACCCCTCTTTAAAGCACAAAAGGAAGCCATGGGTGTTGACATGGTGCTTTGGAAAACCAAATACAATGATCAAAAGTTATTTTAATACCTTTGAGAAGCTGAACAAAAACTCTTCTAGCTTGATCATGTTGATGTTGTGCAACCACTCACCCTTATATCTCCTCACTGATTCTAGAACATAGACGTTGACCACCTACTGTAGATGCTAACATTTGGTGACCTAGAAGAGATATTTCAAGTATTTCCTAGGTGATATAATAAGGGTACATGTGGTAATCAACACACAAACCATAGCCCGAGCTTTGGGCATGCTTGCACATGGAGATTCCTTGCTGCCCTACAAGCCCAAAATGCCTCCCATCTTACAAGAAGTCTGGGACTTATATGTGTATAGTAATTTAAGGATCCCCATTGATAAAATTTTAGATGAACCTATGCGCATTCTTATCCAGTGTATTACCAGAATATTTTGGCAAATAACCAAATCTGCCAAGCAAATACCTAAGGGAGTTGTGGACATTGCCTATAGGATGATCCATCAAAATGAAGAGTTCAACAAACCTAAGTACTTTTTCCATGAGTTACGAACATTGATAAGTGCTACACCACTCCTAGGTAGACCTTCCAATATCAACTTTTGATCCTCTTTCTTTACTTCATATAGTGTAAATCACCAAAGGGAGAATTGCACCCAGATATATAAAACTAGCTTACATAGTAGTTCTACAACATATCATGGATGCAAGAATGTGGAGCTCTCACACATGAGGGGAAATTAAAAGATTGGTGGGAGGAATGCCTAGACCTCATTGCTACACACCCTAAAGTGACACCCAATGTCTTAAAGTAACTGGGTCATCATGACACAGTCACTCTACTACCTAAGGGAGTCTTTATCACAATTCATGAGTTATCATGCTCACCATTCAAATTGTTCCCCTTTTTTATCATGATGGAAATGGTACAGACCAAAGTGGCCTAATAAAAAGAGCATGTATCCAATTTTGCAACCCCCTTAAAGTCTATACCACTAGGCACAAACATTTTTGGTGCACAACAACTAGAGTTAGCATCAAGCTTGCAATAGCTGAAGGGCAAGTGTAAAGCAGATCCTCATTCGATGTCCCCTCTCTCAAAGCCAAAAACATGCAACACTGTAATCAAGAAGGATAAACTTAAGGTTCCATAGATATTCAACTCTTACAACCTCATAGAGATGGGTTCTGATGCATAAGAAGTCTACCAGGTCATGTTGATAGATATAATTGAAGACTACTATGAGAAAGAAGAGGAGAAAGAGTTATTTTTATGGAAGGTGGTGCACATAATACAAATCTGAAAGCAGGATCCACCTGAGATGTGGATTGAACTCCTATCTTACCCTCCTTCCATCATTATCGACATAGTCTAATAAGAAGTCAAGCAACTCTAGCACAGAATGGACTTCTTCTAACCTTTGACTATTCTAACATTCACACCTAACATCATATTTTCACCCTATCGAAGAGTCTATTAGAACAAATTGTGTATAGACCCATAACATGGTGGGAGGCAAGATTCTCCCCTACCTTGGAGGAATGCACATTTGGTCAACTATCTACTACAAAAAAAACACAACCTACTCTTGAATCTTCTGCACCACCAACATGTAGACTAGTCATAATTGGTAGAAATAAATAATAGGTTATAGGTTCAGAGGTATGGAAAAAGGATTCCACACCATCACTGTAGGCATAGGAGGTTGAGGAAATTGCACAAGAGCAGCCAATAATGGAAGAACAATAGGCTGATAGGGAGGAAGTTGCTCGCATAGCCAAATATTGGCTCAGGGAGGAAGAAAAGAAGAGAAAGAAAGAAGAAGCATAGCAATAACATGCATCATAGAAAGCTAAAGAAGTTGAGCCTCAAAAAAGGCAAAGGATATAGAAGTAGATATATAGAAGGCCCAGGAGATGGCTAGATAGGCCCAAGAAACAGTCACCATAGCATAACAAGTGTAGGAGGAGAAAGAGAAGAAGGAAAAAGAAGAAGCATATAAACAAAAATAAGATGCAATAGACTAGTCACAATAGCAAGCAGAGGAAGCTACTAGAAAGAAGGAGGAACATGATGAAGCCCTATGGTAATAGCAAGTGCAGTTATAAGCATAAGCCCAGACACAAGCCTAAGTTGCATAAGAATAATAGAAGAAAAAGAAAGAATTAAGAAGAACAAAGGAAGAAAGAAGAACAAGAGAAAAGAAGAAATAAGAAGAAGATGATAAAAAGAAGGAATAGGAAGAGGAATCAGAAGAGAAAAAGAATAAATAAGAGGAAGAAAGAGGAAGAAGATAAGAAAAGAGAGGAAAAAGAAGCAAAAAGAAGAGGAGGAGAAAAAGAAAAGGGAGGAAGAAGATAGAAGGAATGAATAAGAGGAAAAGGACAAATGGAAGATGGTTGAAGATGCTGCATAGAAAGCTAAGATGATAGCAGAGGCCACATCATAGCAGCAAGTTCTACCCATAACTCAGGCAGGATCCCAAATGCCACAGATTCTACTAGGAAGTGTTTGGCTTTGGGATGTTCCCTCAGTGACTACTCTATGCACTACCTTTTCACTCCCTCTATCCACTATGCCACGTCCTGACCCTATAACCTTAGCAAGTACATTGGTTGCACTCTCAGTCAAGTAAGAGGATTCACTTGATGTCTCTTAGTTGCCTTTGAAGATGTAGTTGGAGGGTGCCACAACTTTTCAAGAATCCATCACACAAAATGCCACCTCCTTAGAGCAAGAGCAGGATTAGACAAGGGAAGATAACGTAGAGCTCAAGGGTCATATTCATGAAGTGAATAAGATGATCAAAGATACTTATCTAGACTTGGCCTCTCGAGTAATCAAGGACCAAGTGATGTCAAACTATAGTAGACTTAAGACCTTGGTCTCGAAGCTTACAAAAGATTGGTGTGCAACATAATAACTTTGCCTAGTCATTATCTTAGGTCATAATTTGAAGACTGATGCCATTTCTTTGATGACTCCATTGGAGGAGTATTAAGGCATAATTGACATTGTATCCCTCCAAGCCCATCAACTTGTATGTAATATTCTAGACTGAAAGTAGTAGCTTGATGATTCCCTTGCCAGTTCTATCACAGACTTCATTGTAGTTTCCATGGCCAACACAACCATGCACAGCTAGACTACCTTAGCCGATAAAACTAACTTTGGTCTCCAACAATATTTAAATGTTAGGGATATTATGCATGATCGACTCCTCAACTGGTAGTAAGACCTACAATGTAGCACATTTGTAGGTCTTCAGGCATAATGACATGTAAAAAAGTTAGAATAATTGAGCGCATAAATTCAACTAAAGGTCAAGAATATAAAGGTAGAAATGAGTACCACTAAGGACTCAAACCTAAAGTAACTCATTAGATGTTATACACCAATGAACATTCTGATTCACATGGTTTAGGAAGTGATGCTCGATTGGAATGCCTTCAAAACTGACTTGGCTTCATTTTGCAATAAGGTGGCCCCGATACTCAAAGTTCCTATTTACAAGCCACCATCAAATCTCCATCAAGAACTCACATAGTGCATGGATGCTCAGTCTAGGACCAAGGATCTTGCTGGCCAACCTTCTTCCTTAGCAATGCCACTTCCTTCCAGTTGAGTACTACACAATACATAAATTTTTGAAATTATTTGTAAATTTTTGAAAAAGTTTTTGTATTGGGGATTATTAATGAGATAATAGGGGCTAGGATGGTTGAAAACCTATAAAGGAAATCCACCTGGTTATGTTATCCTATTAAAAACTTGAAAGGGTGGTAGGTTGGTATTCTACATAATTGAAAACTCAAAAGGGTGACTAAGTAGTGTGTAAAAGGTGAAAACCAAAAATGGTACCTTGAGCGATTACTGTAACTCTTGCTAGTCTACCCAAATTTTTAGCTTCTTCCCTTAGCACATAGTTAAATGAACATGTGATGTTGTCTTGTGATGAAAACATGTTAAGTTTGGGAAAGTATTGGGAGAATAAAAATGGATAAGTAAAGTTGCATAGGATATTCTTTGAATATTCATGCGTTATGTATGAAATTATTAGCTATATATATTTTTTCTTATCCTTCACGAGTTGAAAATGGATAGAAGATGAATAGTCTCCTCTCTTTGGCACCAATATATGAGAAAAATATGAATAGTCAAGAACTATAGCGACTATAAATATGTATGTTTATATGAAGAAGAAGATGAACCTTTGTTGAGATCAATATAGACTTTCTGGTTATAGTTACCTATCATATTTCTTATGTTATTTCTTGTCTATGTTATCATGTTTAATGTTTGGTTTATTCTTATCTAAAGTAATTTGAATGATCTGCAAACCTTAAGAAATCTCTAGATTAATCTTAAGTTCTTATCTATCGCACAATAACTCATCTCTGGCATGCTTCTGTTAATTATGAATTCTCTGTATCATCCTGTGCAGTATAATAAAACTTATCTATCCTCATCCTTAGCATGTTCTACTGCATCAAGAACCTCTACTAACACATTGTAATGGAGTCTAGATTATTTCTAGGGGAAAAACCTATATAGGTTGTTCAATAGGTTATTATGGAGTCACAAGTGGAAATCTCTCAAATTAGATAGGGTACTCATATGTAACATTTAAAATTGTAACCACTTTGTTAGTATGGATATAATTCAAGCATCAATGTAATGATTATGGGATTTCACATATATTGTGTATCCATGGTCATCCTAATAACATGTCAAATGCGCAAGTGTTGGGTAAAATTAAAAACCAAGTAGTGATAGTTGTAAGTCCTACCATAAGTGGTAACATAATACCCCCAAAAGGGTTTTGATAATTTCCATTGAATCATTTTACTATGTTTGTTATACCAATCAAGTTTCTATGTGTACCCAACACTAGTAAGTAATTTCATTGTGTATATATTTTCACTTGACATGTTGTTCACCATAATGCTTCGTAGAGGATGTGAGTTAATAAAAATTCATATGAATAAAGCTACATCGATAGAACCATAATCAATAATTTCATGGTCATTAAATATAATTATAGGTAATTTACTTATGTATTTGTAATTGTACCAATAAGGCCATCTATAATGTCCCCCTCAACTTTAGGAGCACGGGAAGCTAGATAAGGATGTGTATTGCAAGTCATATGTACCTTGGCATTAGTCTTGATCTCTTGTACCTCCTATTTTGAAAATTGATCGGTTGTGTAACTAAATCATTATTATGTATGTTATTATTGTTAAACTCAATAGTGTTATTCTTAATTAGGTCTTGGATATTATGTTTTAAACCAAAACATCTATTTGTTGAATGTCATGTGTATCTATGCCAATCACAATATGCAGTGATATCAAAATTATTATGTTGTGGATTTGTCATGTAAATTTGCATAAGTAACGTATATGATATTTCACTCAAGTAACCTTTGTAACATCTTATGAATAGGTTATGATACTCATGTAATTTGTCTTCATTGAGGAGTAGAAAAGAAAATATTATTAGTAGGTTGTGAAACAAAATTAATTGTTTTTTTTAGTCTCATTGTTATTATTGTTATCCTTAGGTTTGAAATGTTCTTTGATTTGAAATTTATCAATATAAGACATAGTAGGGTTTATCCTATATTTTAATTTATTAATGGAAATAAGTTTTATCTCTTCGTCTTTGACCATATGGCACATGTCATCAAAAGATTGAAACCATTTCAACACAATAGAATCAAAGATGACTAGAAGTAAGATTTGTTTGAAAATATCTCATAATTACTTGTTATCCATAGGGTTTATCATTTTTAAAATCATAATATTGTGTTGAATCACATATTCATAAATGGGCTCATTAGGTTCTTATTTGAGTCGTGCAATTTGAGAATAAGATACCTTCTCGCTAATGTTGATAGAGAAATGAAATAAGAACTTATTATACAAAGGATTAAAAGTGTGTACTAACAGAAGAGGAATGTTGTATAACCATTGCAAGGCATAGTCATTAAAGCTCCTATGAAAAACTTTGTTAATAACTTATCATTAGTTAAATAATCCAAACATGTTGTATGGAAAGCTCTAAGATGTTCAGGTTCATCTTTACCATAAAATGGTATAAGCTTAGGTGTAATAAATCTTGTAGTTAGAATATATTTGTAAATGTATGATGCCAAAGGGTTACATAATAAATCTTGATAATTTGAACATGTATGGCCTGCTTTATTAGAACCTTGTGTTATTTTAGTTACCTTAGCTTAGAGATTGAAATTTTGATGTATGAATATGATTGGTAGCCATATTAGATAGATTAGGAATAGATGGTGTCACATGAGTTATAGGCCTAATATGCACACAATAGGGAGTGTTTTTTATATGAATATCCATATATATATGTGGAGTAAATCATGGTGACCCCATAGTATGTATACTAGGTGTATGCATCACTTGTGTAACCATAAGTGTATAAACATGAATAGAAGTAGTATGGTTAGTAGTCTGAACACCTGATGTAAGATGTAAGCCTATATAAGTTGATTTGGTATCATTAAAAAATTTATCATGTTGTTCTTTAGAATTTTTTTATTTAGTTATCATTTTATTTTCATCTCTAGTTATATACAACAATGTTATTATCATATGAGGTTTTATCTCAAGATATTATTTAAGCTAAGCTTTATCTACATCATCAAAATGATCATGAAAATAATAATAATTTTTTATATTGTTATCTTTTTGTATATAAAAATTGAATAAGTATTTACATCATTGGTATCTTTCACTATAGCCATATTAGTGTTTGTAAATGTTATATTAGCAAAAAATTGAAACCCTAATACAAGAAAGGACCTAAGAATAAACCCTAAGAAGGGATAAATTTGAAACCTATAGAAAATTTTGAAACCCTAACATAAAAGGAAACCTATGGGTTTCAACTCCAATCAATAATTGGGTTCACAAAAATGATTTGCTTATTTTACACCTAAGAGATATAAAATAATGGAAACTATACACTCATTCATATTACAACAAATATGGCAATAAACACAATAATTTTAATTGGAATGGGCTAATTGATATTGAAACTACTTAAACTAGAATGAAAGACAAGAGAGGATGACAGTTTATTTCGATAGTTTTTTGCACACATAAGATGTCATAGGATCTATAAATGCTCTGGATGTGCTTAGTTAGTTGCTCAAACCTGAAACATAGGTTGAAAACCTTCTTGGGTGCTTCTAAAAAAGTCTAACTCTTGTAAAAATTGACATTGTCAAGGTTTATCAGTAATGTATCTGCACATAGTGGGGGTTTGGAAATTATGTGAGCCCTATGCCTACACCTACAATATGGTTTTGTGTGTACACACTTATTTGATCATATGTGATATTATATGTTATATGTCTCTTTTGTTCAAACCTTAATTATGCTTGACTGACATAAGATGCCTTTAAAAAGGGGTTAGTATTTTGTGTTAGATATCCCCAAACAATTCTCGCTAAATCGTTAAGCATTTCCTATAAGTCAATACTTTGAAGAGGGATCAAACTGCATGTAGTTCTCTAACTTAGGGGTGTGTGTATGTGTGTAAAATCATGAAATATCTATAATATAGTTCCTTCTTTTGATTTTTTATACTTGGCACCATGTAACTTTGACCTTTCATATTCATATTTTTGCTTTATGTATTGTTCCTTGAAGATTTGAGATGTATATCTTTTGCAAAATGTTCCAGGAGAGTGCTAAGTTTTCCACGTGATGCCCAAGTGCATAATAACCTTATGGGTAATTTGTATATATAAGTGACTCTTAGTTAATTATCCACTATGACTAACCCTTGAAACATGTATAGGAAAACATAATAGAGACTTCCCAATTTTAAAATAGTCGTTAAGTATCTCTAGACACTACTAATAGAGGAAAACACCTATAATAACTGACATTATCTAAGTTTACCGATATTGTATTAGAATTAAAAATGGATATGAGATATAGAGAATGTTTTTCTAGGATTCTAAAGTTGTTCCTGTATAGACCAATTCCATCCTAAATATATGTGTTGGAAAATATAGGTGGATAATACAATATATGGGTAGACTGACAAAGGGAAAGTGCTAAAGAATTAGATATGTGTATTTTCCATGTATGTCAAAGTATGTAAAAGTTCCAAAGACCAATTATATGTGTCTACCACTGGGGGAATCTTGAAACATTTTTTGGGTTGTATCTTTCTATGTTAGTCCATTGATCATATTGATCTACATAAATTGTTTATATATGACTTTATCTTGTCCATATTTTTTATAGTTATACTTCCTATCAATATTGTAATTTTTTGTACTTAATGCTGACATTAAGTGCTTATGCAGACTAAAATTGCTTGCTTCATGTTTACTTGTTAATGATCGTGACTTTGTTATGTAATTGATGTGTTTTATAATGTTTATTATATTTATACAGGTACATTGACTATGCCTTGTTGCATCATGTATCTATTATGTTAGAGGATCTTATAGTCCATGTTATGGCCATTTTGTGTATGTTTCATATCATGTATTCTTTTCTGGTGTGTTCCTTGATCATGATGTGCATGTTTATGGCTTATTTACTTTGATATTATGTGCATGTGCATGTTTGTATATATATATATATATATATATATATATATATATATATATATATGGAACTAATCAATTGTTATTGTTTGCTTGCTTCCATAATTTATATCATGCACATTTTTCTTGTGTTGTCTATATTTAATAGTGTTTCCATGACTTATATCAAGCATATACTGTGAATTTTATTACTATGTGATTCATTGATATATCTATGTAACACTGGCACCCTTTTCTAGATGGATTATCATGACTATATCTTGTGTGCTAAAAAAAAACTACCCTTTCTTTGGATTACATTTTCGTATATGCTTATAACAATAAAAATTATTCCATGAGAACATATATTATGATGTTTGTATATGTAATTTACATGATTATACTTTTTCTATATAACATGTGATACACATAACTCTTTGTTTTGAGAGGAGTGATTCATAGGATTCATCCATCGTATTAAAAGGGGGGGCATATAATGGGATTGTTTCAAACATTTAGGCCATTTCAGATATTAAATTTCAAACTTTAGGACATATTATATGATTTAGATGGATTAAATAGAACATATTGGGATATATTCACATTGAGGAACAACTTGACATTCGATATCACTTTGAGGAACAATTTGACATGCTATATATCACTTTGAGGCAATGGAATTTTTTCATGCAAACACTTTTCTATTTTTTATATTGAGGATTGGTGGGGAACAATGGTAGTGCACGAGCATGTTAGGTCTATATTTGTATGTGGTGATGAATCCTTTTCATATATGAACCCAGTTTCAAGGTTCCAAAAATTGTAGAGATTGTTATCGTGAGACCCTTATTCAATTCCTTAGACAATAAGAGAATAAGGATAGATCAAATTTTATCCATATTAAGAAAGGTTTTTTAGATTTTTGGGGTTGTGTGGTTGAGGTTACTACATCGTTTGACTTCTAGCATTGCCTTCTCTAGTGATAGTTGGGCATTTACACTCCTTAGATTTTCATTTCATGAATTGCATCTCCTTGGGGCATGTTCACCCCATAGTTTTCTCCAATCAAATTCAACAAGTGATAGTTTGGTTCACATACCATCAGGGGTATTTTCTCCTTAGCTTTTAAATTTCTAATTTCTTTTAATGAATATGATTATTTTAGAGTACCTATCATGAGAGGCCATTAATCTACACATGTTTTCTTACAAGTTTCACATAGGTGAATGGTACAATCTGACTATACCTATTAACACCAATTACGATTATCACATGTACCAAATCTATTTATTTTATCAGATCTAATTTAGCATTTTCAATGCTAGATTAAAAAGGGGCATTATTAGAAACCTAATTTTGATCTTTAATACTTTAACAACATCAATTTGGCATACCTTGATATATTTAGACAATGTACATATATTTGACATATGAGCACATTGTCTTAGCCACATGTATTTACCAGACTTATTAATTCATGATCAATTTTTTCTATACATGAACACCTTCATAATCCTAGACAAACATTTTCCATACCTCAAATCCACATTTTCTCTGCTTGGACATAACCAGTAAATCTGAATAGTTCCAGTATCCACATGTGTCTCCTTTTTCTAGTTGTGTCCAGGGGACCTCAATAACATTTTTTAACATTATAACATATCCATTGTGTTAGATTAGACATGTTTCATGGGTTAGTTGTAATGGGAAATTAGCGAAGAGTCACCTATACACACAAACCATCCCCAAGTTTGTTAGGAACATGTGAATCACCTTACAATACCTATGGATCATTTCTCACTTTCTTGGAACATTATTCAAAAGGCATATACACATCTTAAATATTTTATGGAGTATCCATAGAGTAGTCCATAGAGCCAACTTTGAATAAAAATAAGTTAAAGTTGCATGGTGCCAAATGTCAAAGATCATTGTTGAGACTACATTCTAGATTGTTCATGATATTACACATTCACACCCTCACCTAAGTGGGATAACTACATGTGGTTTGAGACCTCTTCAAAGTACTGAAACATAGGTAATACACATACATTGAGTGGGGAGTGGTTGGGGAAGTCCAACCTAGATTAATAACCCATTTTTAATGTATCTTGTTATCAAATTAAGTAAGATTAGGGTTTTGTACAAAAGAGATAGAAAACATGCATTATCATATATGATCAAAGAGTTTGCATGCTCCATAGAAACATATTTTAGGTGTAGGCACAAGGCTCCCAAAAGTTGCAGACACCCACTCTACATAGAGACATTGCTATTAAAACTTGACAATGTTGATTTCTATAGGTGTCTAACCTTATCGAAAACCTCCAAACAAACCATCAATCCTTATTTTAGATTTAATCACTTGATGAAGCATATCTTGAACATTTTTCAGATCTTATGACATCTTTTGTGAATGACCCACTATTAGAATTAGATAAGTAACTCATCTTTCTAGCATCATGTCAATTCTAAATCAAGTGGTTGAGATATCTATTAGCCCCTTAAATTCAAAATATTTCATTTTACTGTCATTATTTTTGTAATCTAAATTAGTTCATAGTTTCAAATATATTATATATCTTAGGTGTAAAATAATCAAAATAGAAACATAGGGAGGTTTATTTTTTTCTTATTTCTTCAATAAGTTTAACCATATCCCCCTGAAGTGTAATAATTTAGAGAATAACATGTCATTTTATTATTATAGGTTATTATGGTAATGTGTGAGGGCGTGAAGGTCTTAACATGAAGCCATTACAATAAATATAGGGAAAAAAATGCCTTCAATATAACCTCAAATTGAAACACACTCAACAAATGAAAAACTCCCAAATGTTTATAATTATGTTATTTTACATTATTTTCCCTAATAAAATGTTTAGCATAAAATTGAAGATGAAATAGTTCCTCTTAGAATATGTGTACCAAATGATTCAAAAAGTGACCCCTAGTAGAAATAGGTGGCACTTTATAAATAATGAGTTCACAGATGTTTTATAAGTAGAAATTTGCAAAAAAAAATCTAAAAGTATAATTTTAATATAAAAATGAAAATTTTTAAAGCACAACTATGAATATCACAAAAAATCATGCACTTAAAAAAAAGTATCAAGTGAATCCAACACAAAATTTATGACTCTTTGAAGTCCAAAGAATAGGAATAATATGTATAACAACCTCTATAAAAACTAGTAATTCAAGGAAAAATAAGTTGTATAAGGAAAAGGAGTTTTATTTATCTAATTTTTTCAAGCTTGGACTTTTTCGAATTCTTTTATAATGGAGAATTTGAAAATATATGATTTAGGCCTTCAACTTGCACAAAAATTTCAAAATTTATGCTAATGATTCAACTAGTCCTTGCTTCTCCTTAGAGTGTTGAACTTCAAAAACTTGCTAATTTTTCAATATTTTCACGATGTTTTTTAGAAAAACACTGGGACTCTACCAGAATTTTTTTTTTCTATAAAATTTGAAAAGCCCTCAAATATACCTTAAAAATAGTTTTGTCCCAAATAAAATATACTCAAATGGTATTTGGGAAAACTCTAATTATGGGGGGATAAAAAACTATCTAGAGCTTGGAGATGTTGTGTGGGAATGCTGAGCATGCTGAAAGTAGATGAAAATTCACAACTTCTATCTATGGAATATTGGTTATGGTGACATGTAGAGATTGAGAAAGTCCAGTAAATTTCCTCAAAATAGACTCATTCTGGTAACATGAAAATATTATACATGACAATGAAAATAAGAATCAACGAAATATGTATTGCTCATTGAATAATTACAAAAGTACATTAACCAATTATAATTATAAAACAATATACAACCCCTTATATTTATAATTAGAGGTTATGCTAAAAATAGTTAATGAGAAATGAAGTCGCAACATCACAAAGGTAGATTTACACACCATAAGAAGTGAAATAAAGACATCACAAAAATGGAGTTACACACCATAACTTGTGCATGAGCATGTGCATGAATCACGTGACTAATTATCACAATATATTACATATAAATTTATTATTCATATTATTAATTATAGCTAATTAAATATATCTAAGTGGGACTTAACATAATTTCCCAGTGTGTACATGAATAATATATAGAATAGTAAATAATGACAACATCTAGTCTAATGTGAACACACTAACATATCTGAAGTTTACACTATTTATGGGTAGATGTATTTCATGTTGATGTAAAACCATTTTCCTATATCACACTCCTGTGTCATGGATCCAATGTTCCCTGAGTAAAATATTGTAAATAACATCAATAAATACAACTCAAAATTTTATGGCTATAGTTTGTAGTCGAAGTGGTAAACTTAATACAATTACTCTAAGTGATTTTCTTACTTGGTTATTAAATCCTTCAATGATCATATCTAAATTAGTAAGAGCTTGTCTTATAATTCTTAAAATTTTGTAAAATAAAGGCTTCACTACAAATGTTCAATCTTGAACCATTACCAACAAGTACTCTTTTGATCCCTATATTATTGATTGTAGCTTGAATATGCAAGATTAAATATTGATCAATAATATCTTTGAAGGAAACTCATTATTCTCAAAATTAATTACATTCTCACTATCTTTCAAAGATTTAATTATAAAATAAAAGTGAAATGGTTGGGTATCATTGGATAAGATTGTGTTTTCTAATACTTTGTAAAGAATGTCCTTACAAGCACTAGATTTAATAAGTAATTCAAGGATGAATATCTTGGCATGAGTAGTTTAAAATTGATCCATGATATCACAATATTTTGTGATATGCAACCTAATCTTGGGAGCTTGATGGAGATTAAGAGGGGCTATTACATTCTATATCCTAACCCTCATTTTTATACTATGATTCACATCATAATAAGTCAAATACATTAAAAAACATCTATGTTGGAACAAGACAAGTCTACATAGTCACTATGGCTCTTTTATCGTTAGCAAGTGGATAAAGACATAAACATGAATAAATTTCACAATTGCATGAACCCTAACATGTATTGGAAGAGATATATTTGAACATTAATACTATAAATACATATAATAAGAATACATGATACAAAACTAGACACATGTGTTAGGTTTATACCATGTAATATGTAAACATTGGAAAGTGAGACATTGTGTAATTGCATCTAAGATTTATATTGGAAAAAAAATGTCTATCAATAGAAAAATATGTATTACACAGAGAGATACAAAATTTACAATAATTTCTACAATCAATGGTCAAGGTTTAAAAAATATGACTATAAAGAATTTTTTTAGAAGAGGCACACAAACAATCACAATTTTGGCAAACACACTAAGGTTGAAAATAAGATTTAAAAAATTTGAGTGACCTAAGGCTTGGAAATAAGCCATTATAAGTTAGGGATGGTGGATCTAAGAGCATGCGATGGAATATAAGGTATAACTATTAGATTGATTCAAATGAGACACTATCTAAAATAAGATCTAACCCTAGGGAAGAGAATGCATCAAGAAATAATAAACAATCTATATATATCACAACTTAAAGCAAGATCTAACCCTAAAATAATAATGGGTATACGAGACAATGAGGGTTCACCAAACTATAATATTAATAAATGGATTTCAATCAAATTGCAACAAAAATACCCATAAACATTAAACTAGACTTAAACATATGTAAAAATAAATAAATCAACCTAATCAATTTTCTAAAACCATAGCAATAAATGACGAAAAGAGGGTTTAAAAAGTATCTTCAATATCAATAGATTTTGAGACATTCATTGAATTTTAACAACATAAAATAGAGTTCTGTGGAAAAACAACAAGAACCATGAGAACTCGTGGCAAACCAAGGACCTTGTATAGACTATCAAGTTCTATTTTTTGGTGCCAAAACTCTAGTGAGTATAATTCTAGTAAGTGTTAAGCAGACACAAATATATTTTATGATTTTATTCGAAAACATTATTTTGTTTTCAAATAACTCGTGTTGATCATTGAAAAATGCATTTTTTATTCAAACCTTAATTGGGTAGCTAAACTTGAAAATGATAACGACAATAATGTGTTTTGGGGCTTGTATTATGCTAATGAAATGCTAAGCTTCCTTAATATTTGTCAGGGCCATCAACAATGTATGACATAAAAAATAACACTATAATAGTTATAATAATTATTTAGTTAGGAAAACTAGTGTAATACAATGCAATGCTAATATAAACTTTAGTATTATAATGAAGGCTCTTTCAATACTTGCTTGATTTCTCTAGAATGCTTGTAAATGTTCAATAAATAATCGTTGACAAAAAATGTTATATATTTTTTCAAATGATATCTAGGTCCCTGAATGCACTAACTTGCATGTGTATTTGTAGACAAATTGAATTCAATTTAAGATACGAATGTTATGCAAACTAATACTAAATGGTTGAAAAAATGAATAAGATTGAACCACATAACATGTGGCACCTTTGACATACCCAAAACATCCACACGCCAAAAAATGTAGTCAATATATTTTTAGGGGACCGCCATAAAATATATAAATTAAAAGATAAAAAAATAATGGAAAAGATATAAAAGAAAACTCGATACAAATGACATAATATACCAATAACAATCACTTTAAATTAATAATTGATATAGAAACTTCAATTTTAAAACTAATATATGTATTAAAGCCATTTGTAAATGTAAGCTATCATTAAAAAATAATAAATCATTTGAATTTATAAGTGTCATTTAAAAAACCCTGGATCACCCACGTAAAAAAGTAAGGAGAAAGATTAAATTTAAAATGAAAGGAGACTAAAGGAAAACTTCGAAGTGTTTTCAAGTTTTTACGTGGCTATTTTAAAACGAGTTATAGAACGTTTAGAGGGTGTTTTGTTTGAAATACAAAAGAGTAGCCCAAGATATGTCACAATTTAATCTAAATACGGAGTCCAAAATGTCACATTTAATGTGGTTTTGCAGTGCTCCATTTTTCATCTAATTAGCGACCCTTTATTATTATGTTTTTGTTGGAGTGAAATTTTATTTTATTTTTGGGTGGGTTGGCGAAGGTGTTGGAGTGAAATTTTATTTTATTTTATTTTTGGGTGGGTTGGCGAAGGGAACTGGAGTGATCTGATATGTAATTAAGAAAGATGAAGATAGAAAGGAGTTGTTGAGTCAAACATTTAATTTGCGTACCGATACGAAGAGGAAGAGAGAGAGCGATGGAGTGGGGGCATTTAATGAGAGGAGAAGAATCCTAAGCAGCAACGTCCCCGCTTGTTAATGCTATTGCGGTGCGGTTATTGTTGCACAGCACTGCACCACGCCAATTTGTTGTTTTGAAGCCGTCATTCACTCGCCATTTCCACCGTAAGATCTGATCCCCTGATTTCCCATTAAATGCTCGCAATTACTGCTCTACCTTCCTCCTTCCCCTCCCTCTTCCACTTTCCGATAATGCCTGTGCTTTCTTTTCTTCTGGTTTATTTCTCGTCTGCTCATACGTATGGAGTAAAAAAGTAAACGGCCTTCCCTTCCCCTCACGTTATGCAAAGAGGAGTTGACAGATTCAGCCGCCTCAGATCTACTTGTACATGCTGATGGGACCCACGACAAACAAACAACAATCACAAGGGTTTTACAGCAGATTATAGGTATTCTGCGTCTATTCTCAAGGGACGAGTCGAAGCACGGTGTGGCGGTGAATTTATCCTTTTCACTGGTAGTAGGATTTAGATTTGGATTTGGATTTGGATTTGGATTTGGGTTTTACCATTATGCCAGCCGGTTTGATGGTTCCGGCGAGACATGTGCCCCCTCTGATGGCGCGTCAGTGTCATTCAAAGTCTGGTTACACGCCGCCCGGACTATCGCTTGCACAGGTTGGCTTCTCTTTCTCTATTCAATCTCATTGTGCTGCTTTGCTTCTCACTTTCTATCTCGAAAATTGTGATTCGCCATAAAACATGGATCTAAGTGAGACATTTTTTTTGGTTTTCATTTGTTTTTTTTTTGTTTACTTTAGTGGAATACATGTGTGTTTGGCATACGTATTTGGCTGGTTGAACTCGATGTTATTTTTATAGGAAAGTTAGCTGAGTTTGAGGTTTCCATGTGTTGTTCAGCCGAACATGGCGGAAGGGCAGTTTGATCACGATGCGAGTGCAAGTGCAAGAGCTGAGAGTGAGGGGGCCATGGGCATAAGAGAGGAAGAGTTTGAGAGCAAATCTGGAAGTGATAATATTGAAGGAGGAGACGAAGATCAAGATGCAGGTGACCACAGACCCCGCAAAAAACGATATCATCGCCATACCCAACATCAAATTCAAGAGATGGAAATGTAAGGTCTATGATAAGCAAACATTAGTGACTTTCCTTGTTTCTTTCCTTCCTTCCTTCCTTCCGTGGGTGTGGGTGTGGGTGAAGGTGAAGGTGAATGCTAATGTGAGTTAGGTGTTCCCACGCAGGTTTTTTAAAGAGTGCCCGCATCCGGATGACAAACAGAGAAAGGAGCTGAGTAGAGAACTTGGTCTGGAACCTCTTCAAGTAAAGTTTTGGTTTCAGAATAAACGTACGCAAATGAAGGTAACTTTCCTTTCTCACCCCTCAATCACCTTGTCACTTGTCAATATAGTCTAGGGTTTCAGTAAGCAGTTGATTGTTGACAAGTGTGTGTAGTGAATTATGTGGTTGGAAGTTGGAATAAAAAAATGAAGGCAAGGTAAGGTGTTGTTTGTGGTTGCCCAGACTCAACACGAGCGTCATGAGAACACGCAGCTTAGATCAGAGAACGAAAAACTTCGCGCAGAAAATATGCGGTACAGAGAAGCTCTGAGCAACGCCTCCTGCCCTAATTGTGGAGGTCCCGCTGCTCTGGGAGAGATGTCATTCGACGAACAACAACTTCGGGTTGAAAACGCCCGACTAAGAGAAGAGGTGAGCGGCACTGGCACTTCACCGGCTCCACATTTACAGTTTCTTATCAAAACAAATACAACTCCTCATACGTTGGTGGCATATGCATATGCAGATCGATCGAATATCTGGTATTGCTGCCAAGTACGTTGGGAAGCCGTTGCTATCAATTGCACCCGCACCAGCACCAACACCAGCACCAGTACCAGCTCCTGCACTTTTACCTTTTTCTACCATTCCGCGCTCAAATCTTGATCTCGGCGTAGGAAGCTATGGCGTACAGCCTGCTATAGGCTCAGACATTTATGGCTCCTCGTCGATGGGAGAAATAAATAGCTCTAGTAATAATAAATCTATCATGGGGCCAAGTGAAGTGGAGAAGCCCATGGTAGTTGAACTCGCCGTTACAGCAATGGAGGAATTGGTGCGGATGGCACAAATGGGGGAGCCGCTATGGACCTCACATCCCGAGGACCCCTCCACCGAAATTCTTAACCAAGAAGAATATATCACAAGCTTTCCTAGAGGCATAGGTCCAACTCCTTTTGGATTGAAGACCGAGGCATCTAGAGCCACTGCTCTTGTTATTATGAATGCCATAAATCTTGTGGAGACCCTCATGGATTTGGTATGTTGTCGAATTATATTTTCTATAAAATTTCCCTTCTCTCTAAAACATATAAATTGATGTTTGATATGTTGCAGAACCAATGGTCGAGCATGTTTCCTGGCATCATATCAAGGGCATTTACTGTGGATGTATTTTCAACAGGCGTGGCGGGCAATTATAATGGTGCCTTGCAAGTGGTAAGGCCATGGGCGGATTTCATTCTCATTCTCATTCTCTTTCGTTATAGTTGTTTATTTCTCGGGCTAATGGCATAAATAATCGCATAGATGTATGCAGAATTCCAGATGCCTTCTCCACTAGTGCCTACTCGTGAGAATCACCTGGTGAGATATTGCAAGCAGCATTCGGAGGGAATTTGGGCTATTGCTGACGTGTCTTTGGACAATTTACGCGGAAATCCTTCGCCTATGTTAAGGTGCCGAAGGCGGCCCTCCGGATGTCTCATTCAGGAGATGCCCAATGGCTATTCCAAGGCACGGAAATTAATTTTGTGCTTCCCATTTTGTGTATTAATTAATTCCATATTGTAAGTAGTAAACCTTGTGAAACAGGTGACTTGGGTAGAACATGTTGAAGTGGATGAGAGAGTAGTTCACCATATTTACCGCCAGCTGGTGAGTACGGGTTTAGCTTTCGGCGCCAAACGTTGGATCGCAAATTTGGAGAGACAGTGTGAACGTTTGGCCAGTGTTTTGGCCAGCAATATCCCTGCGAAGGATCTTGGAGGTAAGTAAAACAGTAAACAGTAAATAGTAAATGCAATGGGTTGCAGTTTCCATTGTATTAAAAATTAAATTCTAATTTGCAGTTATACCTAATCCGGAGGGACGAAAAAGTATGCTGAAATTAGCGGAGCGAATGGGCATAAGCTTCTGTGGTGGTGTAAGCGCTTCGAGTGCTCACACATGGACGAGTCTGTCAGGAAGCGGGGCTGAAGATGTGAGGGTAATGATCCGAAAGAGTATAGATGATCCAGGCAGGCCCCCTGGCATTGTTTTAAGTGCTGCTACCTCCTTTTGGCTTCCTGTTGCTCCTAAGACGCTCTTTACTTTCCTTCGAGATGAAAATTCTAGAAACGAGGTATCTCTATCACCTACCCTACTCTACTAATTGCAATTGCACTTGCACTTGCAAAATTTCAATCCTTTTCAATGATTTAATTGGCAGTGGGATATATTGTCGAATGGTGGATTAGTTCAAGAAATGGCTCATATTGCCAACGGACAAGATCCTGGCAATTGCGTTTCTCTCTTGCGTGTCAATGTAAGTGCCTCTTGCCTAAAAAATAAAAAAATCCTGTCTAATAAATAAATCTTTTAAACCGAAATGATTAAAATTTACAAATATGCATGGCAGAGCGTGAACTCCAACCAGAGCAATATGCTTATTCTCCAGGAGAGTTGCATAGATGCAGCGGGTTCCTTTGTAATTTATGCACCCGTTGATATTGTAGCCATGAATGCCGTGCTGAATGGAGGTGACCCAGATTATGTGGCCATTTTACCATCGGGCTTTGCCATTTTACCTGATGGTTCTAAGTGCATCAATTCGGTTAGCAATAGCAACAGCAACAGCAATAGCCATGGCCATAGCAACACCAATACCGGCAACGGCAACGGCAATGGCAATGGCAATGTCCATGTCCATGTCCATGATGGAGGAGGGTCTCTATTGACTGTTGCTTTTCAAATTTTAGTGGACTCGGTCCCAACGGCTAAACTATCTCTAGGGTCTGTTGCCACCGTCAACAGTCTCATTTCGTGTACAGTAGACCGCATAAAATCTGCTCTTAACTGTGGAAATCCCTGAACATCGCCAGCTAATCTAGCTGTCTATGAAGGTCTTTCAAATCTCATCCCTATTTTTGTATTAATTACTTAACCAACAACTCTTTCTAGAAAAATATTTAACTGGCTGTTTTGATATTGTAACAGAAGAGGGAGGTTGATAGAAAGTCAAGAGCGCACCACATACATAGGAAGCCCAGGCCCTTGCCCTGTGGTGGAGGGTAGTAGTAGTCCCTAGTGCACCTGCACCTACTTCTGCTTCTGCTTCTGCTTCACCACTATGCAAGGGTGGTGGTTCGGGTATTGACTTTCGCCTATAACATTTACATGCATGCGCAAATTCAACCATCATAAATCAATTAAGGTTTATTAGCAGTTGCTCTTTACCTTATATACTTAACCATCATATACATATAATTTTATATTGTATTCCGTCTCAACTTACTGTCACTAAACTTCTTAAACTGCCTTTGTCAAATTAGCCATTCAAAAGCAACTAGTTGGATAGATAATGTTTCATCTTTTAGATTTTGTTTTATTGTTTTCGGTATCAATATATACAGGACTACCATGTCGATATGGCATCTTACTATGGGAATCCAAAAGTCATTGTTTAAAAAAAAATTAAAATATTAGAATTTTATTATTTTTTTGAAAAAAAAGGGTGCGCTTAATGTTTACTCCAGAGATGTTATATGTTTATAGTAAGTGTAGACACCAAAAAATTAAAATTAAAAAAAAATGGATATCATGGCATCTTCCAAGATATAATAACTCCTAGGAGATACAAAAAAGGGATTATGTCGGGTTTGATTTCTTGGTGAATTTGAAAAAATGAATATCCCTCAGTCCTTTGTACTTAGCCAAAAACTAGTCAAAATAAAAATAAAAAAAATGATCTGTAGCTGTCATCTTCGATGTCTTTAAATTCCTCATCATTATGCCCTTGTTGTAAGTGTGTACTAACAGTGATTCTTATTTTGCCACCTTCACAATTTTGGCAATTGGATATTGGTTTACTTGCAAATAGGATTCTAATTCGAATTCAAGTTATCCACCTAAATTCATTTAGGCGTTGAAGGCTATTCAACACAATCACGTGAAAGCTAGACATTGAGCATTTACAAACTTTTTTGAGAAATCAAGCAGTCATTGGAGTATTTGTTGCAGCTCTGAAGTAAATGTTAGGAACACATTTCACATCATTTGTTTACTCGGTTGATGAATTATTATAATCATTGGTGTGATGTTTTTTGATATTGCACATTTTTGAGGGCGTTGACAAATATCAAGATAACTCAACCATTTCTTTGTACAATCCATACTCCAAAACATGTTACTTTTCTCTAAGATTTCAGATCAAGCTGTCCAATTAGAGAATCGACAAGTCCATTTTCCCAGCGATTTAAGCAAAGCAAAGGTGCAAAAAATTGAGCAAAGTTTTTGGACGTCTGATTCATGCAATCGTAATTGTCAAAACAGATTTTGTCTCGCCAGCTTTTGTCCAAAGGGGAATTTGATGTTTTAGACGATGGGTACTTTAGACATCCTCCTTTGTTCATGGCAAATTTCTTGGATTATTTGCGTTGTTGTCAGCGTTATGATGCAGTATAAGATCGCGACGGTCATTTCCAAATTATCCTTGGGAATCAAATAACCCATATTACCTTGTATGTCTCTCTCTTATGCTCAGAAAATCATTAGCTATATTAATTGCTGTTTTATCATGCTATTTACGCTGTTATTTGTATTAATGGTATTCATTTTGATAAATCTACAAGGTTGTACAACTTATTTAATAAAATATTTAAGGTTGCAGTAATGTGAGTTTTAAAATACGAGACAATGGTGACTATAGTTATGGGTTTTATGATATAATCAAGGTAAATGGAAACCCACGCATCAGGGTCTCAAGTAAAACAACGATGACTATAATTATATGAAAGACTTAAATATACCAATTTTTGCTGATAAAACATTTTGCTTGCTATGTAACTTAAAATGCAATAAAAATTTAATATTTTATACCAATCAAAACATTAAAATTTAAAATTATTAAAGTCCTCTCTTTTTAAATAGACCATGAATCTTTAGGTTTTTAAAAATACGTCAAAGCTTTTTTTTATGTTAGCTAGTTTCTATGTTTGTGTTAAATTTGGGTGCTTTTTCAGCAGTTATTTGAAAGCTTGCCAAACAGTTATTTGAGAGTTTGTCATCTATAGTTATTTTGAGATAATATGAAATATCTATTTATTGTTAATGGAAATATTTGATTTAACTATGGATTTGAAAATAGTTTCTTTTATTAAAAGAATAAACAGTTATAAATGTACTATGATTATTTTGATTACTATTTTTTAATCTTTTATTATTTTTCATTGCAACTCAAATATTATGGTCTTGTGATGCCCCCCCATTTTTTTTTGTTGGTTGTTACTTAGTAGCTAGCCACTCAACAATTCCATTTTAGTTCATTGGACATTGCCATTCAAGTGGCGAGACAATTTAAACTTTGTCATTCTTGTATGACATTAAGCGTGATATTGTTTACCTTTGTTCCTAAAAGGAAGATGACCGTGCTGAACCAATCAGAGCATTGGATTAATGCTGAAAAATAAGCTGCTACAAATTTTAGAATCAGTTAAAATAAAAATAAAAATAGGCCTAAATTCACATTATGCCTTGATAGAAGTACTTAGTAAATGTTGGTACAATGTATGTTAAGAGCTGTTTGTAAATTTTAAGATGAGTTGTTTTTAAATTTATCTTTTGGTTGTCTAGAGTTGGTAAAGGCTTAAATATTATGGTTTTATCATAAAAGGTAAGCAAAATTTATAATTCGTTTTTTATGAATTTTTTATTTTTAATGTAATTAGAGAGTTGTCATGTTGTGAGGGCCCTTGTGTTTAAATATGATTTATTGGGGTGATTCATTTGGGGGAGTAGGTGCCTTTGCCTTTTTATTTTATTGATTTGTTTATTTACAATTCTAGTGCTATTTTTTGTCAAATGTTTTTTGGAAGGCAACATGTAAGATTGTATTTTAAAATCATTTTTTGTATTGGTTGCCGAATATGGAGGGTAGGGTAGTCAAAGGGTTGTTTGTTGAGAGATGGAGGGGTTGTGTGTTGAGTTTGCCAATGAGATTTGAAGGAAGATTTGTTCTTTAGGAAAGGATAAGTGTCATCGGCTTATATAGGGATTTGAGGATGAGGAAGAGGAGTATGTCATTCTTTGGGGGTTGTTTGTTGAGTTTGCCAATGTGATTTGAAGGGGAGATTTGTTCTACAGGGAAATAACACAAGTGTCATTGGAGTAAATAGGAATTGAGGATGAGTAAGATGAATGATCAGACATAAGATGATCAAGAAGATGAACAAAAGCTTTTATTGCCTCTTATATCCTACAAATGAAGATTTCAAATTGCATTGTAGGATGGATGGAGGTTCACACATGGCTAAGCAAGCTTAAACAGGGATGTAGGGTACAAAATAGTAAAATGCAAGATCTCAAGGTGAATGTGCCCTTAAATCAATTGGATGGTGGTGTTAATACATAGGGGAGATGGGTTTTTACAAATCCGAATGGAGAATTCATTGAGTTTGACAACTACGACTTTGAGAGAATATTGTAACTAGGTTAAGCCACATGAGTATGATGTCAAGTTTTCTTTGGATATTATGTGGGATGGGTTGATATTTGAACAAAGGTTGGAAGTTTGATCTATAATATTTTGCAAGGGATATTATTAAAGAGTTGGAAGAACAAAAAAAATAATGTTGATGCTTAATAAATAAAATGAGAGGAATTATTGTTCACAATTCTATCTATGATAAAAAAACCCATGGATTAGATAAAATCCAAGTCTTCACTATTTAAAAACTTGGGCATTGCCTTGCCCTAATGTCCACTGTTATAAACCCTTGTTAGTGCTCTCAACTAGATTGAAAGTGTCATGTATGTAAACACAAAAATGTTTTAGATGATAGATGTGTGTTCATTTGACCAAAATTTGAAGTTTGATAATAAAGAAATCCCTATTCTCCTTGATGTAGTGTTTGAAACAAAAATCTTTCCTTTTGGAGTAGAAACAAGGTAACCATTGGTGTAACTTTTTACCATAGGTTAAACAGTCTGGAGGCCTTCATTATGTTTTACATTCAATAAATTTGTATTTTTGGTTATGCTTGATATTGTAAGTACACTTAATATTTTGGATAAAGAAACAAGTTGATAGGTTGGGTCTCCTTTTCAACACCTCTAAGAATTTAATTGTTTGGGTTTCAAGGCACCAAAGCTTTGAATTTGTAGGAGTGGTGCATAATGTGGATCTTTTAGTGGTAGATTATGTCAAGGATAAATTATATGTTGATATTGGGGTAGTGGATGTTGTTTTGGGGGTTCAAAGAGACTATTAATTCCTTACATTGAGGAAAGTAAAAATAGTTGATTCTATTCAAATGAACAAAATTATAAACAAGGTACATTTTGGGTTTATTGTTCACCTTTCTCTGTATGGATGTAGATCATTGTGTCCCTCATGACCAAGCAATAGGTATTTTAGAGTTGATTTGCAAATATAAGGTAGTCTTCCAAGGTCTACCAAATAGACTTCTCCCACTTTAGGATTTGTAGTGTTTTAATGAGCTTAATTGTAATAAGGTTACCACTATGGTAAAACTTATAGATACCAACGTTTTCAATACTTTGAGATAGGAAAATTGGTAAGACAAATCTTAGATGCTGTTATCATTGCCCTTGGTAAGAAAGCCAATACGTTTGGTCTATTAGTAATAAAAAAAAGGGTCATATACGATTAAAGGACTTTGAACAAAATCATAACTAATAACTGATGATTTGTTAGATGAGTTGCACAGGGAAAGTTATTTTTCAAATATATATATTATGTCTAGATATTATTATATATTAACTTAGATTCAAGATAGATAATATTGCATTCATAACTCCTTGGGGAATTCATCTATTTAAGGTTATTTATTTTGGTCCAAAAAAATGCTCCAACTATGCTTTAAGCATTGATGACTAAGGTATTTTAATAAATTATTAAGTTTGTTTTTTCTTGTATTGTTTTATAATATCTATGTTTACAATAATTCATTGACATCTCATATTGAGAATTTGGATGTTCGGTTGGATACCTTGGCCAAGGAGAAGCTATATTATAAAATACATTTGGAGTACATTGAATCACATTATTTTTGTCTTGGCCAAGGAGAAGTTATATGATAAAATATATTTGGAATACATTGGCTCACATTATTTTTGTTGATGGGGTGTGTTATTGATTGCATGTCTCTGAACAAAAGCATAGCTAAGGATTGATGATTTGCTTAATATGTTACATGGAGATTTTTCTTCTTCTGCAAATATAGATATTATGTTGAAATACTATTATATACCAACTCAAAAGTCAAGAAAAAATATTGCATTTAGAAGTCACTGGGGAATCTATAAATTTATGGTCATTTCATTTAGTCTTAATTATGGTCCAACTATGTTTCAAACATTGATGAATAAGGTATTTTAATAAATTACTAAGTTTGTTTTTTCTTGTATTGTTTTATATTATCTTGGTTTACAATAATTCATTGGCATCCCATTTTGAGAATTTATACTGTGTGTTGGATACCTTAGCCATGGAGAAGTTATATAATAAAATATATTTCGAGTGCCTTGGTCACATTATTTTTGTTGATAGGGGTGCAATTGTAGACACTAAAATATGGTAGTAGAGATTTGGTAATCTCAATTTTGACCTCTTTACCTCACATGACTTGTTCAGTACACATATAGCTCTTGCACAACCATTCCCCATATCCATATGCTTGTTATGAGTGTGACCACTTCAATTTTCTAATAATCAGCTGCATGAATTCCATAGTATGTGCCTAATCTGTTCATTATCATATTCAAATTGTCTCTAAATCATTAGATCAATGTTTTGCATTTCATAAGAATTTGTTAGACTTAAAACACTTGTAGAATTTTGGAGGCATCCAAATCTGATAGACATGTATCAAACAGTGGTCATTTTTTAAATTCAAATTATCTTTATGGGTTGCTTGTATGTTTCGAATATCAACGGTGTGAGAAAGTAACCAAAGTGTCTCACATAAATACATAATAGTTCCAAGCCTATTTCACAATTTAGCATTATCTAACACTTCAAATAAACATCTATACACATCTGCACATTTAGATGGACTATCTACAAGGTAACCATCGGTGTCACTTTTTACCATGATAGGGTTAAATAGTTTGAAGACCTTCATTATGTTTTACATTCAATAAATTCGTATTTTTGGTTGTGCTTGATATTGTAAGTATACTTAATATTTTGGATAAAGAAACAAGTTGATAGGTTGGGTTTCCTTTTCAACACCTCTAAGAATTTAATTGTTTGGGTTTCACGGCACCAAAGCTTTGAATTTGTAGGAGTAACGCATAATGTGGATCTTTTAGTGGTAGATTATGTCAAGGATAAATAATATGTTGATATTGGGGGAGAGGATGCTGTTTTGGGGATCCAAAGAGACCATTAATTCCTTACATTGAGGGAAAAAAAAAAGTTGATTCTATTCAAATGAACAAAATTACAAACAAGGTGCATTTTGGGTTTATTGCTCACCTTTTTTTGTATGGATGTAGACCCTTGTGTCCCTCGTGACCAAGCGATAGGTATTTTAGAGTATATTTGCAAATATAAGGTAGTCTTCCAAGATCTACCAAATAGACGTCTCCCACTTAAGGATTTGGAGTGTTTTAGCGAGATTAATTGTAATAAGGTTACTACTATGGTAAAACCTTATAGATACAAACTCATTCAATATTTTGAGATAGAAAAATTGGTAAGACAAATCTTAGATGTTGTTATCATTGTCCTTAATAAGAAAGCCCATATGTTTGGTCCATTAGTAATTAAAAAAGGGTCATATACGATTAAAGGACTTTGAACAAAATCATAGCTAATGATTGATGATTTGTTTGATGAGTTGCGTAGGGAAAATTATTTTTCAAATATATATATTATGTCTAGATATTATTATATACTAACTTAGATTCAAGATAGATAATACTATATTTAGAACTCCTTGGGGAATTCACCTATTTAAGGTCATTTCTATCGGTCCCAAAAAATGCTCCAACTACGCTTTAAGCATTGATGAATAAGGTATTTTAATAAATTATTAAGTTTGTTTTTTCTTGTATTGTTTCATAATATCTATGTTTACAATAATTCATTGACATCTCATATTGAGAATTTGGATGTTGGGTTGGATACCTTGGCCAAAGAGAAGCTATATGATAAAATATATTTGGAGTACATTGAATCACATTATTTTTGTCTTGGCCAAGGAGAAGTTATATGATAAAATATATTTGGAATACATTGGCTCACATTATTTTTGTTGATGGGGTGTGTTATTGATTACATGTCCCGGAACAAAAGCATAACTAAGGATTGGTGATTTGCTTGATAAGTTATATGGGGATTTTTCTTCTTCTCAAATATAGATATTATGTTGAAATACTATTATATACCAACTCAAAGTCAAGACAAAATATTACATTTAGAAGTCACTGGGGAATCTATAAATTTATGGTCATTTCATTTAGTCTTAATTATGCTCCAACTACGTTTCAAACATTGATGAATAAGGTATTTTAATAAATTACTAAGTTTGTTTTTTCTTGTATTATTTTATATTATCTTGGTTTACAATAATTCATTGGCATCCCATTTTGAGAATTTGGACATTGTGTTGGATACCTTAGCCATGGAGAAGTTATATAATAAAATATATTTCGAGTGCCTTGGTCACATTATTTTTGTTGACAGGGTGTGCAATTGTAGACACTAAAATATGGTATTAGAGATTTGGTAATCTCAGTTTTGACCTCTTTACCACACATGACTTGTTCGTACACATATAGCTCTTGCATAACCATTCCTCATATCCATATGCTTTTTATGAGTGTGACCACTTCAATTTTCTAATAATCAGTTGCATGAATTCCATAATATGTGCCTAATATGTTCATTATCATATTCAAGTTATCTCTAATCATTAGATCAATGTTTTTGCATTTCAGAAGAATTTGTTAGACTTAAAACACCTGCAAAATTTTGGAGGCATCTAAATCTGATAGACATGTATCAAACAATGGTCATTTTTTAAATTCAAATTATCTTTATGGGTTGCTTGTTTGTTTCAAATATTAGCGGTGTGATAAAGTAACCAAAGAGTCTCACATAAATACATAATAGTTCCAAGCCTATTTCACAATTTGGCATCATATAACACTTCAAATAAACATCTATGCACATCTGCACATTTAGATGGACTATCCTAAACTTTTGAATCTCATTGAGGATTCCCTAGCTAATTCTGAAGCATATAAGTCATGTCAAGTTTGCCATTATCAAGTATTGAAAGATAGATTACAAGTTGTGTTATAAAAAGAGCACCATTGCACATATACACCTAATGGGGATAACTATGTGTGGTTAGACTTCTCTTCTCGAAGTATTGGATATAAGGTAGCTTACTTTTGTTCATTAGAGAGTGATTGATGTCAGTGCAACCCACCTATTTCCGCCACTTTGGTAGGTGATAATCTAGCATCAAAATTGGAGATAGGGTAGGGACAAATGAGAAAGAATATAATATTATATTTTTAGGTCAGAAGGTGATTGAACACAAAAAATCTATAAATGTAGGTAAGCACAAGCAATTTTTTCTATTCATCCTCATTAGACAAGTCCATTAGATGCAAATGACTTCAGAATTTTGCAGGAGTGATAATTTTAGAGGCATCCTACATCGCTATCATACTTGGTTCCTGATCCAAACCCATAGAGCTATTGCAGAGCACATCTCACAATTATTACATCTAGTCTTTAGTATTTGACAATGATAAGCTTGACACATATTTACAATGCATGACTTGGAACACTCAAACAAGGTCTTAATTTGTCATTGCCTCACACTTGCATGATGTATTATGAGTCAACCCTTCCATTCCACTATTGCACACCTAAAAGGAGCCTCACTATCTATTTCAAACCTACTAAATATCTTGCACAAATATCTCTAAACTTTCAATTCAGTTCACTTGTACATCGGTCAGTTTTCTCCGTATATGATCAAATATTGCTAGTCGATACTGATATGATTTGGTCAGTATTGATCTGTTCCCAACAATGACTATTTTCTAAAATCAAAGTCATGCTTAGGGTTGGCCCATTATCATAATGTGTTAGTGGCGTGAGGATTATTCAATTAGATCCATATATAAACAAATTTAAGGTCTCATTCGAAGAGAACTAACACTTATATATTATATATTTATACACTATTTCATAACAAATTTATCATTTTCTTCCCTATTTTCAAACCTATTACTAGTAGTAGTCACAAGCCAAGTCTGAAGCACTAAAATTCCAATTCAAATCAAGCATTGTCAAATACCAAATCCAATCATTAGTTTCATATATTAGTGAATAAAGACGATTACACAATCACAGTAACTAGGAGAACTTCCTGTGGCATGACAACCTTTCTTGGAGTATTGAATATGTAGGCAACAATCAATAATCAAATGGGGGTGATTAGAGTTAACTTGGTTCATTACACTTGCCCCATTTCTGTAGCTTTCTATCCATCACAAGCACACCTAGGGTTTTAAGGAAAATGAGTGATTTTTAGAGTTGTATGCATGATCAGAGTTTGGGTTTGAAAAGACAAAATAATCAAAGATAGTTGCAAGGGATCGTACAATCACTTTGCCATATTTTTGCACAGGGAAATATCAACCAACGATATTGATCCGATCTTGCATAATTAACCTAGCATAGACTATGAATTAGCTACAATTGAATGAACCACAATGTCGCTTATTCTTGATTTACACTTGTATAATACAATCATAGTTAGACAATCAATAAAAATATTTAAGTATCATGATCTCTTTAGCACTTTCTATATTTAGTATGTGCCCTTATCAAATTAGAAGAATCAATTTCAATGTTTTATATTTGGAGGTATGGTTTAATGTCATATTTATTGATCTGAATTACCTTTCAAAAATATATTTAAATTAGATTAATCTTACCTATTAATCCAAATTATGATAAAATATATTGGTGAATCCGTATACATATCAAACAATGAAAAGCCCTAAATTTTTCTTCACGTTTTCATCTTTACAAGTTTTCAGATTTTTGTCTTAGGATTTCAAATTTGATTTGTTATTTTTTCCATATAAAAGACAATAAATTTTCATATTTGGCCCAAGTTGTTTTGTATTATTGCATGATGTCATCCAAGAAATCTAATTCCCTTTTACTTTTAAGACGAAGTTCTAGATTAAGTGGGACTCATAGAAAGTATAATCATATCCATAATTTTTCAACTTAAATAGATGAATGATTTTTTTATGATGTAATTATTCGTGAATATGTCGAAATAGAGGATTATGTTGATATGCATTCATTGAAATATGATAATGAAGATCAAAATGAACATAATGATAAAGATAATTATGAGGACCTAGATAAAATTTGATCCCAATGAACTTAATGGGGTAGATCATGTCAAAGTTAAAGTCTTATCCAAATTTTGTGAAAGACATGTTAATTCCCTGAAGACGTGGGTAGAGTTGACCAATTGATCTTGACATCTAAGGCTGCACACCAAGATAAAATTTTAACATCTAAAGCACCTTAACAAAACTCTTTTACCATTATCAACCATTCCTTTCAAGCTAGTACTTATACATCAGGTATTCAAACTACTACGTCAGGTACCATCCCTCTGCCTACACCTTCAATGATCTATGTGACATCCACCCAAAGTTTGGGGGCAACACAAGGTCTCCAACAGATTTCAATGACTATGCCTACACAAACAACATTCACCCCTCCCATGATGGCTACACACTTTATATTTCCAACCTTTCTTAACACACATTCCCTTGAGCAAGCTATTACAAATATGCATAATAAGGTGTTGTAATTAGGGTAAGGTGCATCGAGAGCTAGTCATGCCATGGATTCACATGCTTTTTTCCATAACCCATTAACCCTTGAGATATTAGCCTACCTTTTACCAACATAAATTGTAGCTCCTAAGATCCCATTATATGATGGTAAAGGTGATTTTGAGCAACATATTGGATCATTCCATGCAACATGATTGGACTATGCATATAGTGACAAACTATTGACCATTTTATTTTCAAACAGTCTTAATGATTATGCATTAAGGTAGTTCTATGATCTCCCTCTTCAATATATAAGAACATTCAACCCCTTGGCTGACTAATTCCTAACACATTTTGCCATCAACATCGATGAGAATTTATCCTATGGACAAGTTGTTAAGCTAAAACAAAGGTTTAATGAACCTATCAATGATTGTTTTGATACAAGACCATGCTAGCCAAGATGACCAATGTTATGGTTAAAAATAAATTAAAAGATATATTCAAACAAAGTTTGCTAGCATTACTCCATGAGTCAATTATATTAAAGAGATTCAATTCATTTAATGAGTTATGGCATACAGTAAGGACAAAGAATCCAAATTAATTGCTTTGAAAAAACTTAACATTCATCAACTCCAAAGAAGCCAAATTAGGTCAAACCAAGTGATAATAAGATTGAGTGAAAATTATAGTCAATGCAGTGCCCCCCAACCTAGAAACCAATTACAATTGACAATGCCATCAAAGAGGTAGTTTTCATGATTACCATCACTTCCCCATATGCTATTAATTTAGTTGCTCAACTGTAACATTATCACACTCCCTCCACAAGAGCTTGCTCCAAGTATACATAGACCAAGGAATTATTAAGACAATGCATATTGTGAGTATCATTAGTTTTTAGGGCATTTAATGAAAATATGTTTCAAGTTTAAGATAACTTAGATGACAACATTATTGATTTGGGAACTTCCATAGAGGAATATTGATCAAAACACAATGGAAATCAAAAATTGAATATCTTTAGTGATCCCTTTCCTAAACATAAATCAACAAAAACTAAGGACAATTCAGAGATACATTATGCATACAACATGCATCCTCCACCGACGACATATAATCATCCACTAGATATTGTATTTGGTACACATCGATATTTAACCTTGGCAACCCATGATCACATTTGATAATAGGGAAATAGTTGATGACGATTCAAATTTTCATACATTGTTCATATGAGCTTACATTGATGAACAACCTATACACAAAATTATGTTTGACAATGGTTCAAGTGAGAATGTTTTCACAATGTAACTTCCCCAATCCCTTGGGTACAAACAAAATGATTTAGAGGATACATTGAAGGACTCTATGGACAAAGACATAGTACCTTGAGACATATATTATTACCTATTCAGTTGGGCTCATCGATATTATCCACCCCATGCTGGATCCTATAGAGTAATGGGGTCTTTGACATGTTTTGTTAGGATACCCATGTATGTATAGACTTTGAACAGTTCCCTCTATAGTACATTGATGTCTAAAGTACATATGTTACAATAGAGTGGTCATAGTTCTAGGTGTACGGTATGAGTATCATTTAAAGTCAACAACATTCACCTTTACACTCCCACCACCACCGTGATTGGTTGATACACATTGAGGATCCACATAGAAATTCAATTGTTACACACATGATTTATCTATACATCCAACTATTCAACATAGATCACATTAGAGAGTTACTCAGAGACCACAAAGGCTACCATACCCTGAAGTACATAATCAACAATGGAAATAGTTCACCATGTTCCACAATAAACATAGGCAGTGAAATACCTTCCTATAAAATGAAAACAATGAAGTCTCGACCATCTAAAAGTTATTCATCATACTTCAAGTCCTAAAAGTTGTGATCATGACAATATGGTACACCGCATGACTCCTTATCAGATCTCAACCCACTTAGTTAATACCTCCCATCCATGATGGAGGACCATTCCACTACCTAAGACATGCACTCCCGATGACCCTTGCATTAATAACATCATTGGTTAGCTTTTCCAAATTTCAAATATTTTAAAATAATAAAAAAAATACAAAAACATTTAAATATTCAAAAAAATTAAACTCAAGAACTGAGCATGACATGATTGCTAGTTTACATTATTTACATATGTTTGATAGATGACATATTATTTACATACATAGTTAACACGGTATCTGAGTGCTATGCATGACGTACATGTTTTACATGGATATATAGAGAGTTTTATCTCTACTAAGTGGCCGTGACGACATTGGGGGCATTTTACTCCACAAGTTTCATATTATAGGGTATATATTTTCATGAATTTATTATCATGTTGTCACATTGAGTTTACTCAATAAACTATTTAAGTATTAATTAATGGATTATGAGGTTGATGATTAGTAGATCTGATATTTATTTTTTAAGTTGGATTTGTATATGTTAATTAATGGATGACTATTGCATATATTTTATTATGTTTTATGATCATGATTTTACAGATTATTTATATTCAACAGTTTATTATGGTTATATGTTGATGATTATTTTGAGTTGGACTAACTATTAGTTTGTTTGATGAGGTGGATATAAGATTATCCCACCATCACAGACAATTCATAGGAAGAGCCTCATCAAACAAACTAATAGTTTGTTTGATGAGGTGGATATATGATTGCCCCACCATCACATACAGTTCATAGGAAGAGCCTTATCAAAAATAGGAGTACAGATACCAATAATGGGTGTTGAAAGAGCTCCACTGAAATCAGGTACACACCACAATCAATAGTTTGACTGAAAATGAATAATGCTTGCATAATTTGTTTGGTAACAACTAAGTATTGTTTGTTTTGATTTCATTATATAACATGATTTGCGCATGTATGTTAAACCCCTGTTGTGCTATGTTGATTCTTATTGCATTATATCTGGTAGTCATGAGTGTATTGATCTGACTGAATTGCTTATGCATTTGTTTAGTTGGTTAAATTATGATTTTGTGATATAATTTGGATTATGATTTCTTGATTTATCTCATTCAACTATGCCTTTATAACCATGTCTGTGATTCTGATTATCAAAAATTGAATGGCATTACCTTGTTTAGTTGCTTGCTTGACTAACTTGATTGGTTGCTATTTGCCATTTTTGGGACATTACATTGGGTCTAAAGAGGCTAAACACCATCAAAAGTAATTGTTTAAAAAAAGAGCTTTGGAACTTAGACATTCTAATCTATAAGGTTTGTGTGTTTATTTGTTTTGGTGTATGCTTTACATTAACATGTTGTTTGGTGTCTTAATAACCCCAAGAGCAAATAAATTAAAGAAATAAACTTTGAGATTTTAATGGCTAGGGAAGCTTGGAGAATGACCTAGAGTTAAAAGGTAATAAAAATTAGGTTTTTATTCGAGAATATTCTTGAGGTTGTAATGCTTTGTTGACAATGCAAAATTGGTAAAAGGTATTTGAATTAGGGTTATTTTGTTGATTATTGTTAGATAGCAAAAATTGACTTTGTCATTTGGAGAATCATGAGGGTTTCAACGATTGCCATGCCAAAATTTAGGGCTTAGAATCATTAGTAAATAACAGTGGGAGGTTAATGACACATTTTACAAACATGAGTTGTATTATGGAGATCTTGGCAGGGATTTTGGAGAGAATTTTGGTCATGTAGAATGTGCATGAATGGGGGAAAAGAATAAATAAGAGAAGCGGTGAAAAGAAATGACATGATAGAAGAAGACAAGGAGAGAAGAAAAGCTTTTATCAAGGAGGAAAAAGGGCTACCCAAAATTTGCAATCAGATGTGGGTCATTCTTTAATCGAATAAGTAATATTGAGTTTTATGCACATAAAAGAAATGGGTTTTTGTGATAGTTTGCATTTGTTTGGGAATAAATGAATAAAAGCATGGTATATAATTCTATTCTTAGTTGAATAAATATTTTTGGTTAGATTTCTTTATGAAACTAGAAAATGACATTTATAGCCATGGGGGCAAAATTTTATTCCATCCCCAGGGCTAAAAAAATGATATCGATCCTTTTTTCTTTATTGAACTTGGAAGCTTTCAGTTTATGACCTGCATAAAATATTTTGACCTCTCTCTTGAGAGTTTAGATGCTAAATTCCTAGTCATGTCATCCATTTCCCACCTGTATAAGCCATAAATACATTCTTGGAAGGGATTATTGAACATTGGAAACAATTTTCAGAAGTTTCAATGGTTATTATTGCTTTATAATTCTACAGCTATTAATTTTATTTATACTTTATTGAGAAAGCCATTATATATATATATATACACACACATTCTTGGAAGGGATTATTGAACATTGGAAACAATTTTCATAAGTTTCAATGGTTATTATTGCTTTATAATTCTATAGCTATTAATTTTATTTATACTTTATTGAGAAAGCCATTATATATATATATATAAAATTGTTTGTCAAACTTTGGCCATGCGGAATTATGAGTTATTTGAGTTATGTGACTTAGTTGGGTTTTGGGAACTTGCCGTAGTCATTTCATAAGTGGTTATACATGTATATATTTGGAACAAGTAAAAATAAATGTATTCATTATACATATAAATTTACTAAGCTTAGAAAATGAGCCTAATATCCTCTAGGTGAGTTAGTGGCTGTAGGTGTTGATAAATTAATCAGAGGTTTGCATGTACAACTATAGTAAATGTCTTAGTTCCTTTATAACCTAGTTATTGGGTTGATTCACATTAAGTGTTGTAATAATTTGAGTAGTTGTATTTAGATATATACAAATGTATAATTAAGGTTATAATTGTATGTATATATGTAAGAAGGTAGTCAACTGATAGGAAAAGAAAGGATGGTAGATTCTGCGAAGGCATTCAATTTGGTCTTTAATTACTCAGCTGAAATGTATTATGGAATACATATACAAGCTTTTATATTGTCGTATACAAATGAAACACAACTGTAAGTGACAAATGGACCCTGAGGTATAGAATGGGTAATATATATATTTGGAAATTACCTTATCATTATGTTTAGCTATATATATTGTCGTATACAAATGAAACACAACTGCAAGTGACAAATGGAACCTGAGATATAAAATGGGTAATATAGATATTTGGAAATTACCATATATATATATATATATGTAAAAAAGAATTTTCTTATGTCTTTATGTAGAGTACAAATATCGATTGTCTATATGAATTCATTTTGTGGCATAAAAGGGTCATGTACAATTGTAGGTGATGACTTGTAATTTAATTAAAAAGTGAATTATATATATGTAGTTATATTTATATTGAAGCAAAGGCAATTCATTTTGGTTTACTTGGATGATAGCATACATATTTATTTTTAATACCTTTTTCTCAGAGTTTATAACATTTTAATGGTTCTAATGAAAGAGTAAAAAACACAAACCTTGTATGAAGAATATTGTTACATCCCGATTTCTCCCTATGACTTATAACTTTTGAATCTATGGATTAATACAGTTAATAACTGATTAATATTATTTTGATTTGAGCTTTTTGACATATACTGTAATGGGGCAATGATATTGTTGATTGGTATACATAATGTAACAACTATATTTTATTATTTTGTACATTGTAGATATGTATTTGTTAGTTGTGCGTAATTGATTAATATATATAATGACACAAACTAACTACCTACTTGTTGTGAGGTAGATGATGGATATATCTTTTCTTCAGAGCTTGATGAGAGAGCATCATCAGAGAGGATGGATTAGATGAGATAATTGAATGATGATAGAGAAATTGCTAGTGACTACACACACACACATTAGATTTAAAAATATTATATGTTTTAAATGTTAGTGTGTAATTAAAGAAATCATGATTATGATCATATTAGTATACAAATTTAATTATTGATATGCATTAGATTTTTTTAATTTTTAATTGTCTTGATTTTTGAAAATAAATAAAAAAAATAAATATTTAATTGCTTTATAGATACTAGTTTTGAAAATACAGGTATCTTGTAATTCAGAAGCAATTAGTGACTTAATATATATTAGTTAAATAATTAATTATTGTTGTTTTAATTATTTCTCAGGTAATTGAATTATCCTAAAATTCTAACTTTGAGTTAAGATAAATTAAACTTAACCTTGAAAATACATGCATAAAATTAAGTTGAGAACTAAAAATTTATATGATTATTTGAAATGATCAACTATACTCATATTTAAGCTAACTCGGGGGAAAGTGGTATGATGTTTTATATTAAGCCAATTATATGTTTTGAAACTAATTAAAAAAAATAAAAGGTAAGTTGACGATGGTCTTAGAGGTGAGACAATCCCAGTTTGCTAATTAAAGGAAAGATAAAGAGAAATTGCATGCATAAAAGGGTGCAATAAAGAAGGATAATAGTTTTATAAATAAATCCTCTTGAAATTAGAAACAACACACAGGGAGACATAAAAAAAAGAGTTTGAGGAGATTAAGAAGAAATATATATTCTTCAACATTCTTCATTTAGGCAATTCCTGACAATGTAGGTTTTGTAATTATAATTCTATGTTTAATAGCATGGTTTGCATTTATTTAAGACTGTGTTTCACTTCTAAGCCCTATGTTTTGTTCTATTAAGTTGGCATATTGTTTTTGAGACCAACTTATTATTTATAGATGTTTCATATTGTTTGGCTAAGCATTATATATTTTAGAGTTACATTTTATTTGTAAAACGCTGAGTCATTGAACCACGTAGTTTGATATCAAAATGCTTATTTTTCTTTTGAAATCCCTTAATAATTAATTGAATTGCTAGGTTACTTAATTAAAATGCCTAGTGTAAAATGGAAATGCAGAGTCAAATAATTTTTGTGAGTTTTAATGGTAAAGCCAAGTTTAATATGAAATGCCCAACCAAGTTATAGAGTTGAAACACCATGTTAATTGCCATGCATGTATAGCCTTACATGTAAATTCATAGACCTGCATGCTATTTTTATTGGCCCGTGTCTTATCTTGGCCTGCATCTCAATTTGATAGGTCTACATTGTATCTTATTGGGTGGCATCCTAATTAATAAGACGTGCATCTTATTTATTAGAAGGCATTGCTCCGTTTTAAGGCCAACATTGCAAAATACTAAACCTGCACTTTATTAATAGTTCAGAGTTTCATTGTTAATGTAAATATTAAAACTCCAATCATGTTTTTGAAGCACCCAATATTTTTTATAAAATGTTGAGTATTATTAATTGAACATTGAGTATTCTTTTGATACACTGATTTTAATTAGAACACCTAATTTATAAAAGATAAAACACTTAGTGTATAATTGGTTGGGTAGTCATTGAAAAATGCTGGGGCATTGTAATAAGGGATGAGTTTATACTTTATAAAATGTTGAGTGTCTTAATAAAAATGTAGAGACTTTAATCGTTGAAATGCTAAATCACTACCAAGTCTATTGCAACGCTAAGTCTAAATAGGAAACCATTGGGTCTAATTAGAAAATGTTGAATTTAAGAAAAAGAAAGCGTCATAATATCTTGCCTGCATCTTACTTTGCATGTATGACGTTATATTTTTCTAATTTGCATTTAATTTTATTACCCTGAGAACTAATTTAAATGATTGTGTATTGCATAGTTACGCTACATCCCCCTTCCCCCCTATTTAATTTAAACGCCAAAGTCATTTTGAAATGCAATAATATAATTAGATAGTTATGTTTATATATTGTTTAAAACATTAAGTTTTTATATAAAGATAAACCACTGAATTATACATTTAAAATGTTGAATTCTTATTTTATTTATATCTTTTTTGATGCAAGATCGAATGTTCGATGAAACTTTATGTTTACTTATGATTTTTATATTACATTTTGAGCTAATACACAACCAATCAAGATTTCACTGTCAACATAGTCAAGTTGTGTTGTGAACCCAAGTTGGAATATAAATAAAAGAATATGATTTTTATGGGATACTTATAAAAATTGTTACCATGTATCATCTTGTTTGCAATATCAATGTTGAAATGCTCTATATACTCGATTCAAAAAGAAATAGTAAATTTTAATATAACATTAAAATATTAAATATTAAATATTAAATGTTGAATGTGAACGTTCAGTTAGTATTTGTCATACTTTAAAAATACTAATTATTAATTAAGTATTATATCCATGAAAGGGTAATATGTTAATAATGGTTGATGAAACCATGTTAAGACATTGGAAAAAATTCATATGACAAATAAACTTTACAATCCATAATTCTATTCAGTAAGTACTTTTGAAAACAACTAAGAGTATAAGGGTATTCAAATGAACATATAATTTACATAGGTGCATTAGATAATATGCATATGTTTAAATTTATATATAGGTATCATGATATGAGATTCTGAGAAATGAGAGAACTTCAATCCTATGAATACTGCCCTCGAGTTATGCTCAGATGAGGCTTAATTTGATTAAGAGTTATTTCGAGATCATGATATTTGTTTATGATAAAATTTGTGTGCGGAATATAGTTTGCACGAATATTAATATGTGTAAGTGATTATATATTTTTAGAATAAAACAATACATTGTGATGTGTGCCTTGAGATTATATTTTTATCTAATTATTAATGTGTAGTATAATCCTGTACTTATCTGTTTAAACAATTATAGTGTAAGATTGTTCATATGTGAGTAGGGTGCTCATGCACAATGAGTTATAATAGTATGGGATATCATAAAATATTTCATCTTAAAAGTATATGCTTAGATAGTACATATTGTAGTTAAATATCTAGACTCTCACTTATGTTGATTGATTTAATGTATGTGTTGGATAGTACTTGATCAATATATTTTGTAACAGTAAAATATCATGTATGAATGCATACAACTTTGAGAGAGTAAATAAATGATTAGACTTTTGTGTGTTTGTATGACTTACTTTGTTATATATAATTGCTTGAATAAAAATTAATGATTCTATGTATTTATGACTACTTGTATGATTGATTATGAAAAACTCGTGGTTATATGTTAAGTCACTAGATTATGATAATATAAGTTATCATGGGGGTAGTTGTATGAAACTTATTGTATTAGTTGAAATCTTTAGTTAAATGTGTGTTTTATCCAAATGGTATAAATAGTTTTTATTATTTATAGTTTGAAGATTGATTTTAATGTAAGATTTATTCATGTGTAGATGAATATATGCATACTTTGATTACTCATTGTTTAACATGCGATGTGATATGATTGCTAAAAGGAAGTAATTAGTATAAATTTTATAGTTAAATAATGTTTAGTGAGACATATTTTTATATTTACGATTTACATGTCAGTGCGATATCTTATAATAGATCAATTTTTTTATGATACACTGTATATTTAGTTTTATGACATCATACATACATGGGTACTAACTTGGTTTTTAAATTTTTACATTGGTCTATCTACCTATCTATGAAGAAAGAGCCATTATCTAATAGAGAATTATGTGGAGGATTGTTGATCTATGATTGATGTAAAAAATTATTTAAATGATGTTCTACCTCTCCACAACAGTACTATTTATTTGGAGACTGCACTTGAATTGATCAAAGATACATGAGTTGACATGACACGAGCTCTAAATGGCTTGGTATCTAATTATTATATTAAAATTGAAGGCCTAAAAAAATGTAATTATATTTTATTTATATATTCTAAACAATAGTTATTGTATTAATAGACTAGTTGTGGTTGAGTTCTAATATATTTACTTTTTTTATATTGTGATATATTATATTACTTTTAGTATTGAAATTTTGGAACCATTATTATTCTAAATTATTATTTTTGATTGGTTAAAGTTTTAGTATAATTGTGGTTGAGTGGAATAAATGTTAAGTAATAATGAAAAATTATTATTGCATTAATCTAAGTACAACTTGAGGGGTTGTAACATGTGGTATTAGAGTTGTGGCTCTAACTTTAGGACTTAATAAGTCTATTAACATTTTTATATCTTTTTATCCAGTAGAAAGGAGAAATGTGAAAGTATGTATGGTACATTGAATATATACTTTAGAGCATTTATACCTCCTTAGAGTTGTTAAAAGGTTGATTTATCGAATGTCTCATTGGTGATGGTTTTATAAGGTGTATGGTTAGGAGAGTACATAGCTTTGATCATGAGATGTGAAAAATAGTTGTCTACCATATTTTAGATCTTTAAATTGAACACCTAGAATATGATTACATATCTTTTTTGATAATCAAATCACCTTCACCATTTGTGTTTTGTGTTGTGAGTGTTTTAAAAAATATGTTATATTTTTCAATTAAATATATAAGCTTTAGTTTGTGTCTTACACAGATCTTAGGAGTGGGAATCCTATAAGACCATTCTACAGTAAAACCACCTAGTGCGATAGAAATTTTCTTATAATTGAATGTAGATGTATTGATTGTGAATTTCTTTGTGTTAGGAGTTTGTGGACTAGCACCTTTATATTTATATAAACTTGAGAAGAAGTGTCATCTCTCTTAGTTAGCTTAGATGTGAGTTATTATGTTCTTACTCTCTTCTTACATCATTTTAAGCTATCAAGAAGATTCATATTTATAGTTTGTTGATTTAATGTCTTTTCTTAAATAAAAATTTGTATTCTAAATTATTATTTTGATCTTATTCCCTTGAGTTAGTGGGATAGTATTTTCTACTTCTAGTTGAGAGAAGTTGTAAGGTTTGATAGATTGATGCATCTTTGAGATTAGTATTTTTTTTTCAGTTGTGGAAGTAGGTTATAATACTACACTTACAAGTTAGTAAGTGATAGTGATTAGCAACATGGATTGCAGTGTTTCTTTTTATCATGTGAGCGTATGTATGAGTTTTGTTATGAGATATTAATTCTTTACTTTACACTTGTGACTTTTTAGAGTCATTATTTTATCTAACTTATGAATTTGACCACGAGGAGTGACTAATATTGAATTTACATACATTTTAATATTTATAATTATATGTTATTATATACCTTTGTTAGACTGATATTATTTTATTTTTGAAGCATGTTGTTTTGAAGAGTAATAGGTGTACCTTTTTGTCGGGAGCAAGTAAGGTATAAGATGTGTAAAACATCTTGGTAGTCTAAAATAGTATAAATAATTATTTTTAACTTGTGTGTTAGTGCTGCAATCAAAGAGACATCGTCTGACTTATAATGTATTAAGGATGTAATCCGTAGCTTTTGCATGATATGTTAATTGTGATATTATTTGTTCTTCACTATGAATAACATTATAAATGAAATTACAAAATATGATACTAATTATGTTTGATTAGTATCAACTTAATAAAATCTCAAGATGATTGTATAATTATTATTGTATGTATGTTAATGCATCTGAAATCATTTAGCATATAGTATTGCTTTCTATGATATGTTAGTACATATTTCTATTTCATAGAATATTGTGCACATTGAGGAGATCACCAAGTCATGGAGATCAAAGGGAAGAGTGGTGAATTTAAAACATGAGTTCTAAGCAATAAGATGATATCTTACTTAGTCTCACATTGACTCAGATTGTTGGTACTGAGTTAGATCCAATAGATGAACTTGTTGAATTTAAGATTTGATAGGTAAAACTTATCAAATTTAGTCGTATGATCATATGTATATATATTGTGAATAGATATTCTATGTGGATGGGTATTCCATGATTTTGTATACATTATTACCAATTTTTATTCATCATCAGACTTATCTAGAGCTACATAGATTAGTGATAATATTAACATGTTATATTTATATGAAGCTATAGATAATAGTCATAATATTAATATATACACACCATTCTTATCAAGATCTTTAAATTTTTTTTTTCAGTCTGATAAATACATTTTATAGATTAGAGAGATGTGCATAGAGACTGAAAGGTTTTGTGAAACTCTCCATGCTCATTTATTTTAGTTTTTGTGATGATCTAATGTATTTTTGGAAAGTCATTACAACTTTTACCAGGTTGTTATGAGTTTGTCTTGCAGTTTTGGACTCTGGGTGATCATGATAGAATCAATCAACATAAATGATATTCAAAAAATTATTTTTATAATAAAAAATATTATAGATTAGGGTCTTGTGTGACCAATATGTTAATAATGGTGTTAATTGAGAGAACTGTGATAAGTTATGCAAATAAAAATTATATTTATTTAAATGATATGATACTTGATACTATATTTTTATGTTGTTAAACTCTGTTAATCAAAATTTTTATTTGAATAAGAGTCATCGAGATGATGATCAATTTTAAGGAGGAGGATGTCACATCTTGATTTCATCTTATGACTTATAACTTTTGAATCCATGGATTAATATGATTAATATTGCTTTGATTTGATTTTTTGATATATATTATAATGAGATAGTGATATTGTTGATTAGTATACATAATATGACAGTTATATTTTATTATTCTATACATTGTAGATATATATTTGTTAGTTATGCATAATTGATTAATGTATATAGTGACTCAGAATAACTACCTACTTGTTATGAGATAGATGCAATATAGATCTTATCTTTAGAATTTGATGAAAGAGAGCATCATCAAAGATGATGGACTAGATGAGATGATTGAATGATGACAGAGAAATTGATAATGACCTTACACACACATTAGATTTAAAAATGTTATATATTTTAAATGTTAGTACATAATTAAGAAAATCATGATTGTGATCATATTAGTATGTAAATTTAGTTCTTGATATGCATTAAATTAATTTATTTTTAATTATCTTAATTTTTAAAAATAAATCAAAAAATAGATATTTAATTGCTTTATAGATATTAGTTTTGGAAATACATGTAACTTGAAATTAAAAAGTAATTAATGACTTAATATCTATCAGTTCAATAATTAATTATCATTATTTTGATTAGTTTTAAAAAAATTAAATTATCCTAAAGTTTTAACCTTGAACTAAGACAAATTAAACTTAACGTTATAAATACATGCATAAAATTAAGTTGAGAACTAGAAATTTATATGATTATTTTAAATGATCAACTATACTCATGTTTAAGCTAACTTGAGAGAAAGTGGCATGATGTTTTATATTAAGCCAATTATATGTTTTGAAACTAATTAAAAATAAATAAAAAGGTAAGTTGACCATGGTCTTGGAGGTAAGAAAATCTTAGTTTGCAAATTAAAGGAAAGATAAAAAGAAATTGCATGCATAAAAGGGTAAAATAAAGGAAGGGAATAGTTTTATAATTAAATCCTATTGAAATTAGAAATAAAACACAGGGAGACATGGATAAAAGGGAAGTAAATAATTTTTATGAGAGAGTTTGAGAAGAATAAGAAGAAAGACATATTCTTCAACATTCTTCATTTAGGTATTTCTTGACAAGGTAGGTTTTGTAATTATAATTTTATGTTTAATATCATGGTTTGTATTTATTTCAGACTGTGTTTCACTTCTAAGCCTTGTATTTTGTTCTATTAAGTTGACATATTATTTTTAATACTAACTTATTATTTTTGGGTAACGTCCCATATTGTTTGGCTAAGCATTGTATATTTTAGTGTTACATTTTACTTATAAAATATTGAGTCATTGAACCATGTAATTTGATATAAAAATTCTTAGTTTTTTCTTGAAATCACTTAGTTATTAATTGAAACACTAGGTTAATTAAAATGCCTAGTGTAAAATAAAAATGTTGAGACTAATACTTTTCATGAGTTTTAATGGTAAATCCAAGTTTATATGAAATACCCAACTAAGTTATAGAGTTAAAACACCATGTTAACTGGCCTAGGTGTAGTTTTAAAGGCCTGTGTGTAAATTCATAAACCTGCATATTATTTTCATTGGCATATGTCTTATTTTGACCTGTGTCTCAATTTGATAGGTCTGTATTGTATCTTATTGGGTGGCATCCCAATTAATAAGACCTACATCCTATTTAATATGAGGCATTCTTCTATTTTAAGTCCAACATTGCAAAATATTGAGCCTACACTTTATTAATAGATCAAATTTTCATTGTTAATGTAAATATTAAAATGCCAGTCATGTATTTTAAGCACCCAATATTTTTTATAAAATATTGAGTATTATTAATTGAACATTGAGTATTATTTTGATACACTGATTTTAATTGAAACACTTAATTTATAAAAGATAAAACAATTAGTGTATAACTGATTGGGTAGTCATTAAAAAATACTAGGACATTAAAATAAAGACCGAATTTGTATTTTATAAAACACTATGTCTTAATCAAAATATAGAGACTTTAATAGCTAAAATGCCAAATCACTACCAAGTTATTATCAAATCTATTGCAAGGTTGAGTCTAAATAGGAAAGTGATGAGTCTAATTAGTAAATGTTGAGTTTATAAAAAAGAAAAAATCCTAATATCTTGTCTATGTCTTACTTTGCATGTATGGAATTATATATTTTTGATCTGCATTTACTTTTATTAGCCCGAGAACTAATTTAAATCGCTGTATAATGCATAGTTAGGCTGCATCCCCACCTATTTAATTGAAACGCTAAAGTCATTTTAAAACGTAATAATATAATTAGATAGCTGTGTTCATATATTATTTAAAACACTAAATTTTTTATATAAAGATAAATCACTGAGTTATACATTTAAAATGTTGAATCCTTATTTTATTTATATCATTTTTAATGCAAGATCAAATGTTTGATGAAAATTTATCTTTGACTAGGATTTCCATATTGCATTTTGAGCTAATACATAACCAATCAAGATTGCACTATCAACATAGTCAGCCAAGTTATTATGTGAACCCGAGTTCAAAAATAAATAAAAGAGCATGATTTTTATGGGATCCTTATAAGGATGATTACACTACATCATCTTGATTAGAATATCAATGTTGGAATGCTCTGTATACTCAGTTTAGAAAGAAATAGTAAATTTTAATATAACGTTAAAATATTAAATATTAAATGCTAAATGTGAACGTTGAGTTAGTAGTTGTTATGCTTTGAAGATACTATTTATTAATTAAGTATTATATCTATGAAAGGGTGATATGTCAATAACGATTGATGAAATCATGTTAAGATATTGGATGAAATTCAAATGATAGATGAACTTTGCAATCTATATTTCTATTTGATAAGTAGTTTTGAAAACAACTAAGTGTATAAAGATATTTATATGAATATATAAATTACATAGGTGCATTAGATAATATGCCTACGTCTAAAGTTGTAGATTGGTATCATGATATAAGACTCTAAAAAATAAAAAAACTTCAACCTTACGAATACTACCCTTGAGTTATGTTTATATGAGGATTAACTTGATTAAGAGTTATTATGAGATTATAATATTTGTTTGTGATAAAAATTATGTGCAAAATATAGTTTGTGAGAATATTAATATGTGCAAATGATTATACATTTCTAGAATAAAATAATACATCGTGATGTGTGCTTTGAGATTATATTTTTAGTTGATTATTAATGTGTAGTATAATCTTATATTTTTATATTTAAATAATTATAGTGTAAGATTGTTTGTTCATGTATGAGTAGAGTACTCATGCATAATGAGCTATGATAGTATGAGATATCATAGAATATTTTAGTTTAAAAATATATGCCTCGATAGTACATACTGTTATAGTTGCATGTCTAGACTCTCATCTACATTGACTAATTTAATATATGTGTTGAATAATACTTGATCAATATGTTTTATAACAATTAGTAAGATATCTTGTATGCATGCATACAACTTTGAGAGAGTAAATAAATGATTAGACTTTTATGTGTTTGTATGACTTGTTTTATTATATATAATTGCTTGAATAAAATCTTATGATTCTATATATTTATGACTACTTATATGATTGATTGTAAGAAAATAATAGTTGTGTTAAGTCAATAGACTATGATAATATAGGTTATCATGAGATTAGTTGTATGAAACTTATTGTATTAGTTGGAATTTATAGTTAAATGCGTGTTTTATCTAGGTGATTTAAATAATGGTCATTATTTCTAGTTTGAGAATTGATTTTAATTAAGATTTATTCATGTGTAGATGAATATATGTATAATTTGATGACTCTTTGTTTAACATGTAATGTGATATGATTTTTAAGAGAAAGTAATTAATATGAATATTTTAGTTAAATAATGTTTAGTGAGATATTATCTTTTGATATGTATGATTTACATGTCACTGTGATATCTTGTAATAGATCAAATTTTTTATGATATACTACATGTTTAGTTTTATAAAATCATACACATATGGGTAATAAATTATTTTTTATATTTTTATACCATTTTATATACCTATCTGTGAAGGGAGCACCGTTCCCTGATAGGGAATTGTGTGAAGAATTGTTCATTTGTGTTTGGTATTAAAAAACACTTAGATGATGCTCTTCTTCTTCACAACATTAGTACTTATTTGGAGACTGCACTTGAATTGATTAGAGATACATGAGTTGGCACGACATGAGATTTGGAGGGCTTGATATCTAATTATTAAATTAAAGTTGAAGGTTTAAAAGAAATGTAATTGTATTTCATTTGTATATGCTAAACAACAATTGTATTAATAGATCATTTGTGATTGAATCCTAATGTATTTACTTTTCTTAATATTATGATATATTATATTACATTCAATATTAAAATTTTGAAGCCATTATTGTTCTAAGTTATTATTTTTGATTGGTTAATATTTTATTATAACTGTGGTTGAGTAGGATGAATGTGAAGTAATAAATTTTTAAAAAAATTACTGCATTAATCTAAGTACAACTTGAGGGGTTATAAAAAATATGGCCAGAATATCACCTAGTTCTAATGCAATTTTTTATATCTTAGTGCATGATGATATAAATAAATGAAAAATTACAAAAGGGTAGCTTATAGTGTTTTTTTTTATGAAAGTTACTTGAGATTCTTAAAATATTTTGATTAATTGTGTATTGACATTAGTTATATACTTATATGTAAGAATGATATTTAAAATATATGTTATAAATAAAGACATATAACAACTTGATTCTTGTTCTAGTCTATTAAACATATGTGGTATGAAATATACTGCCTTGATAAATCTATGTTACTACTTTGGTGTTTAATGTTTGAAAATAATTAGATTCATGATTGATGATGTTTACATCATTTAATGTTGCATGGCATTTTGTTCATATTGAAGTTGTATTATTGTAATTTCAAATCTTATATTTATAGACTGTATATTTGGATAATAATAGATAATTATATGAGTATTCAGTGGGTAAATATTAGACCTATCTTTTGATATCGTGTGATAGTCATGATTTAGTACCAGAGAGTTTTGTGTAAGTGAAATTGATTTAGATGTATACAACTAAATTTTATAATAATTTTTTTGGTCAAAGTAATATTATAATTGAGGCATTATCATTTCATTATATTTCTAGTTTACATGTATTTTTTGATATCAATTAGATAGGGGATTTGATTCAATAATCTTTATGATTGCTGTATGTAATAGTGATAATACACACATATTTTGGTTGATTTTTTAATATCTATATTGTTCTTATCTGTCCCTTTTGTGAAAGGTAGGGCCACTCTAAATGGGGAGGTGTGTAGAGAAATTATTGGTTTGTAGTTGGAGGTAACACACTCAGATGATGCTCTCCCTTTGTTAGTTGTTTTAATCATTTGAGATTATACTCAGGCTATGTTATGGATCATGGAGTTGTTTGAGTAGATCATATGTACTTTCATACCTATTTTATTATATATTTTACTTTGTACTATATTGTAACTTATTATTTGATGGATAATTAAACACAATAGTGGTTGTGTAAGTTGTATAATATTTTAAAAATTATCACAACAGTGGCTATAAGCTTATTCGTAAATAAAACATGGATTATATCAGTATTTTTTATATTTTATTCTTTCTACTATACATTGGTTGTCAATTATTTAATTTTTAATCTGATTAGATTATTTGAACACTAGATGTATCAAACTTTTAACTAGTGGGTTAACTTTATTATAGAATTTATTATTTAGACACATTTATTACTCAAGAAGTGATTAATTAGATAGCTATAAATGATTCTATAATAATCTACGTGATTAAAAAATTTAGTGTACCTCTAGTTATCCTATTGGGATCTTAACCCATGTTGAGATACTTATATTACTTACAAATGCATTTCTAGTGACTCACTTCTTACATAATGATACACAATATGCCATTATAATGCATTGTGACATTGATACTTATGGATTGTCCATTGATGCTACTACTATTTTATATAATAGGATATTATGTGTTTGACTATTATGCGTATCCTTTTACCTTGCTTGATGCAACATTCTTGTTATCCTTTATTTATGACATTGTTCATGTCTTCTTACGTGTGGCCCATGGCCTTGTTTATTATGACATTTTATGTCCCTTGTATATGGCCCTTGGTCTTATGTGTGATACTAACACTTGAAACTGTTGATCTTACTAACATTGACGGGTTCCATGATCTATATCATACTATATTACTACATATTATTATCTAATTACACTTCTACTATATACTTGATTGATACATCTATCTAGACATGACACTTACATGTCCTGTATTTATATGTTACATGCTTTGATTGATATATACATTATTATGATGTCATATTATTTACATGATCAAATAATATTACTGTTGACCATTTTTTCCCACATATCAAATTGGTGCCCAATGGCTAACAATCCTGATGTAGAGGAAGAGGTAGAGTTCCTAACTAGTGGTTTGAATAAAATATGGATGGTTATGAGCGGAATAGTGAGATATTAAATCTCACAAGGTTTTTAAAACATTTTAGGTATGCCTAAAGGGTAAATTTTCAATTATTTTATAAAGGATAGGTCTTAAGCTACAAAATCTCTATGGGGTATCTAGGACACTTGAGATGAATATGGGTTTCTTCACATTGGTCCCAAAATACTACATGTCAAGTCTCAGATCATCCACACCAAGTTGTAGCTCACGTGATAAGGCAATATGGAGGCTACACACCTTCAGAGGGTGGCTCTGTAGACTAAGATAACCAAGCTTTCACACTTGGCCATTTTCAAATGAGTATCAAGTAAGCCAACAAAATTGTGCATTTAATATCTTCACTCTTTCAAGCCAGAGGATGAAATGGGTTTGCTCCTTATATCATTTAAATCATCCCCTAAAATTTGGGTGTCTTTTCAAGTTTTGTACTTCAAGTTATAGGGTTACAAAGTTGGCTAAAATATGAAGGATTTTCGCACAAGTGTCAACTTTATGCTTAGGAAAAATCCATATGAAATTAAAATTGATGGTCTATGGGATGTCAAAAAATTTTCTTACAGATGTCCAATAATGTTTGTGTGAACATCAAATTCAATCTCCATGATCTAGATGATGCAGTTAAAAAAAATCCTTGGTAGAAACCTAGGGAAAAGCATGCAGCTGACAAGTGTCAAGACCACAAGAGTTTGAGCAAGTCAAATAGTTAGATTGATGAAAACTATAGAAAGGAGGTGAGTTGGAGTGAGTAAGATAAAGAAACAAAACTTGAGCCTAACCCAAGTTGGTAGAAGGAAGGAGATTAATATGAACATGATCGACTACTAGATAAGGTACTATAGGAAAACCAATATTCTTAGATTGGTTTTACTCTATAATTAATTTGGTTCAAGACCTAAGGCACAAAGCATATATGAAAGGATCATATCGAGTCATGCCTCGACAAGCCACCATTCAGAATAGGCGTGACATGTCCCTAATAGGGATGAGGATTTTATCCTTTCAATAAAATTTGGTGGAAAATCAACAATCCAAAACTTTGGGATTTGGAAAGTAGTTAGGGCATTCACTTCCAGCCAGATCAAGACTTAACACCTATGGTTAAATTTTGTATTCTAGTGAATCTTGCTCAATCAATGGAACGATTTTATGGCTAATCATAATATCTCGCTTATAATAGCCTATCTTGATTAGACTTAAAAGCATGATAAAAATAACTAAAAATTTGATAGAGAATTGGTCACCAACTTCTCCCTCCTCTCTCTTTATCTGATATAAATAAAGGCTCTCAGGCCCAAGATAGATATCTTAGATTAATCATCTAACTAGTCAGATCTCTCTCTATATTTCTCCCAATTCCCTCTCTTGATGAGACCAAACTCTGCCAAGAAGGAATTTGTAACCTCTTGAAATAATACAAGGCTATGCTTTAATTTCACTATTCTGATATAGTGTGTACTTATCTCACCTAGTTACTAGTTTTTCTACTCATGCACATTGTGTTTAGTGTCCTGCATCCTTTAATCAAAGATCACATGTGGATATTAAGACTGGTTAGTGTCTTAATTTAGACCTCTCCTTTCATTTCTCTTAGCCTAGATCATTTGGTGATCCTCCACATAGATGTATAATAGATAGTTATTCTCTGAACCTAGCCCATACTATTTCACTAGTGTTCTTTGGGTCAAACAGGGAGGATCAAACTATAATTTTGGTGCATCACCTGTTACCTTTCTTAGGATCTCTCATCCTTCTCTAACCCTTTTCTCATGAAGCACTAGGCTTAGTTCTAGTTTTAGGTGAGTATCAAAGAGGAATCAACCTACTCTAGAGGTTCAACCCCATCATGAGATATCCATAGCCTAGGTTTGTTCCCATTGTTTGATAAAGGTTTGGTCAAGGAGGTCTGAACAACCTTCCTACTTAGCCTAGGGTGCAACTCTAGCTATTAACAATTTATATCATGCTTGGTGGGATAAAAGTCTAAAGTAACAAAATAATTTTTGGTGTTTTTCTTCTTTATATTAGCCTTTAGAGGCACATTTTGCAAACATCAATGGTGAGTCTGAGCTTTAGTTAGTTATAGTAGTCTAGGTAAGCCTTCAAGCAATTTATCTACATCTAATATCCTTCTATGAGTCTCTATGGCCATATTTAAGGCAGAGTTCCACCCTCATTTGGTTGGTGATCCTTGTCACCAACCAAATGGAGCCTTCCAACCATTAAATCACCCCTATCAGTCTTATTATGAGCATACCTATCCTTCATACTGACCCATTTACCCCTCTAGCCACCCTTCTGCCATTACATCCTTTTTGGCCCTTAAACCAAACATGATAAAGTCAGAAGAGGTGATGAGAAAGTGGGATGCAAAGTTTGAGGTAATCCCACCTCATCTCATAAAAAGGATGAGGGAATCTATTTAGATGCTGGAAAAAGAGTGGATGGCTATTAATAAGGAAGTTTAGTATGGTGTTATTAGTAATGATCTATATGAAATGAAGACCCTGATCTAATGGTGAATACATAGATTGGTAAAATGGGAGGGTAAGGAGAAATAGTCTAAGCAGCCTTTGCCCCCCACCCCACCCCACCCCACCCTGACCTTCCATTCCCTCTCCCCTTAAAGAAGAGCTTGTTTTAATGAAGGAAAATGAAGAGGAGGAAGAGGATCAGAAGGAATCATGATGATGGCAATTGTACCATGACTTCATAGAAAAACTAGACTTGGTTGGGGGTCACACAATATTTATATCAAATGAAGGAGAAGATGTCTTGAACAAATAGTCTAAGACATCAAAATAAGACCCATAGCCCTCGAATCATGGTCAAAAGGTCTCTGTGTCTACCCCTAAGGGAACCCAAGTGGAGCTATAAATCCATGAAAATAAATCTTTAGAGGTAGTTATTTTCTTAGGAGATGACATGTTTGAGTTTTTTAAACATGGTTATCAACTTATTCCTTCAACCTTAGACATCTCTCTACCTTTTAAAGCTATAGGTAAACTCAAATGGCCTCAGAAGGTCACAACATCAGAGGCCAATCTTATAGATACACTAAAGGGGATAGATCAAGCTGGTCCATATGATCATAATTGATAGTACATAAATAAAAGAGGACTAGACCTATTCTTGTGAGGCATACAGATCTAAGAGCATGATGATTGGGTTTTAGACCCATACTTCCAACCTATACACCAAAAGGCAATGCTAGAGGAACCAGTCACCTCCCCAAGAAGATGTAAGCATTTGATTTCTCTTAGCTATAGAAAAGAGCTATCAAGGAAAATCAAGTATATCTCAAAGCTCTAATATGTACACAATAGTTTCCAATTTGATCTAGGGGGTGTATTTGTAAATTATTGTATATATTAGGCTAGATTTCAAAGTTTTCCTTTAAGTGCTTTCTGCATATTTTTTTTTGTAGATTAGTTGTTTTTAGGTGTCTACATGGACCTATCTTGTTTTGTTTTGCTCCTTTTATTCTTTTAAGAGGTTAAATTAGTATTGAATCCATGCCCAATCAATCAGACTAGTTCTAGATTCTCAAGCATAGAAGGCATGCTTCTCTATGAGTCACCAAGAATGTTGGTCATTTTTTCCCACATATCAAACTAGTGTCCAGTGGCTAACAATCTTGATGCAAGGGAAGAGGAAAAGTTACCAACTAGAGGTTTGAATAAAATCTAGATGGTTATGAGTGGAATAGTGAGATATTGAATTTCACAAGGTTTTTTAAATATTTTAGGTACACCTAAAGTATACTTTGTCAATTATTTTTAAAGGATAGGTCTTGAGCGATGAAAGCTCTATGGGATATCTAGGACACTCAAGATGAATATGGGTTTCTTCACATTGGTCCTAAAATACTAAATTCCAAGTATTAGATCATCTATGCCAAGTTTCAGCTCACACAATGAGGCAAGATGGAGGCTATGCACCTTCAAAGGGTGGCTCCATAGACTAAGATAACTAAGCATTCACACTTGGCCATTTTCAAATGAGGATAGAGTAAGCCAAAAAGCTTTTTCATTTAATAGCTTCACTTAGGAAACCTTCCAAGCCAATGGATCAAATGTGTTTACTCCTTGTAATATTTAAACCATCCCTTAAAATTTATGTCTTTGCAAGTTATACGCTTCAATTTACAGGTTTGTAAAGTTGGCCAGAATATGAAGGACATCCACGTAAGTGTCAAATTCATGCCTACACAAAATCCATATGAGCTTAAAATTGATGGTCTACAAGATGTCAAAAAAATGTTCTTGTGAACATCAAATAACATTCACACAAATGTCACATTCAATTTTTTTGGACTAGTCGATGGGGTTCAAAAACATCCTTGGTAGAAACCTAGGGAAAAGTGCATGGCCTAAAAGTGTCAAGGCTACATGAGTCTGAGAAAGTCAAACAATTGGAATAATGATAGCTATAACAAGGAGATGAGTTGGAGTAAGTAAGCTGAAGAACCCAAAATTGAGCCTAACCTAAGTTGGTAGAAGGAAGGATATCGATACAAACATGACTGATTGCTGGATAAGGTACTATAGGAAAACCAATGTCTTTAGATTGGTTTTCATCTATAATTATTTCAATTTAAGACCCAAGGCATATAGAAGATATAAAAGGATCATATCGAGTCATGATTCAATAAGCTTCCATTTAGAATAAGCATGATGTGTCCTTGATAGGTTTGAGGATTTTATCTTTTCAATGAAATCTGGTGAAAAATTAGTAGTCCAAAACTTGGGGATTTGGAAAGCAGTTGGGGCATTCACTTCCATCCAAATCAAGACTTGCCACCTATGATTAAATTTTGTCTTTTAGTGCATCTTTCTCAATTAGTGGAATGATTTCAGGGCTAGTCATAGATATCTCATTCATAATAACTTGTCCTGATTGGACCCAAAAGCATGATAAAAGCAACTAAAAAGTTGATAGACAACTGGTCACCAACTTCTCCCTCCTCTCTCTTTCTCTACTATAAATAGAGGATCTTGGGCCTAAGATAGATATATGAGATTAATCATTTGGCTAGTCAGATGTCTCTCTATATTTATCTTAGTTCCCTTTGTTGGTGAGACTAGACTCTACCAAGAAGGAATTTGTAACCTCTTGAAGTAATAGAAGGCTATGCTTTGATTTCACCATTCTAGTATAATGTGTACTTATCTTACATAGTTACTAGTTTGTCTACTCATGCACATTATGTTTAGTGTCCTACATCTCTTGATTAAAGCCTACATATGGATACTATGATTGGTTAATGTCTTAATTTAGACCTCTCCTTTCATTTCTCTCAGCTTAAATCATTTGGTGAGTCTCCACATGGATGTATAACAGATAGTTGTTCTATGAACCTAACCCCTACTATTTCACTAGTGTTCTTTGGGTTGAACATGGAGGATCAACCTGTAATTTTGGTGCATCACTTGTTAGCTTTCTTAGGAACCCTCATCTCTCTCTAACCTTTTTCTCATGAAACACTAGGATTAATTTTATTTTTAGGTGAGAATCAAAGAGGAACTGGCCTACTCCAGAGGTTTAGCCCCATCATAGGATATCCACAACCTAGTGTTATTCCCATTATTTGGTTAGGGTTTGAGTGAGGAGGTCTGAACAACTTCCCCACTCATCCCAGGGTGTAATTCTGGCTGTTAACAATTACATTATGCTATCTTTACACATGACATAGATACATTTAATTCTTATTTTGAGATAACTAACTTACATAATAAATCTACATAAATGTGTCAATATTGTATTTGAACCAATATGATAATTAAGCCACATAAATATCTAAAATTTAATCTTTGATTTAATTTTTTGTTCATATAGGTTTGTGTCTATATGACAAATACACTATAATGCCCCTATTTTAGATGTGTCATTTACATAGGGGGAATTATCATGGGCTTGTCATATAGACATAAGCCTATATGAGCAAAAATTAAAGAAAAATATAAATTTTAGAGATTTAGATGGTTCAAATATCATATTTTTGTAGATACATGACATATATTAACACTTTGATATAGATTATAGAGGCATATGCCATGCATATGCATTCGTTATATAAACACTTGAACATAAATTCATATAAACTTGGGTGCATATGCATAGGCATATGTACAACAATGTAAAATAAAAAAATTATAGGTTTTAACATACACATACATTTGAGATACATGTTTCAAAATTCGACACATACGTGTATAACATTATTTATCAGTTGGTATAGATTTATGGAGTATGATACTTGTTCATGCACATATATACAATTTTTTACATCTAGGGGGCATAATATTAGTTTATGCACACATATGAAGCATAGTAAAATTTAATAACAAATGGTTGATGTAGTCACCTAAAACTGATCACAACTAGCTTTCAATTGGACTTCAAACCGATTCCTACCAACCATTATAAATTAAGTCTAGGAATCACTGAAATGTCTCAAATTTAGTTGTTTATCAATTGTCAAATATTAGAACCATGTTAAGACATCCCTAATTGAGGTATTATACCATATGCAATCATAAATTCTCACATATTCATCCCTAATCACTCTACAACAACATAATAGTCAATTTGGCCTATGGACCTATTAAGTGGAGCACTTGCACACATAAAATTAAATCTTGAAAATGCTAAAGTCTAATTAAAATTAATTAACAAATTAAATCAAATTAAATGCCTATTTTAATTATCCATGTGCAATTAATGAATTACTCAAAAATAAATTCAAAAATATGAAATATCCTAGCTTTTCATGATTACCTTTTACAAGTTGTCAAGCATTCGAGAAATATCTCTTTTTAGAGACCCATGCCTATTAATTATAAATCATGAGTGTTTGAAACCTTTTAACTCTACTAGGGTTATGTTGACTCACTTAAGTTATGTTTGATCCTATTCCATGTTTAAACTACACTATAACTCACCTTGAGTTGGGGTTAGTTCCTAAGCCTATAAATACAAGCCATTGCCTATTGAAAAAAGGAGCTTAGAAATTGTAGAGTTATAATGCAGATTTTGTAGCATGATTTATATCCATAATGTTATAATGCCAAAATATTGAGCCAAGCCACATCAAGCAAGCATAATCCATATCAAGCCATAATGGTGCCAAGGAGAGAAGGAGCTACACAAACTCCATTGTCAAAGAATCTTTGAGCACAAATCGAGAAAGCCACACAATGAATTATTTAGAGCATTGAAGTAAGGTAAGATATTGTTTGTCTTTTATATTTTGGTTGTGCTTTTCATTTGATTTTGTTCATTAAGATTCCCCTATGATCTAGGCTTAGAGATGTTAGCATGTTAGTGTGTTCATTTTGAGTTTTATTTTCTTAAACTAACACTTGATCTAACCTCCTCTCTATTGTCAAATTATTTGATCATAAATGGCATGCCTGATGTGACCTAAAACATCTTACATAGCAAGAAGACCAAAGTGCATCTCATAAAATTTTAAATAAATGCTTAAAAACTTTAAAAAAATGAGTTTTAGCTTTATTTTTGCTATATTCTATTTTCTCGATCACACACAATTTACACAATGATCGATATCAGTTTCCCCTAACCAACATCGGTCCTATATTAATGGCATCGATAAGGGTGCAGGGTAAAAAATGGTAGGGTAACTTGGTTTTTGAGTTTCTTGAAAATTGCAGGTTAAGTTTCTTGATTTTATTGGCTTGTATACTCTTTGTCTAATCACTTTATTACAAGTTTTATGGAGTTTTTATACTAATTTGAGCTAACAAACATTTTTCACATATTTTTATTTTGCCTTCAGGTTCATAGGTAACTGACATCGGTCTTTATTGATTGATATTGATTCTTTCCAACCAGCATCAGTTCTCTAGTAACTGACATCGATCATGGGTGACCGACGTCGATCTCTATGTAAAAAATACAAAGAAACTTGAGAACTATGTTTTCAAATATTTTTTACTCATCCATAATTGTGATTCAAAGTAGAATGAAAACCTCTAAAATTTGTAGGATCAAGGTTGGTAAAGGACATAAATTTGCAAATAGTAACTCTTGAACACTTCATTTTGGTGTGTAAAAAGAAATGTTAAGTCTTGAACTTTTTATTTTAGTGCTTAAAAGGAACATAGGTGTTTTTGATTAGATTATTTTGTGAAAGTTCTTACAAGTTTACAACTTAAGCCAAGGGGCCAATAAAAATTTTCATCAAACATATCATTTGGTGCATAAAATTAACACTTAGATTTTCAAAATTCTAAAAGGTGTTTGTTTTATACTTGTTTGTTTTTCACAAAAAGAAGAGTATGCATATTCTCTCCCCCATCCCCTTTAGGGAACTTGGATGATAAAAAGTGACTTTTCCTTTTAATTTGTGCCTTTATACAAGGCATGAAAATAATGTTGTCTAGACTCTCCCCAAAATTCGTATAGTTTGGGTGATATAAACATAACTTCTAAAGTATTTTCACTTAGTTTTATTTTATGTAACTTGGATTGTGAACGGGAGTTGATAGTTTCTTCACAAGTTCTTTAGGGAATATTTGACCTAGGGTTTCATCTCTCGACATTATGTCAACCCTGATCCATGATGGGGTATATAAATTAGGACATGTATACTATGAGATCTAGGGGGTTATGTGGCTAAGCTCTTCTTTTGTAATGAAAATTTGAGTCAGGTATTGTTAATTAAGGATTCTACTAAGCAGTATATGGATAGAATCATTATGCAAAGGAATAGACCCTTACATAGTAAGTTAATTGGCATGGACTCAATTAACATGAATCATATCTAATATCAATCACATTTAGGACTATTTAGATGGTTAAAAATTTAAGTTTTAGAACAACCTCATTTGTTTTAGACATATTATTGGTGCAGGGTGAGTAGCTCGAAGGTCCATGTCACCATACAATCTCTTAGGATAAGGGGGGTGTAAGAACCCTACTAATTCATGCACTTTTATTTTTGGATTAACACTTAAATTCCTCCCAAGAGCATATAGATATATTTCAGTAATACAAAGAAACCTTGTCAATTTAGAGTCTGGGACGTTATACTTAGTTGTATTTGGTATTTTTCCTTTAATTGTTTAGTCTTTAAATCTAAAATCATTTATTTGTTTATGCCATGTCAAAATTATTTTTGTGTCCACATCACTACATTAGTTGAGGAGGCTTTATTCCATAAATTTGACACCATACATTTACCTTAGTCTTTTTTGACAAATCTTTTTGTGTCACTTGATTGAAAAGGGTAATGTCATGCTACCTAATTCATTTCAAGTTTTATGAATTAGAGTCTTGAAACTAACCATTTATTACATTTTTAGAGCATGATAACATTGTTATGCTACTTGATTCATTTCATAGACTTATTTTCCTTATCTTCAAAAATCTATTTTTCAAAACCAAGTCACACGTGTCTTTTAAATATTTGTTCAGTGCTATTATGTTGTTCACCTTTGTCTAGCTTGTTTGGTCAAAGAAGCTTAGTTTTCATAAGTTGAGTTTATAATTAAACATTCTAAGTTCAAATCTAAACATTGATTGATTTATATTTATGCCTTGTCTAAATTGGGCTTAAACATAGATCTTTCTCTTTTGGGTTGTGTAACTTAGGTTAATTCTTTACCCAAATTTGGAAACTATAATTTATGATTTTATTTGGGAGAAAATAATATATATCCAAGTGCCTTTTGTTTCTTGCCTCATACCAATTAACCAAGTTTATGTCTAAAGTCAAATGTCTAGTCTATGTCAAAGTGTTTCAGGTTTGTTAGATTAAATCATCCTTTTGTTTAAAAGTCTAGTTTTTGATGCCACATTTAGGCAAAAGTCCTAGCACATGCATTTGTTTGAGCCTATATTTTGACACTGCATTGGCCAAAAGACCTAACAACCTTTCTTTTCTTATATTAGACATATTTGGAACACTTTGGACCTAGAATTTGGTATTTTGATTTCAATTCATCCACTTGAGATTTCTGTGTGAGAAATTTAGCATTAGACATTTGACATTAGATTATTTTATACCAAATTTTGTTGTAAACCTTTTTAGAGATACAAATCTATCCCTTTGACTAAGTTAAACCAAGTTAGAACCTTTTACCTTTTAGACATTTTTTTTAGAGTTTGTATAACTCTAACCCCTTTTGTAGTGAAACATTCATCATTGATTTGACCATGTCTCACTATACTCATAGTGGCATCATAATGTTGTTGTACAAGAAGACTTTGTTTAAGAACCCTATGAAGATGATGTTGTTTGTGAGACAGATCCTTATCCACCTTACAACACTCAAATGGGGGAGCAAATCTAAGATCCTTGGGCCCATTATTTGGTAACCACACCTCCATACTTGTGGTAGGACAAAAAAAAATGACACAATACCTAGCTACCATACCTTTGGTTGTAGAACAAGTCCAACAACAACCTTACTACGTTACAAAGACATCAGCCTATGACCCTTATTTGTTTGATCATCACTTAATTTTAAACAAGTACAAAGTCTTAATCAAAACTATTGAGGTAGGGTCCAAGTTTCCAACAGACTTTCTCTATGAAAATTTTCCAAGATTAGTAAGAGTGCCTTAAACTTGTTGTATATTCAAAACATCAAATATGCCTCTTCTAATAATATGCAAGCTATAGTGTAGATGCCATATTAGGACCCTCATATGCTTGTCACAAGAAAATTCCTTATAAAAGATCACTTCAAATAGATGTAGACAACATACCAAACATATCTAAACTTAACATATAATTTCAACAACATGACCATGTCAACTGCTCCTCTTATTGAGATATTTCTTTCAATAGGGGTCTTAATATAATTGATAGGCCAATAAATTTAGGGTATAAATCCATTTGTGAAAATCACTTTAATTGGAAACATGGTCAATACACTAACTATTGAAGAAGTGTCTTCTACTTCTATACAAAATAGAGAGCCAAACATAGTGGACAATACAAAAGTGACATCAAATGTAGATCAAAGTGTTGTAAATGCACAAACAACTAGTCCATAATAAAAAATGCCTTTAGTTAACACCATGAGTGGTTCAGAAATGCAATGGGTAGAAAATTCTACCTCCCAACAACAAATAACTACCTCTAATCGTTAGCCAACTACTTCTTCTAGCATACAACCATAATGATTAAGTAGTCAAGTAATGACCGGTGCCATGCCTCAACAAAACATGATGAATATTACTCTAACATAGTGGGCAATGACTAATATTTCAAAATAAAATGCACAATCTAACATATCCACTTAGTAGAGGCAAAACATCTTGCCACCTTAATAGGGGAAATTGATGTTATACCTCACAAGGTAGTGATGAACATACCTCTTCAGTTGTAGACCAACATACTAATGCAATAAAAAATTATGTCTAATCAACAAAGTACATGTATTGGTCAATAATAGATATCAAACCTTCAACATGAATCTATCTTCCAATAAGGATTCATGCAAACATAGGGTTCTAATATTCCACAAGTATCGATTAGTCAACAATTACCTTTTATTCCTAATGTGCTACCAACTTAGTGATAAGGATTTTACAAGTTCCCCTTAATTAACAAGGTTTGAATAGTCGGTAACAAGTCCCTATTCAACATTAATAGGCACAATATTTCACTCACAACCATATCCTTCCATCTCAACCATAATTTCCCTAAAACTAGGTCCATATACCAAATCCTAACCATAATATTGCACCATAATGTGTGCAATTAAAAAAATCTCATCTTAATTTGTGCATGCATATCCATAATTGATTCTCAAACCAAACAAATATTCCACAACAAACCGTGCCTCCACTATATCCAGGTCAAAGCAATCCACTTTTTACCACCCATCCTCCACCTCAGATCAATGTTCCCTCTATTTTCCTATCCCAAGAACTACAACAAATGAAGGATGCAATTGCCATCATCCAAGCTAGGAAAAAAACTAAGAAGTTCAAGTTGGATGATGTGTGTTCCTACCTCTTCAACATGGATTAATTGTAAATGCCATTTCCTCAAGGGTATGAACCACAAAAATTCAATAAATAAAAGTGGAAAGGAGACCTCAAGGCCCACTTAACTAAATTATTTATTGCTTGTCAAATAATAACCTATAATGACATATAAATCCTACTATTATTTCTAAGGAGTCTAATAGGATGAGCATTGGAGTGGTTTTTAAAATTTCCCAAGAATTCAGTTTGTAACTTTGATGATCTTTCAGATAGGTTTTTGAAACACTTCTCCTAAAATCTTGAGCATGGGATTTCATTGGTAGATTTGATGCAAGCCAAACACAATTGTGGTAAAAGCTTTACAATTTATCTACAATGATGGAGATCACTTGCCAACTGATTCACCTATAGTTTACCAAACAAGAAACTACCACTATGTTTACCAAAAATTTACACTATGAGATATCTTACCACTTGGAGCTACAATGTGTACACACTTTCAAGAAAATTATTGACAAAGGTTTATTAATCGAAAGATCACTTATTAATAATGGGATCATCAAACTTGCCTCATCAAATTAGAACCAAGCTACAAACTAAGGAAATGGCCAAAACCAAAATCAGAACCAAGTCCAAGCACAAGCATCACAACTAGCACATGCTTATAATTATAAAAAGTCAAAGCCATTTAATTTCAACAAGAATATTTTTAGAAATGGATTAATCAAGATATTACATATCCATATGGTGTAAACACCATCTACTCAACCTACACCACATATGAAGATCACTCATAACCAACAACCTCTTCAACAAATACAACAAGTACAACAACCTAGACTAGTATGACAAACACAACAAACATTTCCTTTGCAAACCTCTCTTCCACAAAAAAATGTGCCTACTCATTGTATATTTAGTGACCTTGGAAAACCCATTGAGTTTATGTTTTTTAAGCTTTTTATTGCTAATTTGATTAGCTAGCCTATTCCTAAGCATTACCTTGAGGGCATTTCTTACCTAAATTGGTACTGACAAAATGAATTCTATGAGCATCATCAGGTTAATGGATATAGTTTACATAATTATGTGAAAATTAAACATTTGATTGAGAATAGTTAAAAAATGAAGAGATCACATTGGATAATGGATCTTTCACATCCAATCAGAACTTGGAAATTTATCAAAATCCATTTTCATAACATAATAATTAATAATAAAAGTAATAAAGGCCAACACAATAATAACAACAATATCAAAAATTGAGATAGAACCAACAAAACCAATAATAGAACCAACAACATCAGCCAAATGGATGGAACCAAGGCCAGAATGATGCCAACAACCAACAAATCTACCATGTAGTTATACATGACAACAAGGTTGTAAGCCATATTATGGGAGGTCACATTTCCACCATCTCCGTCAATCTGAGACCTAATAAAAATCAAATAAGACCATTTCTAATCAATCAAAAAACCCATACTAATGATCCTTATTTAACCTGGGACCACATAAAAGTGTACCAAAAAGTAAGGATTCCCACTTTTGAACCCTATATTGATAACTCACCATTAGCCCATGACTACACACAAGGACACCGATAATCATGACTAATTTTGTATGGTTCTCCACCACCATAATTTATTAGTAACAATCATCTTGAATCTAATCCCAATTGTGCAATCACAACTTGGTGATCAAATATTAGCATACCAGGACTATTGTCATCTGCCACTTCATCCATCCAACCCACTATTTTGGCTAGGAACAAGCCATTTACCACTATGCAAGAAAAGATATTTGATATTATGGAATAATTGAACAAGATGCCCACATAAATATTCATTTTAAATTTATTACATATATCCACCATCCAAAAGAATATCTTGACAAAGTTGCTTGGCCAATCCTAAGTTCTTAATGACATATCTCTAGCCAAATTTCAAGCTTTGGTTGGATATCTAGCTTCAGGCCAAAAATGGACCTTTGACTAAAGAGATATGTCATCCTTTGGCCCTATGCATAATAATAAATTTCACATAAAAGTTATCATAATGTGGAATAAAGTGAAATGTGTCCCATAGACAATAGATCTGGTCTAAATATTGTGTATCTAAATCTCATCAAGCTTCTTAGGTTCACCATACTAATTTCTAACCATAAATGATCACCATCAAGGCCTATGATAATGAAGAATAGGAATCAAAAGGCACCATCAACTTGCCAGTTATTCATTGGGATTTTAACCCATGATACCTCATGCCATGTGTTGGACCTTGATTTATCATATAATATGATTTTGGGAAGACCTTGGATACATGAGATTCATGCAATCCATTCAACATTGAACTAGTGTATCAAGTTCTCCCATTCAGGTATGGAGGTCACCATTCATAGAGATTTGTAGCTATATGAATATTGCAAGCATTTAGAAGTTGAGTAAAAAAGCTATAACTACCATTTCAGCCTGAATCTGGTTCTTAAGAAAGACAAGGGGAAAGAAATACTTGTTGACTCACCAGAGGCCAATTGCATTGACCTAAAGACTCTTGATTCACTTTCCCACATGCCACCTCCTCAAATGTCTAATCATTATACCATCTCAGCTAATGGGCCACAAGAATATGTGACCCATGATACATTCTACATTTCCAAGCTTCCACAAAACCCCAAATCCTTTGGAAGACCAAAATACAAACTACCTTGTATGGAATGACAAAGAAAGGACAAAGGCCAACTACATAGTACACCACCTATCACTTTCATATCAGCCACTAGCCAAGAATAGGACCTGCTTGCAGATGATGAATCTTAGTTTTTTAATGACAACCTAGCCAACTGTTACATAAATTCCAAGTATCCCATTTAAAACAAAATCATGGAAAGACATGCCTATGAAGGAGGAGACCTTGGGATAAATAGATAGGGTCTATTTGAGCCAATTTATACCACTTGATACAAAGGAACATATGATCTTGGATTTAAACTGCCAAGAGGTGACTCCATGTACCTTATTCATGTTCCAATGCTAATGACTAGTGATGATGATGTCGATAATGAAGTAGAATTTGATCATAGTCCTTTTGATGACCTAGCCAACATTAATTGATTTGAAACTAATGCCATTTGTGCCTTTTGACCAGTTATTCAACATAATCCACTTCCTTTATATTATCCTCAAATGATAGATTAGGATCAACAAGAATTAATAATATTTGTTGATGATTTTTATAATGATGAGGCCTTATTTGATTTTCTAGGCCTGAGGGACAATATTCTATTTGGAGACCATAAACAAGTGTTCTCAATCAAACTTGATCTTGAAACCTATTTTAGAGAATAGGTGAACACCCTTAGCCACAAATAATTAAATAAAACATTGAGGAAATTTTAGACTAGGGAAATAGTAAAGAGAAAGGTAAGTCTAGTGGTGAAAACCTATCTTAGGCACCATTAGATGAGGGTATTCAACCTTTATTAAACATAGTGCAGGAGACTACCAACAATGAACTTATCTATGGGTCTGAGTTTAATTTTGATGAACAATAGGCTTTTGATCAAATCATCCAAGAGTTTCCAACAATATTTATCATATGGCCATTCCTACCCTTGGGGGATTTTAATTCATCATGCCTATGATAACTTAAAGATCCAGTTGTAACATAGGAATCTGCCATTACAAAATAATTTAAATATTTGCCAACTATTTTGGAAGATGGTTCAACTCTTCTCATGAAAGATACAATAAAAGTTAACATCAGAACTCCAGATGATCTAAAATGGATCAAATTAGGTTCATCCCTTATTAAGGAGGAACATGAAATCTTTATAGCCCCTTTGAGGGATTTTGTTAATATATTTGCATGGGCCTATTCTGACATGCCAAGTTTAGACCCTACCTTGGTTTTCCACCACCTTGTAGTACATCTTAGTGCCAAACCTGTAAAACAAAAATTACATAAAATGCAACCTTACATTGTTGTATTAGTGAAGAAAGAGTTGGAAAAACTCTTGGAAGTAGGATGTATTTGCTCAGTTGACTACTCAGAATGAATCTCAAATGTTGTACAAATCAACAAGAAGATAGAAGGAATCAAAATATGCACTAATTTTAGACATAAATAAGGCCTACCCAAAGGATGACTTTCCTCTGCCAAACATTGACATGATAGTTTATTCCACATGTCATGAAATGCTTTCACTAATGGATGGATTCTCAAGATACAACCAAATCCAAATCACACCAAAAGACCAACATAAAATAGTGTTCACCACTCTGTGGGGAACCTTCTATTATCAGGTCATGCCACTTAGTCTTAAAAATTCTAGGGCCACCTACCAAAGATCCATGACCATCATATTTCATGATATAATAAATGACATTATCGAAGACTATGTCGATGACATACTAGGAAAATCCAAGATTGGAATCGATCATCTAGCCATACTATGAAGGATATCTGAATGACTGCATGAATATAAAGTCAGAATCAATCCTAATAAGTGTGTCTTTGGAGTTACTTCAGGAAAATTTCTTGGCTTCATTGTATCTTTCCAAGGCATTGAAGTTTATCCAACCAAAGTATAAGCCATAACTCAGATGCCACCATCAACTAATTTGAAGTAGCTCCATAGTTTGTAGGGTAAAACACAGTCTATCAAACACTTCATCTCTTAATTGGCTAACAAGTGACACCCATTTACACATCTATTGAATAAAAGAGCCATGTTTCATTGGGATGTTGAATGCTAAAGATATTTTCATCGATTGAAGAACTATCTTATAAATCCATCTATTTTGTTGCCTCCTATGCTAAGAAAGCCATTCTTATTATACTTGTTAGATATAGATAAATCCCTAGGGGAACTTCTAGCTCAACACGATGATAATATAAAGTAGCCTGCCATGTACTATTTAATCTGTACATCGGTAGTGTATGGGCACAATTATATGCCCATTAAAAAAGATTATTTAGCTATGGTATTTATAGCTTAGAAACTACACCATTACATGTTGAACAATAAGACCATTATTATTTAAAAAGTAGATTTGCTCAAGTATCTACTATCCAAAATAGATTTACAAGGTCACATGGCCAAATGGATCATGCTCCTCAGTGAGTTTGAGATAGAATACATCAACCAAAAATCTATTAATGGGCAAGTTCTTGTAGATTATCTTATTGAAGCACCCCTCATAGATATAAAACCACTAACATTCCAATTCCTAGATGAATCCATTATGATCATCATTAAAACACCTCTTAAGGATCAACACTGAAAGTTTTATTTTGATGGATCATTCACAACACATGGATTGGGGGCAAGCTTTTTGTTCATTACACCTTAGCGGGATCTAATCCCTAAGTCATTCAAGATCAACTTTCCTTATATCAATAACATGGATGAATATGAAGCACTTATTATAGGACTTTGATAGGTGGTATAATGAAATATACAACATTTAAAGATTTATGGTGATTCTCAGTTAATCATCAATCATGGTATAGACCATTTTCAGACCAAGGATGACAAGTCAGTACCATATAAGGCCATGGTCAACACTCTCAAATAGTGAATTATCAATGTCAGATTTGAAGAGATACCAAGGGCCAGTAATAGAATAGTAGATGCTATGGCCACCATGGATCATTGATTCATCATACATATACAATCAAGGAATACTAGTTCCTCATTGAAAATCTATTGGCACCATCTCATAAAACTTCAATCATCATAATGATCTATGATATTATTGGTATTATCTCTATTTAGTATTCAGACTTATACACCTATCTTCATGACTAAATACTACCACCAAACCTATCCCATAAATAATCCAAATCCTTTATCCTCCATGTTTCATATTATACCTTACTTGGATTAACCCTCTACCACCATAGTTTTGATATAACTCTGATTCATTGTTTAACTTCGATAGAATTTACATTAGTGGTATGGGAGGTTTATGAAGGAGTATGTGGATCCCACATAATTGGGGTCATCCTCTCCAAAAATCTCTTGCATATCAGGTATTATTGGCTAATAATGGATGTGGATGCATCTACGTATGTAAAAAGATGTGATAAATGCCAAAGGCATGCTAATTTGATTCATGTTTTGGCCAAGATGTTGAAACTAATGCTTTCACCATGGCCATTTTCTATATGGGGCCTTGATCTCATTGGGAAGATAAACTCCACCTCATCTAATGGCCATAAACATATCCTTACTACCACAAAATACTTCACTAATTAATTTGAAGCTATACCCCTCACTTACATGACTATAAAACAAATTTTCAAATTCATCTTTAACTATCTCATCTATCATTATGATATCCCTTCTGACATTATATCTGATAATGGTGAATCATTCAAAAACAAGGATGTCAAATCTCTATGTGTTGAGTACAAGATTAGTCAACATTTTTCTATGGTATATTACCCTCAAGGTAACAACTAGGTAGAAGTATCTAACAAAACCATTCTCAACATCCTTAAAAATATTTTCAATTATTCCATATGTGATTGGCACCTCCAAATATTTTTTTCCCTTTGGGCATACTACACCAATTATGATACTCTAATAGGAGCTAGTCTGTATTCACTTGTTTATGGCATTGAAACCATTCATCCCATTGAGGTCGAGTTACCTTCTTTATGCATCTCTTTAAAGCATGTCATGAATGATGAAGACTATCTAGTAGATTGCATATAAGAGTTGTATTTACTTGATGAGAAATGCATGGCCATGTTTAACAACTTACAAGCATACTAGAGTCGACTTCGTGGCTACTACAATTGACACGTCAAACATAGAGAATTTAAACTTGGTGATCTTGTTCTTAAATAAAACTAACTAAATACCACAATCAAGAATAAACATAAAAGAAAGTTCAAATCTAAGTGGACAGGCCTTTTCATCATTATTACAAACTATGATGCAGGAGTATATAGGCTCACTATACCAAATGGGGATGAACTTGATGAGCTGATGAACATTAGACACCTCAAGTGTTACTTCACCTAAGAGGCCTGGTGTATTATTTATGAATCCCATTTTAGTTGTGCTATAATATAAACATTATTCCTTAATCATACTAATATACCATACCTTTTCTATTGACTGAGTTATTTTCAACCTCCCTACCCAACCCTTTGACCTTGGTTTCATTCCATTGGTTACATGACCACTTTCAGCGTGAAGATTCATATCCAATTTTAGTAGTTATTTCAACATTATAGATAGAGGCCATCTTTTTGGAGTAATATGACAATGGTTTGGTAGTTACATCCTTCATTTATTATTTTGTTCTATACCACATGAGCCTAATTATAACTGACTTTGGGAAAATTAGTGTTTTACCATCATGATACTAATTATAACTACCTATGGGCAAATTAGTATTATTTACCTATGCTATTATTTCATAATTATAACCACATATGGGAAAATTATGGGAAATAATTGTTTATCATGCCTTACAGTAGCACCTTGCCATGCCTATGCCATACTATGAAATTTTCCAACTATGCCTATTTTGTTTGAATTGGCTATTACACTAGTTAGATTCCTCCACTGTAAGGTGGAACTATAGTGACTTGAGGTCCCATCTTGGGACTATATAGGTAACACTTGATTTATGTTGAGGTTTTCTCAGTCACCCCTATACCACACTCTCACCATTTTTTGAGCACTTTTCAATTTTAATGCTCTCACCATTTTATGAGCAACCTAAACCATGCTTTTGCCATTTTGTGAGCCCATTCCCACATTCTTATATAACAATTAGTGTGATAAAATAATTAGTGTAACTCTAGTTATCCTAGTGGGATATTAACACATGTTGAGATACTTATATTACTTACAAATACCTTTTGAGTGAATCACTTGTTACATAATGATACACGATATGTCATTATACTACATTGTGACATTGATACATATGGATTATCGATTGATGTTGCTATTATTTTATATAATAGGATATTATGTGTTTGATTATTATGTGTAGCCTTTGACCTTGATTGATATGACATTATTGATGTCCTTTATTTATGACATTGTTCATGTCTAATTGTGTGTGGCTCATGGCCTTATTTATCATGACATATTATGTCCATTATATGTAATGCTTGGTCTTACATGTGATACTAAAACTTTCACTTGTTGTGCTTACTGACATTGAGGGGTTTCATGATCTATATCAATACTATATTATTACAAAATATTACCTAATTACACTTTTATTGTGTGATTCATTGATACATCTATCTAGACATGATACTTACATGCCCTGTATTTATATGTTACATTCTTTGATATATATATATATATATATATATATATATATATATATATATTATGATGCCATATTATTCACATGACCAAATAATATTACGTGATGCTATTTTTACACATGACATGATACATTTAATTATTCTTTTGACATAAGTGACTTACATGATAAATCTACATAAATGCGTCAATATTTATCATGTATCTAAACTAATATGATAACTGAACCATCTAAATCTTTGAAATTTAATCTCTACTTTGATTTTTTACTCATATAGGCTTGTGTTTATATGACAAGTGAACTATAATGCCCCTATTTTAGATGAGTCATTTACATAGGGGGAATTATTTTGGGCTTGTCATATAGACATAAGTCTATATGAGCAAAAATTAGAGAAAAGTATAAAGTTTAGAGATTCAGATGGTTTAGATATTAGATTTGTTCAAATACATGACATATATTATCACATTGATATAGATTATAGAGGCATATTCCATGCATATGCAATATTTATACAAACACTTGAGCATAAATTCATATACACTTGGGTGCATATGCATAGGCATATGTACAACAATGTAAAGGAAAAAAATTATAGGTTTTCAGTTACACATACATTTGAGATACATGTTTTCAAATTCAACATATACGTGTATAACATTCTTTATCAGTTGGTATAGATTTAGGGGGCATGATACTCATTCATGCACATATATACATATTTTTATATTTAGGGGGAATAATATTAGTTCATGCACACATATGAAACATAGTAAAATTGAATGTCAAATGGTTATTTTAGACACCTAAAACTGGACACAACTAGCCTTCAATCAGACTTTAGACTGATTCCTACCAATCATTGCAAATTAAACCTAAGAATCATTGAAACATCCCAAATTTTCTTGTGCATTATTCGTCAAAGCTTAGAACCATGTTGAAACATCCCTAATTGGGGTATACTACCATATGCAATCATAAAATCTCACGGATTCATCCCTAATCACTCTACAACATCACAACAATAAATTTGACCTATAGACCTATTAAGTGGGGGTACTTGCACATATAAAATCAATTCTTGAACATTCTAAAAGCCTAATCAAAATTAATTAATAAGTTAAATGAAATTAAATGCCTAATTTAATTATCTATGTATAATTAATGAATTAGTAAAAAAAGAAATTCAAAAATATGAAAATCCTAGCTTTTCATGATTACCTTTTGCAAATTATCAAGCCTTTGAAAAATATCTCAAAATATCTCTTTTTAGAGACCCATGCCTATTCATTGAAAATCATGATGTTTGACACCTTTTAACTCTACTTGAGATATGTTGAATCACTTAGGTTAGGTTTGAACCCATTCTATGTTTAAATTACACTTTAACTCACCTTGAGTTGGGATTAGTTCCTAAGCCCATAAATACAAGACATTGCTTATTGAAAAAAAAGAGCTTGGAAATTGTGGATTTATAATGGAGGTTTTATAGCATGATTTATATCCATTATGTTATAATGCCTAAATATTGAGCCAAGGGATATCAAGCAAACATAAGCTATATTGGACCATAATGGTGCTAAGGAGAGAGGGAGCTACATAAAATCTATTTCCAAAGACTCTTTGAGCACAAACCAAGCAAGCCACACAAAAAATCATTTGGAGCATTCAAGAAAGGTAAGATATTATTTTTATTTTAAATTTTAGTTATAAATTTTATTTGGTTTTCTTCATTAAGATCCATATATGATCTAGGCTTAGAGATGTTAGCATGTTAGTGTATTCATTTTGAGTTTTATTTTCTTAAATTAACACTAAATATCACCTCCTCTCTATTGTCAAATTCCTTGATCACAGTTGTTATTTCACTTCACATATTAAATTTTTTATCTTGATAGAGCCACAAAAATTTTCCATTCTCTTTCGATTATGCATTATATTTTACATTGAACAAAACTGTACAATAAAAAATTGTGTTCCTGATGGTTGGGGCATGAACATTTTTCATTCCATTTCGATTATGTATTTTTTACATAGGAATTGAACTTGATAAAATTGGAGAAAATAATTACATTTGAATTTAAAATCTATATGTAGTGGTTGATTAACTTTCTTTGAGTGAATCTGACCCAATGGTTTTCTTTTGTTCTACATAGTTACTTGGGTTAGTACATTGCATACTTTTATCCACATTCATGAGGGTTGGAGCATGTTGCTTTCCCAACATACAACATTGTATAGTTACACAAATTTGAGGCATGATTACATCAAATTTTTATTTTCTTCAACAAGGAAGCATAATTTTCTAATGCTTCAATAATGATGCATTATCACTAAAAAGTTACATGGAGACATAGTTTACTCATATATAGGTGTACTCATTCATCTCTCTTATTTTTTTTAAATTTTAATTTCATATTTTAGATTTCACGTATTGACATTAAATACTTTATTTTCATTACAAGTTTGCATGGAGAAATGTTGTATATTTGGAACCATATTCGAAAGATAAGTTTGTACACACTTGGGTACATTTTAATTTTTTACTCTAGAAATTATATTACAAGAAAAAAATGGAGCATATATAGATACTAAAATTTTGGATTTGATACATGACAATGACAAACTTGACACACATTTTCTAGACATAACTTGAGCACTCAAACAAGGTCCTAATATGCCATCCTACACTTGCATGTTATATTATGAGTTAACCTTTTTGTTACACTATTACACATCTACAATAACTTCACTATCTATTTAAAACTTGTTAAATATATTACACATACATCTCTAGACTCTTAGTTTAATCTCCTTGTACACACATGAATTATGCTATATACAATCAATGTTTTTAGTTGATACTAACATGATTTGGTCGATACCAATCCAATCCAAATAATGGCTATTTTATAAAATAAAATTCATCCTTATAGTTGGCCCATTAGTGTAGCATGTTAATGGCATGAGTAATTATTGGATCCATATATAAACAAATCAAGGTCCCATTCAAAGGTCACTAGGAACTTATATGTTATACATCTATACACCATTGCACATGGATAAAATATGCCATATTTTTACTAATTTAAAAGCCTATCACTAGGAGTAGTCACAAGCCAATTCAAAATCACTCAAAATTTAAATCAAAATAATTGTTGTTAAATACCAAAACCAATCATTAACTGCATATATATAGTGAAGGAGTACAATTTCACTATCACATTAGGTGGGAAAACTATGTGTGGATTGAATTAACTCGTTAAAGTATTAGATATGTAGGTAGGGTTCAATAATTAGACATAGTTGATTTGGATCAACACAACCCATTACACTTCCCATATTTTTTAAGTTTATAGCTATCACTAACACACACTGGGTTTTAAGGAAAAAATATTTTATAGAGCTACACGCATCATGTAGAGTTCAAGATCACAAAAATGATCCAACAAAGATAGTTATAGGGGACTGTATAATTAATATGCCATAATTCTGTGTAGTTTAATACTAAATAATAGGGCAACATCAACCGATGATATGACTTGATTCTATAGAACTGACCTAGTGTAGATAATGAATCAGTTATAAAACCAAATAAACCACATGAATACTTATATATGATGTTCACTTATAGATTACAACTGTCAAACATTCAATTATAAATTTTAATTATTGTGATCTCTTTAGTACCTTCTATATTTAACATGTGCCCTTGTCAAATAAAAAAAATCAACATGTCTTTTACATTTATAGGTATACTTGAATGCTATATCTATTGATTTGAATTAAATTTTAAATTTCTATCTTAATTATATTAATATCATAAATTCATTAAAATTAGGGTAAAATAACATATAATAAAAACTAGAATTGAGTTATAAAAAACTAAGTAGTATGTATCTCCTAGATGTTTAATCACTTCTATATTTAACATGTACAATAAATCATAGGTCATATTCAAATTTATGTGTTTTTTAATATGCATTAAAATTTATGTTTGATAAGTTTTATACTTATGTACATGCACTAAATCTAAAATAAAGTAAAACATATTGGTGAACTTGTTTATATAGTGAACACATTAAACAATAAGTTTCTCTTAGGGTTTCATTTTTTTATATTTACATCTGAGTTTCATACATGATTTTTGATATTTATTCATTCACAAATTACACATAGTTTCTATTTTTTAATTCAAGTTGTGATTGTAATAATTAAATATTTTCTTGAAATATGAAACATTTTTAGCAACTATGTAATCAAATGGATCAAATTTATATACAATGATATGGATGAAATTAATTATAAATAATCTATATCCTTTATTATTAATTCATGATGTTTAAATATTTAATCTAATTTACTTCCCATTACAACTAAATGCCAAAGAACATGTATGATTCATGTTGTTCCTTAGCCTAGATCTGACCCTACTAATGGATATCATCACACTCCCATTACTCACCCTAGGCTTAGAATGGATTATGTGGTCTATGCCATTATAATGTGAAGGGGTAGGGTGACCCATATTGTAGTACATAGTATAGGTCATCATAATGTTCCTCATGATTCCACTCTACCTCCAACAAGGTAAACTAATCAAGGTAAAGGATATTATATATTTGAGAATATTAAAAATGTCTCATCTAAAATTATATTTTAGAATTGTTCCATAAAACACCTATTTATAATGATGTAAATCCACCTTATGTTTCTTTTATCATTAGTACATTACGATGGACAAAATAAATTAAATCTTCTAAGAAATATGATCTAATTCATAAACATATTATTAAACAATACTTTTTACACATGTAAAATAATTTTCTAACATTATGTATGTGATTTCCCAAGGTTACACTATAATAGCTAAAAGGAGGGATGGGTCAAAGTAGTTAGTGTTGTGGTTGAATGGGTTAATATCATTGAATGGGATGAGTTTGATGAATTGGTTGAGATAGCATGTCAAGATTATGGACTATATTTCTCAATGGGCATACTATGTTATACCAATCCTCCTTTTCTACATTATGATGTTCAGTTAGGGCAATAAATTATCTGGTAGTAGGGATCTAAAACATCCTCACTCTAAGAGAACTAATGTAGCTCTTGATAAATATTTATATCTTTAAATGAATAAATGTTAGGATGAATTATACACAATGTTTTATTGACTTGATCATGTTGGTCTCATCTAGTTAATATCATTTGAAAAAGTGAAATAAAATGGGATAAAACTATATTTGAAGATGAATAGTAGAATCAAATGTAGAAGTTTGCTTGTTGGCAAGAAAATAAATGGATTTGTTTGGTTAAATGTGATTTTTTTAGTCTAGTTTACTAGTCTAAGGCCCCAAATTGATTAATTATCAAAGGTGGGAATGGAGTTGAGAAAAATAATTTCAATTTGGGCTTGGAGTCAATATCACTTTATATGTTTTCTACTAGAATGAAGGTGATTACTTGTGAAAAAAATTATATCCTATGTGGAAACATTTGTTTTGAGAGTGTCATCCAAGGATACTAAAACAAATGTGTTGAGTTATTTTTAAACTAAGAAATTATTTTTATTTTTAATTGTGTGTGTGAGCAATTTTGTTAACTATTGTTTTGCGAAATGAAAGATTCTAATGTGAGTTGAAATGTGTTTTCTATGAAAGTAAAGAAGCAAGTTTAAAAATACAAACTATTAAATGTTTAAAAAGCACAACTAAATTATTTTTGTATATTTTTTAAATGATTTATGCAAGTAAATAATAAAAGACACAATGCTGTAAATGCAAACAAATAAACCTATTTTATAAATTTTAAATTTGACATTATTGGTAAAATATTTGGTACTATGACAAGTATGAATATTTTGAAATAGTGAAGGATACAAAGTCCCTCCTCTATTTTAAGGGGAGGTTCCCTTTATTAAAAACACAAAATTGAAATAAACTATTCACAATATTTATAGATAGAATATGATATTAAATTTTATTCCTTTCTATCCTTAAGAAAAAATTAAAAGAAGGATGATGAAAAGTCACACATGTACAAACAAACACAAATATTATCCTATGTGTGACAATTGAAATGTGATAAGTGAAATTGTAAACATGGTTTGATAGTTTGATAATGAAATAAGTATTACTAGAGAGTTGAGAGCAATGCATTAAATTTAAGAATAACACATCTACAACAAAAGTATAAGATACAAAGTTCTGAAATTTCTTTTGTATTCTCAAATGGAAGTGAACACAGAGTTTCATTTTTACTTTAAAGAAAAATTATAATAAACATCAAATAACCCTTACATAAAAATGTCATTTATTATATATGAAGGGAATAAATTGACCTTTCATATTCTTATTTTTGTCCTATTCTATTTTATATTCATATTTTAAAAAGAAAGTAAGACTTTCCAAAATTAGAAGGAGAACAACTAAAAAAATAATTAGAATATAATTTATTTCCATAAAAAACAATCTATTTCGGATGGCACTGGTGGCGGAGTGACAATTTGACTGGATACCTTCCTTTTATCCTAAGACGCTTTGAACATTTTAATTTTTTTAATACCTCAACAATTGAATTTCATTTGGGAAAAATTATATTATTGTAGCACACTAGCCATCTATTGGATATCATCATCATCATATTAGGGACCTCAATAAATTTGGCCAATTGGGAATTCATATCTTCAAGAGGCATAAATTTTGCTAAGTACATTATGCATGCAACATTGAATATACTTTATTTGAATATTTATTCATTGACTAACTTTTGATCTATTCCTTTATTTTGCTTATTGTGTATTGAGTGGAACCATATTCTTTAAGTAAATTATAATGCAAGCTCCTCATATATGAGTAGATTTTAGTCTTATTTTCTCTTGTGATCTATGATTAATTCTTTAGATCATCTATTTTTTATTCATTACTTATATTTTATGAAGAATGCTCTCTAATCAATCATATCTACGAGACCATTTTCTCTTTTATAAAAAAATCCTTGCCTTGACTAGCAATTCTACATTGGTGGCTGAAATCTATTCAATGTCTCCTTTTAAAATTTCACACATACTTAATTCCTTTTGGTGAGATTGAGTTTGTTGATCATTGTTGATATATTTTGACTCAAAATTTTCATACAATTTTACCATATCCTCAATATATTTCAGACCATATAGAAACAACTATTTAACCCAAGCTTCCAGAGTTTTTCCATAGTTGTTATATCAGCTTATGGTTGATATGGCCTTTTTACCAATACTAGGAACTTGAGTTAGAGCATCCACTTTGGGAATTACTATTGGCAATTTGGCCTCCCAAGGCTAAATGACAACCCCTATAACCAAAAAAATTTCTATGAAAACCATCCAAGACTACTCATGGTGTTTCCTTGCATGGTCATGTCCTTATTGATCCTATTTTGAGCCTTGGTAACACTGTTAGATGTGTCATTATGTGGTCTTGAGCTTGTTTGTGAATCCATTATGTCATGGATGCATTGGTTTCTTTGTGATGTGATATTGGTCATGGTGATACTCAGGTGAAAAGGAGTGTGTCAAGATGTCTTATGAAGGTTTATTAATGTTTTCAATGTCATTTATTCATGGTTTGCCCATTCAAACAATTTTAAGCCTTCATGAACCCTTTAAAGTTATTTATCACCCTCCAAATACCTCATGTTAGTTATATAAATTAATAGACATTTAGAAAGGAGTGATTTTTCAAGTGTCTCATTATTTAATAAAGTCCTTAAAAGAGTCTCCAAATCACCACTATGCATTTCATATCCTTAGAGGTCATTTTAAAGCTCATATTTCACTCCTTACTCAACAAGTGGACCCCACACATGAAAAATATGCCTTGTTAGCTATTACCCACCATACTAATCAGTTTAAAATTACATTTTGAGTCATATTTTCCTTCCCTCTATCCTATAAAGGTGGTTAAAATCTTAAAGCATGGAGAAAATGTAGGAAAAGAGGTATTTTAAACCATTTTTTTAGGTTGTATAGACTAGTACGATTAGTTTCATATAAGGGAGGTTAGGGGATTGAAGGTGGGTTCTTTTTAGGTATCTTGGTGAAGTTTCATGATCAAAGGATTCAATACAAACTCAAAATTGATCCTCTTACTCCATCTAGCTCCTTTGTAGCTAAGTAGAGTCCTTCAGGTTTGTAGATGGTATGGCCATGAGACAAAATATCAAGATTTAAAATTTTGGGAAAAGGAGGGAACCCTATAATTGTTTAATATTTTGAATTTATTCTTATTTTGAATCTCTCTCCTTAATGAACAATCATTAACAATGTAGTGCACTCATAATGGCTTTTTCATTCAGGTAGGGAACCAATTTTCCATGTTTTCTCCTTTCCTAAGGATGGTGATAAAAAAATGGAAGGTTATGGAGCTTGTTAAGAGTTTGAACCAATTTACCACAATATTATCCAACCTCATCTAACAAATGTGAGTCTCTAATACTGAAGAAAACCTAAACTACCAAATCTATAGTCTGCACGTAGGGTTAAATAATGTATAATTCAATGATGGATCCAAGGTTATCAAGACTCATTAAGACACTATATGCAATGTTTTATTTATGGAAAGTTTCCTTCCTTTATGTTTATCAATCTTAATTAAAATTTATAGCCTAGAAACTACCAACCTATCCTCAAACACTCTCACAGTCTCACGTAGTAGATGTTAATTTAACTTAGCACATGTTAAGGCAATTTTTAGAATCTTAAGTTTCTCTCTTTACTATATATGCTTCATTAGGGACCTCCAAAATTATATACTTTGTTAGGCATATGTATAAGATTTATAGGATCCATTTTTATATATATTAAGATTAGATTCATGTTTCTTTCCATTTCCTATGTTTCATTCCATTTTTATAGCTTTGACACTTCCATTCATCATTATTGTAAGCTTAGCTCTCCATTCTCTATTTCTATATGTTCCATTATTACCACACATATATCACTACTACTTATCCACATATACATCATGAATGCAATACTTTGGTACATTTTAAGGTTGTTAAATACCATCATGGTCATGAATATGAATCCTAGAGTCTTAAACACTGCTAATCAACATCTACAGGTTGAGAATCCTTACCTATATATTGTAAATCAACATCTATAGTCAACAAGTATAGTAGCAGTATTGAGACCTATTTGAATAAAGATAGTTGAGAAGACCAAATGAATGGTTTATTTGGGTTTTATAACCTTAGTTAAGACATGAGATAACTCAATGGGATACAAGTTCAAGGAGTTTCTACGTCAGGAAACACCTCAAGAGAAGCTACAACCAACCTAGTGGAGACATATAGCTAAGTAAAGTAAATCTTAGTCTTGTGCTTTAGATTAATGTGAAGTTGTGAGATATGAAACATGAATAGATATTTGAATCTATTAAGGAATCCAAGTTCAATACCATTAAGGAGGTTGATCTAGTTATAAACCAAGACACAAGTCAACCATTTTCAAGGACACCTACAGGTGCAATACTATGTATAATGAGCAAAGGTAAGTAGGTTGAAGTGTTGGCATGATATATTTGGGATGGTTAAAACCTATTTATAAATTTAGTCATATTCAAATTCTGTTGGAATTTTGGTTAGAATAACATAACATTGTCCTAAAACATAAAAACATAGCCAAAGGTAAGATACAATGTGCTTTTTCTTAAGAGCTCTTGTTTAGATTAAGGGAAGATAAGGACTATGGGTATGCTTAAAGGAGTGAGGAAATTTTAATATGGTTTTAAAAATGAATTAAAACATATATAATAATAATTCATTTATATAAAGGTGAAATGATCAAAATATAGCTTGAACCTATTGAAACTTAAGAAACTTGTAGTCAAAGTTAATGCCTACAATCAGTTTTGGGAAAGTTTGTAGTTTTTAGGTTTCTACAAGTGATCAGGATCTCAAATTTAGTAAAAATTATTGTTTTAAGTATGTTAAGGTGTTTATTTTATTTTAAATGTTAGATAATTATTGGGAACATTCACTTTTTTATCTCAAACATACTACAATTTGTTAATAGTCTATGATGAAACTAGGTGAATTATTTGGAGATTTGAGAACAAGACAAGGAACTTAAACTTCATGAAGGATTTTTGAGACAAGAAAATATGATTAAAAGTATTAAAATACTATTTTTACTATACAATAGTAATTTTTCAAGTCAAAATTCCCATAAGGGCTGGTTAAAGAAGACATACCTAAGGCAAGTCCGTTCATACTAGTTGGAGTTTTGTACATACTTGGGGGGTCATTTAAGTTTTAAAGTACCTAATAGGAAGGTAAGAAAATTGAGAGAGGTATATAAACATATTATGATGATAATAATATTAGGTTAAGTAATAAAATCACCAAACTCAATAACTAAGGGTTAGGAAGATATGATTGCTTGCAAACCCTAAGAAGAAGATGAAGGAATGTAAGAAACATAATTGGAAGAAGGACTCAGAAAGGAGGGTGTTGCCAATCCTAAAATAATGTTATAGGATTTATAAATACATAAAAATTATGATAAATGTAAATAAAATCCTCTTTATCCCCAATCCCCAAGCACTCATACTTAACAGTCCTGACAGTGCCACCTATAAACAACCACATGAGACAATGAGAACATGGTTGGAGTTTGAAAACTTTAGGGTAAGAAAAAGGGTGAGAACATTTAGGAAATAATTTATTATGTTGAGATTAATCCCATTAAGTATACTATTGGACATATAGACCCATAACACTCAGTATTAGGACAGGCAAACAATGCACATTTCATGGTCTTTATAGAGGCAAAAGTTAGTTTCTTGACTAGGTCATATGCTCAAAATGAGGAGAGGTTGTTGTATGATTGATGATGGCCTAATTAAATCTCACTAATATTTTAATTTATAGGAAGAAAATATATTGGACTAAATAGGGGCATAACCATGATTGAAAATAGGTTGAATCAGTCAACCACATCCATTTAAGTGGTAAGCAATGCATATTCCATGGTCTTCATAAAGGAAGAAGTTAGTTTCTTGACTTGGTCATATGCTCAAAAGGAGGAGAGGATATTATACACTTGATGAAGGCATAATTACATATCACTCATGTTGTAATTGATAGGAAGATAATATATTTTACTAAACAAGGGCATAACCATGCTTGAAAATAGCTTGAATCAGTCAACCACATCCTCTGTCACTCCACCTGAATGCTTAAGGAGTCATTGAAGAGCATCAAGCATGTATAGTCTTTTAGAGGACTATGCAACTATTTATAACTAAAGTAATGAGTTTATTGTATTCATTTATTACCCTTCATTCTATCCTATATATTTCACTCTTTTTATCCTTATCTCCTCATTTTTGCTATATATTTAAACCTTAAGGCCTTGATTTGGAATCCCTCACTTGGGTATGAGGAAAATCTACCTAGTTTTAATTGTAAACCTATTGGACTAATGAATGGAATATTGCATCTTCTTCATGATTAGTATCTAGTGTGTACATACTTATTTTGATATGTATTAGTGGTTTAATCTTCCCCTTTGTAGGTCCATGTCTTATCTAGGTGCTAACAGGCTTTCTATATAGGTCATCTAGTGTGTTATGATGTTGGTGGCTCAAGTTTGGATTGGAAGTCTGATTGTTAGTACCTTGAATCAAGAATTCCTCTCATCTCCCTCATGTTATATTCATTCCAAGAAACCTATATATGAAACATTATTGCTTAAAAGCCATGGAAGATAGTGATTTAGTTCTATACATTATCTACTAGTGTTGTTAGGAGTTAAACTTAAGTAGATAAGAAATGTAGGTGCAACACCACCCCTTAGAGTAGATTTTCCTTATGTATTTTATATCTCTTTAGACCCCAATAGTAGTATGTTTTAGTGAACTAAGCCAAATAGATGTACCATGGGAGATAACCCCATAATCTTGAGGTTTGGTCTTGTTATAAGGTTATCCACAACCTTTAGGACATTCCCATGTTAGTCTAGGTTTAAAGTAAAATTGAACACTCTCCTTCATAGGTTGTAACTTGGGTTGATAATAGTTATGGCATGCTTGATGGGATAAATTTAAGTATTGGATCATTCATAGTATCATCTTGGTCTTTACAAGTAGTTTTAAGCACTCACATGCCACCTTTGTAGTTAGAAGTTGTCATATGGTCATCACATAATGGTATGATTAGTTCTTATTCATATTTAATTAATTTTCATGTGCATTATGATGAGATATGAATCCATATGGGGTGGATTCCTTCTAATCAATTCCTTATCAACAACCCTATGATCCATCCTTATTCCATTATAATCCCTATCCATCTTATTTTGACCCTTATCAACCCTATATTCACCCATGTCAACCTTATGATACCCCTCATCAACCCCCTTGGTAGCACAATCACACACCTCAACAACCTCATGAACCTTTTAACCCTCCCTATATGCCATATTAGTTCCAAGGTCAGTTTCCTTACCAAAATTTCTCTCCTTCTTTCCCTCCCTAATCACCCTTATAAGACACACATAATTTTTTTGATGAGTTGGAAGAATTGATGAGTATGAGCCAAATCATTGCCAATGAAATATTAGGCTTGAAATAACAAAAATCATGCAAATAATTTCATGATTCTTCACCTCCTACTACCCCATGCCACTATCCTTGGATTGAAATTCCATCCCTTCAGGAATTTTCTCCATTCATGCCCAAGGCTACAAGAAATGCAAAAGAATAAGTTCCTACATATAAGTTTCCAACTTGGAAACAAATGTAATAGTCAAGTAGAGAAGACTAGTTAAGCATAAGCCAAGATGTTGAAGTGGAATAAAAATTGGAAAACACTCAGCCCCCACCCCTCCCTCATCAAGATTTCAAGACCTTCCCCTCATATAATTCTAGTTAAGATAATATGCAATATAAAGAGGAAGTGATGGTTATCAAAGGTGGGCAACTCAATGAGCTTGATAAAAAATCTACAACACCATTGGATTTGACTCATTTTATTGAGATATTTTAAGGATCCACCATGCCATCTATTGATGAAGAGCCTCTTATTTGTGAGAAAAATGAATAATAAATAGATGTAGTGATTGTGGATGAGAGTGAATTGAGTGAGAAAGAAGAGGAAATCATCATTGAGACCCCCCTTGGCAAGGATAGTTGTGAGTCAATATTTCACAATGAAAAAGAGGACAAACTCCAAGAGGTTGTTGGGGTGAAAGATAAAATACAAGAGGAAGAAAATACAATTGTAAAAGAAGAAGATGATTCCAAATAACTCATTGGTCACATGGTAACTACCATTAAACATGATAGTCCTCAAGAACTTGTAGTAGTTAGAATAAACAAGTGCAAGCCAACCAATGAAGATGATGGACAAGGTAACTTTGAGAGCATGTAAGATCATAAAGTTTCTATTAAGGATGAAAGAATTTAAAATAAAAAATTAGAGATAAAAAATAATGAATTGCATATCCATAAGCATGTTCAAGAAGGTGACATTTTAAACTATGATGTGCCTACACCTGCACCTTCTACTTTTAAACTTGATGAGAGTCTAATCACACTTGAGCTAGGTGAGAAACAATCAATGAAATTATTTGAGATCATCAACTCAAGATACTCTTACTTGAAGGTGTTTCATTTAAAATAGAGAGAAGTAGTTCCATCAAGAAAGGAGTCAACCCTCTAAGCACACCATTCCAATAAGGTGTCTTATTAGGAGATGACTTGTTTGATATTTTAAAGCAAGATTATCAACTCCTCATCCCATTTACAAATATATCTTCACTCTTTGAAGGTGGAACTAAACTCAAGTGGCCTCAATAATTCATGAAACTAGATGTAACTCTCTTAGAAGCTATCCTTGTAGCCATAACACAAGGGCAACCTCAAACTATCCAACATGATCAAGATAAGATTTTGACTGAAGTAGAGATGAAGATAATCATGCAAGGTAGATGGATATGGGATGAGTATGATTAATTTTTGGAATAATATGTACAACCCATGAATTTTGAGAGAGAATAATAAGATCCAACTACTTTCCCAAGAAACCATGAGCATGCCCATGCCCCCAACTAAAAGTGGGAATCCTCATATAGTGAGAAATGTCTGAGTGAACTCATCAAGATGTAGTAATCAGACCTCATGGTTCCATAGTGACCAAAGAAGTTTTCTATTTGATCCCAAAGGAAATAATCTAATCTCAGGTTAGTTTTTTTAGTATTTATTATCTTCTTTGATAAGTGATTAACACTAGTTTGTAGTTAGTTGCTTTAGCTATCTTGATATATTTGTTGTTTGCTTCCTAGTTTAAGTGTGTTTCTTTAGTTGTCTTTGTTGTTTTTTATTAGTTTTTTGTAATCCTAATAGGTGTCAAAAAGTAATAAATTTGTTTGATAGTCCAAGAATGGCTATTTGGTCTTACTACAATGTACGAGTCATTATTATCATGAAGTTGAGTGGGTTATCTTGACCAATAGGCTGGTCAACATAAGTGAGTCACCAAAAATATTGGTAATTTACTCTCCCAAGGCCAAATTCCAACCCCTATAGCCAAAACATTTTCTATGACAACCATCCAAGACTGCTCATGATGATTCCCTACATGGTTATGTCCTTATTGATCCTATTTTGAGCCTTGGTAGCATTGTTAGAGGTGTCATTATGTGTTCTTGAGCCTTCTTGTGAATTCATTATGTCATGAATGCCTTATCTTCTTTGGTGACATGATACTAGTCATGGTGATGCTCAGGTGAAGAGGAGTGTGTCAAGATGTCTTATGAAGGTTTATTGATGTTTTCAATGTCATTTATTCATGGTTTACGTATTTAAGAAAATTTAAGCCTTCATGAACCCCTTAAAGTCATTTATCACCCTTCAAATACCTCATGTTGGCAAAACACATTACCAAACCTTTAGAAAAGAGTGATTTTTCAAGTTTCTCATTGTTTATTTATTAAAATAGTTTCCAATTCACCCCTATGCATTTCATATTCTTAGAGGTCATTTTAAACCTCATATTTCACTCTTTACTCAACAAATGGAACCCACATGTGCCAAATATGAATTTTATCTCTTCCCCATTATAATAATTGATTTGAAATTCCATTTTGAGACATATATTCCTTACCTATATCCTATAATGGTGGTTTAAAACTTACATGTAAGAAAAGAGTTGCTTTCAACCATTTTTATAGGTTGTATGGGCTGGTCAGTTATATATAGGGAAGGTTAGGGGATTACAAGTGGGTTCTTGTCAAGTATCTTGGTGAAGTTTCATGATCAAAGGATTCAATAAAAACTCAAAAATGATCCTCTTGCTCCATCAAGCTCCTTTACAACTTGGTAGAGCCCTTCAGCTTTGTAGATGGTATGGTCATGAGAGAGAATATCAAGATTTGAAATTTTGGGAAAAGGAGGGGACCCTAGATGAATTTCATCTTTTAGAACTCATTCTAAATTTGGATCTATATCCTTTATGAATAATCATTAAAAATTTAGGGCACTCATAATGAGTTTTCCATTCAGGTAGGGAACTGATTTTCCATGTTTTCTCCTTTCATGAGCATGGTGATAGAAAATGGAAGGTTATGGATATTTTTAGGAGTTTGAAACAATTTCCCATAACATTATCCAACCTAATCTCACATGTGTGAGTATCTAGGGCTGAAGAACACCTATGCTACCAAATCTATAGTTTGTAAGTAGGGTTAAATAATGTATGGTTCAATGATGGATCTAAGGTTGTCAAGACTCATTAAGACATTATATGGAATGTTTCATTCATGGAAAGTTTCATTCCTTTATGTTTGTCAATATTCACCAAAGTTTCATAGCATAGAAACTACCAACCTATCCTCAAACACTATCACAATCTCACTTATCAGATGTTAAGGTAACTTAACATATGTTAAGGTAATTTGTATAATCCTAGGTTTCTCTATTCACTATGTATGCTTCATTAAGGACCTCCAAAATGATTTTTTTTAATAATATGTATAAGGTATCTCAAATCCATTTTTGGCTATCTAAATATTTTATTCGTTATTCTTTCCACCCCCTATGTTTCATTCCATTATAATAGCTTTTACACTGCCATTCATCATTGTTGTAAGCTTAGCTCTCAATTATCTATTTCCATATGTTCTATTATCACCACACACATATCACTACTACTTATCCACATACACATGATTAATCTAATCCTTTGGTATGTTTTATGGTTGTTATAGATCATCATGGTCATTAAGATGAATCCTAGAGTCTTAAACACTGCTGAAGGAGTAAATCCTTATCTATAGGCTACAAATTAACACCTATAGTCAACAAGTATAGTAGTAGTATTGAAACCTATTTGAATAAGGACAATTGAGAGGTACAAATTCATAGTTGATTTTATTTTTATAACCTTAGTTAAGACATGAGATATCTCAATGGAGTAAAATATCAAGGAATTTTTAGGTTAGGAAACACGTCAAGAGAAGCTACAACCAGCCTAGTGAAGATATACATCTAATTAAAGTAAAGTATAGTCTTGTGCATTATATTGAGGTAAAGTTATGAGATATGAAACATGAAGATATATTAAAATTATTAGGGATTTAAAGTTCAATACCATTAATGAGGTTGGGCTGGTTATAAACCAAGACACATAGTCAACCATTGCCAAAGACACCTATAGGTGTAGTACTGTGTATAATGAGCAAAGGTAAGTAGGTTGAGGCATTGGAAGGATTTATTTAGGATGGTTGAAACCTATATATAAATTTAGTTATATTAAAATTATTTTATAATTTTGGTGAGAATAACATACACATCCATAAAACATAAAAACATAGTTAAAGGTAAGCTACAATATGCTTATTCTTAAGATCTCTTGTTTGGATTAAGGGAAGATAAGGACTACAGGTATGTTTGAAGGAGTGAGACCATTTAAGGATGGTTTTTAAAATGAATTAATACATTTAAAATAATAATTACTTGATATAAATTTGAAATGATTAGAGTATAACTTGGACTTATTGAAACCTAAGAACTTGCAGTCAAAGTCTGTGCCTACAACTAGTTTTAGGAAATTTTATAGTTTTTAGGATTCTACAAGCGATCAGGCTCTAAAATCTAGTAAAAATTATTGTTTTTATTAGTTTAAGGTTTTAATTTTATTAAAAATTTTATAAAATTAGTGATAACATTCAATATTTTGTCTCAGACATACTGTAGTCTGTTAACAATCTATGATGAAACTAGGCGAATTATTTGAAGATTTGAAAACAAGATAAGGAGTGTAAAATTCATGAAGGATTTTTGAAAAAAAGAAAATATTATATTAAATGTTTTAAAATAATCTTTTAGGTAGACAATATTCAGGTTTAAAGTCAAAATACCCATGAGGGATAACTAAAGAAGACATACCTAAGACAAGCCTGTTCATATGAGTTGGAGTTTTATACATGCTTGGGGGGTTGTTTAAGGTTGAAAGTGCTGAATAGGAAGGTAATAAAACTGAGAGAGGAAGATAAAAATATTATTATGATAAAAATATTAGGTTAACTAGTAAAATCACCAAACTCAGTCACTAAAGGTTAGGCAGATATGACTTCTTGCAAACCCTAAGAAGAAGATGAAGGAATGTAAGTAACATAATTGGAAGAAAGACTTAGAAATAAGGGTGTTTAAAATATTTAAATCATGTTATAATATTTATAACTCTATAAAAAATATGATAAATTGAAATAAAATCCTCCTCAAATCCCAAGCCCCAAGCACTCAGACTTAATAGTCTTGACAGTGACACCTATAGGCAACCACATGAGATAATGAGAACTAGATTGGAGTTTGAGCACTTGAAGGTAAGAAAAATGGTGATAAAAACTATGAAAAAATGTATTATTATTATATTAATCCCCTAAAGTGACCTACATGTGATATAGATGCATAACACTTAGTATTAGGTATTTTAGGTCTAAATTTAGTCTTAGGCCTCAAACTCCACCATCACACTTGAGACACTCTCAAACTCTCCTAAGAAAGAATGACACCATGAGATGGTATAAGAAGATGGTTAAAATTCCTAATGATATGTTTCAATCATATAAAAGTAGGTATTAGGGCCAATTCACTCTTGGAGACTAACTCAAACTATACAGTCCAAGCAACCAGTTCTAGCCATCATTTCAAATGCTTAGATTTCTCACCATAAAGGGAATTGAAGAAAATTATATTAGTGGAAATTTAATACCCATATATACTTGAGATAAATGGTAGAGGGAGTTGGATTTAGGGGAACAACCTTATGAACAAAAGTTAGGACACAAACATATCCAGTTTGCCTGCAGAAGACTATAAGCCTACCAAATTATGTTCATAGCTTAACACACATTTTGAATGGGAAATCAAGTTATTTATGAAATTTAATGGTTAAATTAAATTAATATCCATAAAAATAATTTTTTTTTGGATGTCTGTACTTTAAGAACCATCATAAAGATGGTGGACCTCCAAAACCCTGCTTAAGCCCTATTACAAATCAAACCAAAGAAAAATGTATATTTTGGAAATCAATCACTCATAAATTACCATAAAAAAACTTGAAACACATAAAATACTTATAGGATACCCTGCCCATGGTACTATGTTGTATGGAAACTATACAGACCTACCTTAAAAATAATACTTTTTCAGGAAAAAGGGGGAAACATGAGGTACAAGGTAGTTTAAGATGTTGAAAATCATTGAAAATGTTTATTTAGGACTTGTTTCATCTTATAAATTCATCAAATATCTAAAATTTTACCTGAAAATGCCTTTGTAAGGTTCCTCCAAAAGGCTAGTCTACAAATATAAGAGAGAAGGTGACCTAGTCACCTTGTTTGGTAAGTTTACAAGTGTGAACTATTTAAGAAGGCCCATTTAATGATATGGGAAATTATTTTAGAACTAAATATCACCTATTAACATGTTTGTAAAGTTTATTACAGGTTTTCCATGGCCACTTAAGCATAAAAACCATGTAACTAGGCCTAGTGGCCTACTAGGCCTACTTCGTCAATAGGAAAAGTTGAAGAATAGTGTAGGGAGACTATTGAGCGAGTTAATTAAAATTAATTAATATATGGAATTTATCATTAAGTGGAAATAAATGTATGTTACATGGTCTTAATAGAGTAAGAAGTCATTTTCTTGACTTGGTCATATTCTCAAAAGGAGGAGAGGTTATTATATGCTTGATGATGGACTAATTACATCTAACTAATGTTGTAATTGCCAAGAAGAGAATATTTTGAAAAAATAGGGGTGTCTCCATGCTTGAAGAGATATTTAATTAGTTAACCACGTCATTCATCACTCCACCTCAATGCTTATGGAGTAATTGAAGAACATCAGGCATGGAAAGTCTTTTGGAGCAATGTGTAATTATTTGTAACTGAAGTAATGAGTTGACTATGGTTATTTATGAACCCTAATTATCTCCTCTATTAAATTTCATTATCATTCTACTTCTCTCCTAATTTATGCTATATATTTAGGCCTTAAGGCCTTGATTTAGAATCCTTCACCTAGGTATGAGGAAACTCTACCTGGTTTTGTACTTGTAAACCTATTAGACTAATTAATAGAATATTGTAGATTCTTAATGACCAATATTTAGTGTGTACATAATTGTTTTAATATGAATAAGTGGTGTAATATTCCCCTTTATAGGTCCAAATATCATCTAGGTGAAAATAAGATTTCTATGCAAGTCATCTAGTGTGTTATGATGTTGATGGCTAAATTTTGGAATGTAAGTTTGATTATAAGTGCCTTGAACCAGGCCTTCCTCTCATCACCCTCATTCTCTATTCATTAAAACCAACCTCTATGTGAAATTTTATTGCTTAGAAGCCATTGAATATATTTATTTAGTTCTATGCATGGTCTACTAGTGTTGTTAGGAGTTAAATTTGAGTGGACAAGCAATTTAGGTGCATAACCACCCTTTAGATTTGATTTCCCTTATGTATTTTATATCTCTTTACACCCCAAAATTAATAGGTTTTAGTGAACTGATCCAAATAGATGCACCAAGGGAGCTAGCCCCATAATATAGAGGTATGATCTTATTAAAAGGTCACACACAACCTTTAAGCCATTCCATGTTAGTCTAGGTGTTAATTATAATTTAACACTCTCCTTTAAAGGGTATAACTTGAGTTGATAACAATTACTAAAGCATACATTAGATTTAAAAGGATTTTTCATAAATTTTAAGCTATCAAATCCAATCCTTAAATTTATTTTAGATTAACTCATCTTGTTTAGACCTTATGATCACATTTTATGTGGTTTATCTGAATTTATGCACATCACTCTCATGAGTAACTATACCCAATGATACTGTTTTTAGGGTATACTCAAACACAATATTACATCTTCATTATTTTCTATATTAGGTTTAGTAATTTTAATAAATTGAGAACTAGATGGATCAAACACTAATATTAAGGTGGTTTTGGACTTCTTTGGAGGAGGAGTCATGAGGTTTGTCACAACATCAAAATCAACCAATTATGCCTGAACTAATTTCTTCTTATTTCCAAGTATGGAGCTATCCATTAGAAATTAGTGTCATTGAAGATCACCACTTGTGTTTTATATTAGTTGGAATAGATGGTAGTGTAGACTATACAAAATATGGTAGAGGAATAATTTTAGGAGACATTGAAGGAATGGGAGATAGTGGTTCTTGAAGTACAAAACTTGTAACAATAATTACAACTATCAGTTGGGCTAATCCATGACTAGAATCAATATATTGCAATATGGTGTTATCAATCAACAAAAATGAATCACCACCATAGGAGGAGGATGAATATATTTGAACCAAATTTTTGTCTTGTAACTTTCTCACTATGGGCAAAACCCTTACCATAGGTCTTGTTAATCTTTCTATGCTAATTTGGATCTTCTCCACCTCCATCACCTTCTATTATAGGTGATTGATGAGATTTGGTGTTGGAACTACCTGTGATAGATGATTTGGGGATTTGATGTGTTAAATTACCTTGGTGGGGATGAGGTTTTGGATCTCCTTAAGATAAAAATGAACTTTGTAAGTTTATCATTGAACCATTTCATTTATATTTCCAATACTATCTTGGTTTAAAGTTATAGTTATGTCAACTCTTGTGCATAAATTTATTATTGATAGAGGTGAAGATGATCCTTTTAGTGTAATATGAGTCAATAAATTTGTTTATATCATCTATAATTTCCTTTTTTATCTAAGTGTTTTGAATGATTTGATCTCACTCAAACTCAATTGATGCCAATCATGTCTCAACACTTCACATTACTTTACATACTCTATCTAGAAATTATGCAGATGTTTGTGCACACATGAGGAGCCATTTTGAGATGAAATTTAATGTATCCTTTGATGTTGAAAATGGATTTGCTCATGTGAGGATGCATTATTAATCAAGTAATTAAGGATTCAATATTTTTAGAATCTATGGAATTCTTACAAGTATATTGGCCAAAGGTGATTGGAAACACTATGCTTACCACATGTTTCTATATACATCACTTGTGTACCTCAATGAATTTTTTCACATCTCAATCAATAATATTTTATCATTTTATATCCTGGGAAGTCTTAGGGGGAACCTTTGAATCTTCCTACCATGATATGGGAGAAATTTTGAAATTGAATTAAATAACTCCTATATTGAGATATGAGGTTAACTAGCTCATTTGAAATTATCACTCCCCAATCTTCATTTAAGACCTACATAAATATCATGGTGAAAGCACCCTTGACATGTCTGAAATGTTTGTTACTTTGTTTTAGGTTCAATTATGGATAGAATTCTTGAAAGTTATTTATTAGGTTTGTATTAGCCAATTTAGTGAGACCTGATTAAATACTTTGAGCTACCAATGAGTATATGAGAATGAATTCGATTAAAAGGTTTTTTTTTTCTTTTATATCAATGATTCTTTGATGTATGACCTAAATTATGAAGTCACCTTAGTCAATATATTATTTTCCACTACATATTATTCTTATAGTCATGAACATCCACTAATGAAAATCCATGATAGTTTTGTTACCCACCACACTATTAAGAAAGGTGACCATATCCAAAAAATATTCCTTGAAACATTATTTTTAATTTTGTTAAGAGTTTCAATTTTTTTTTTCTCTTGTGTTTCATCCACCCATTGTTGATGGTGTTGATATGATTTTTTTGGGTTTTTGTTCCATAAAGCTTTCCCAACTTTGATGATTAATTTTAAATAGGTTTACTTTGAGGGAATCCTAAAATTTATGTCCATGACAATACCATCCATTTTATCCATCAAGGCACCTCCTTTTGACCACATCTCCTTGGTATTTAGGTCATAGTGTTGAGCATATATAAATACTAATCTGAGCATTGCACAAAGATGGGAAAACCAACCTCATTTAATAAGTCACTTGTTGTCTAGTGTAGACACTATAATTTCATATACTATATATGATTTGTTTAGTGTCATAGGCCCTTATTATTATTTTAATCTCATAAATATCCCTATCCTAAACTTTAGTTTATTTACCATTAGTTTCCCAATAATTTGTTTTTAAAAATTACCTTTTCACCTCCCTAACCACATAAATATATTAACAACCTAGGGAATCCTAACCTTTTAACCATGTATAACCTAGTCCCCAATAACCTCACACTCATAAATCCAAATTTACCCATGGTTAGAATATACCAACATGAATAAATCCTTTAACTACCAAATTGGGTGAATCATTTCCAATTATCCCTTGATCAACATCGATTCTCCAGATTGACATCAATCTATTTATACCCAACCAACCTTTGGCTCAGGGACCATGAGCTCTGAACCTTAAAATGCTACTTAGATTTTTGGATAAATTGAGGAATCCTTAATACCAATTTTCCAAAATTTTGTGACATATAATTTACATCCATCATTACGAGCTTGAAGAACTACTTACATTTATGGGAAGGAATTCATCTTATCTACAACTTGGTTCAAGCTAAGTTCTATCTTATTTATTTCATTTATCTTTTATACTTATGTGATTTCTTGTTTATCCCACTCATAGAGCATAAGCATAAATCTCCATTTTTAGTATTAGTATCCTTTGTTATCATTTTAGTCTCTAGTTTAATTAAGTGTAGTTTTAGATAGAATCAATGCTAATTTATTCTAAATCATCACCAATTCTACAAAATTGGCACTAATCCTAAAGGATCAACATTGATATATTGTACTTGTTTTTAAAACCTAAGCCTTTAATCTCAGACCCTTGTCTTTAATTCATTCTAATTTATTGTCATTTTAAAAATGGCTTTATTATATAGATGACTCTACCAAGCATTATACATGACATAATTAATATCACTTATTTGCCTATAGTATTCCAACCCCTTTTCACTGATCAAAGTGACATAGCCTATGAGATATTACTTTCCACCATTATTTAATATCCATTTATTGAATCCACTATCGACCAACTTGATGTTATATAAGAGTATGTGAATGTTTCTATGAATTATTGGGATGAATAATTTGCTTACATTGATTTCTTAAATGAAGATTAAATCATAATCATTATTGCTATCACATATTTATCTTTTGTAATTTCAATGTTTATTTATCCACTTAATTATGAATAGAGTGAGATGACATCCACTTGAGGAAGTTTACAACTTCCTAGGACTAGTTCTTAACTAGGTAGCTCACCCATATATCTATTAATATATTTTTATCTATGTTGTTTATTTATGTGTAGGTTATTCTTCTGAGCCAAAAAGAAGTTCCCTCAGTCACTGGATTCAAATAATGCAAAACCATATTTTTATCTATAGGTATTCATCAAAAACCTTATATTTCATTAAACTTTTAGTAAGTTAATTAAATTAAAAAAAATGAAAAACTACTATAACATTCTGGCATGCTTGGTGGGACCCTTAAGGTCTCATTTTATTTATTATAATTCATTGCATATTTATTTATATTTCTCTCCTTTTCTCTTGATTGTTGTCTTCATTCAAAACAAAATCCAAAATTTTCTTTCCTTTTAAAGGTCAAATTAATTTAATCAATTTTTTCTTGCTTAGGTAATTCATATAAAATAATCTAGGTGGGTTAAATTATCATAACAATCACTTCTTTCACACACATACCAAACCACTTACATAATAAATCCATCAAACATTGACATAAGGGAACTAATTGGGATTTCATCACCTAGAGGTAACCTTCATCCTAGTTATCTTACTTGAATTTCATCACTAAGATGAGAACCAACTCAGTATACTGATTGAGTATAAACCCTGGTTATTCTATTTATACTGGCTAAGAACTTGACACCTTTACATTGTGGTGTGTGAAGTGAGGGGGTATGACCCAATACCAAGCCACATATTGATCCAATATAGAGATATTTTGAGCCTAAACAAACCTAAAATAATTCTTAGATTTTCATTCCTTAGGACCTTCGATAACCTTTATTTTCTTTTATCATGATTTAAAGTTAAAAAAGTAAAATCTCTATAGGAACATATTTAACATGTGTGCTTTTATTTTTCACTAAATATGAGATAATCAAAAAGACTATTGTGTGTTTTTTTTGCTTTTATTTCTTGCCTTTTCCTTCATTGCTACATGGTTTTGATATGACAATAGTCACTAAAGTAAACTGAACCCCTAAATTCATCCTCATCTATGGAGAATTCTCCTAGTCCTCCTACTTCCCCTAAGTCCATGGGGGAAGGTATTCCCCAGTATTATACTTAGGGTGATCCTAAATTTACCACCATATTGGATAGTAATCCAATTGCACTTAATTATTAACTTAACTCTTGAGTTATATGCATCCCATTTTCCTTCCATACATAGTTTTCTAGGATTGCTTATGGCATGCCTCTAGAGGAAGGTAAGGGTTTACCATAGCTATGGTATCCTCTCAAAACAATCCTCCCCCAACAAGTTCTAACACTAACACTACACAAAATTTAGGCAATCTACCTTTGATAACTTATATTGGTCCATCCCCAACTAGTACCCAAGCTTGGAATGTTACCTCACCTCAATCTAAATCTACTTTGCCTCTTACCAAGACACTTTAAAACATAATTATCTTAATCCCTACAACCCTTCTACCCATACAAACTATCTTACCTTTAAATCCCTAAACTCAACCTTTATAACATGCTCCCATATTTCAACCTCCTCAATAATATATCTTCTTAAATACCCAAATACATAGCTCCTTCACAAGATCTTGGGTCTAATTATATACCTTTGTAATCCCCATAGTATGTGGTAGCATACTAAACCATTATGACCACCTCAGTTGGTTTCCCTTTATCCTAGCCCTTTTCTACTCTACTTCCTACCTACCAACATATATAACATAATATATTTGGGGGCATCCCTCATACAATACCCAACTAGACCTTATGAGTATCATTATGAGCAAGATGGCCAATTTTGAAGCCTCTACCTCTAGGCAAAAGAGTATGCTCATTTACAAGTAAGTCTATAATGAACCAATTAATCTAGTTGTCCCCATTAGACCATACCCTCATAATGGGATCATTCAAAGAGGATTTATATATTATAGCTCATGATGATGATCTTATCCTTAAGACTTTTCCCATGTTTTTAGATAGACCAGCCTTAGATTGGTATAGCTCAATTCATCAACATTCCCTATTATCTTTTGGGTAGCTAGCTCAAATCTTTTTAGAGCACTTTTATATCAACATCACAAGAAAATTAACTATCATCGACCTCTATGCCATCAGACAATTCAATGTCTATCAATAATTTCATGGTTAGATAGATGAGTCTCATAAACTAACTCACCTTTTACCTTCTACAACCTGAACTAATTAAATTATTTATTAGATCATGCGCTAAACATATTTCATTAATGTTATGGGTCCAATCCTTCAAAACCTTTGATGAGGCATTTTCAATGGTCCACAAATTATAAATTAGAGCCTTAGAAGAAGGGAAAGTGAAATTATGGAGTAAAAACTTCAAACTTGATCCCTCTAAAGGGACTAATAATAATAATACCAAAGCAATGGCTAATGCCATAGTCATAAAATTAGCACCCCCACAATCAAAAAGTCAATCTAAGCCCTATAACTCTCAGGCATAATCCCAAAAACCATTGACACATTTTCTTCCATGATAGTATACACCTTTAGGATAATATTACTCATATATATTAGATAATATCTTAAAGGCATCTCTCATCAAACTTTCTCTGGTGAGACCTCTTAATGATTCTCACCTTAAGCCTAACTAGTTTAAGGAAAATGAGTTTTGGAACTTCCACCATGTAATAGGTCATGACATCAATAGGTGTCACTATTTAAAGGGTCTAGTATAAAAAATTATTAATCAAATGGAATTACAACTAGATAACCCTAATGCACCCCCTAATCAGTCTATAAACATCTTTAGGTAGTCATTTCCTAACCACACTTTCATATCTTATTTCATGCAAGCTTATTTAGGATCCACCTCAGACCATGAAACTCATGTGATTAGTATAATCCATGATTAGATTATAACTAAATAAGTTGGTATTACTTTTTTCCTTGATATCCTCATATGAGATGCCTTTGAGACATCTAAATTAAGTGAAGTTATCCCAAAAACATCCCCAAGCTTTCCAGATCTCATTATCTGGGATCCACTTGAAGAAACAATATCTAAAAACATTTAGGATGATCAACTAAAAATAAAGTAGGTAAATAAAATTGAGGAAAAGGATTTTTTAGACATTCTAAAAGATACACATACCATTCCTCATGTAATCTCAATACTTGCATCTAAAATACTCATCCCCTCTAATTTACTACCCCCCGAGAAAACTATCATGTTACCTCAAACCAACTTAAGACTAGTTCCCATCATTACTTGAGAAGAAATAAATCTTATAGAAATTAAGGGAAAATATATTAGTATCAAAAACAAAAACCTTGGGGCATCATGAGGAAAATCCTTGAAACATCTTCCCATTAGGATTGGACTCCCTAGAGAGGATATCCCTATTACCCCTGATCAGATTCAAAAAGGGAAGGCACTGCTACCACCAATTTGAACAAAAACATCTATATTGGGACCTCATACTTTAGCAAGACTAAAATCCACCATGATAAAAAATTTAAAAGCTTTGGTTTAAAGATAATTCAAGAAACAAGAACAACACAATAACAATAATGCTATCTCTGAGAAGAGATGTTTTATTCATCAAATTTGTAGACTCAAACATATGCATATCTCTAAGAAGAGATGTCTGATTTCAATTTCAGGTTACATTTTTATTTATACATGTTTTGAAGGTATGAGGAGGATGTGGAAGGTCACCAATCTTAAGGGAGATTAAGTGGCTCGACTTCCATGATTTACAATAATATAGAATTTGAGGCATTACTATTTTTAGATTGCACTACTAAAATTGAAATTTGGGGCACTTCCATTTTTTTTGGGGTCAAAACCCACTAAATAGAGCTTATTTCCATCTCATGATGTTCCCCTAATTATTGTCTTTCCAATGGTTCAAACGGGAAATCAAACGGAGCTATGGTGCAATAGTTATGACTCCCATAAGTTCTGCCACAAATTGGGGTAGAACCATCTCCCAAATTATCACTTGAAATGTTGCTCAGATCACACCATCATATAATCCTCTATTAAATAACATATATCATCACAAAGGGATCTTACCACCATGATAATGCCAATACATAATCCTTTAAACTCTTACCATCCACAAGGTTTAAGTGTAATGGCTTAATCTAGGCATAAAGTACTTGCTATAAGGAATATTCAAACAACCAATTCAAAATATCAAGGTTTGAAGTCAAAATCAACTTACCTACTAGTAACTTTGAGGATTGAAAAACCTAGTTAGGATAAATTTAAGGGGTCTTATTCTAATATCTTTGATTAACTTATCCAAACTTCCCTTGTCACTTTACCATCCTTAAAACTTGTTAACCCTCATATTCAAAGACTAGTGTGGTATCAGGAAAATAGGAAGTGTACGTATCATTAAATAACATGTCAAGATATAGAAAGTTGTAATACACTAAAAGTTGTGGTACAAAAATTATTATAATAAGATGATCTTTTAATGGAATAGGTAGATCATGACCATCCCCATAGTCAAAATACTAGGGCCACATCCACCTCAAGAAGTAGTATACTAAAAATAATATCAACCCCTCCTAAACCCTTTAGATATGGATGAGTCAAAGAACATAATGAACCACCTTTTTTTTAGATAAACATGGTTCACATAACTACACGATCCCAAACCTAGGGTCATAAGACCCATAATCATGATAAATCCAAAGTGACTGTTGCAAAAGCCCCACCTCCCATTATAATAGTCCTACAATGCCTACCTCAAAACCTAAAATTTATATTTTAGGAAAAATAAAAAATAATAATGCTTTAGAACTAATACAAATATCTATTCTAAAATAGCTTCATCAACTCCCAGTCAAGATGTCTCTATATGAACTTGTCCAAAATTATCCACAACAACACAAGGTTATGATAGAAGCCTTATAGGCCACCGATATACAAGTTGATGAGCCCTAGCCTTCATTAGCTTTCATTACATTGATATAAAAGCCATTATCTATAACATTTCATGATTCAAAAATATCACCATTATAGCTTGATGACTAAGATCCCCCATTATTTATCATTGCCTAAATTGATTAGACATAAATCAAATGAGTAATGATTGATAATGGTGCTACTATAAATATCATCTCTTCTCATGCATTTAAGCAACTACAGTTACTTGAAATAGTTGTAGTCTAATCCCTAGCTATTTTATGAGAATTTAATGATATTGTTGACCCTGCATTTGGAATGGTAATCCTTCACATTCATATAAGCATATGCATTGTACCAAAATTATTTTATGTAATAGACTGGGAGTTTCAATACAACATACTACTAGAACATCCCTAGATACATGCTATGCATTATGTCCCCTCCACCTTGCATTTATGTATTAAATTTGAATAGGTAGTTGAAGTCCATAATATCCTATTCTATTCCCATCCATTTAAAAATTGAAACCTCACCTTTCAACCAAACCATGTCATAATTCCATTACTAAACACTACCTCATCATCATCCAATGAGGCATCATCTAGTATGACAATCCCTGCATCAAGGATTGGTAAGGAGTCTATTGATTTCATGTTTCATTAGCTATTGATTAGAGATTATCAGTTATTGACACTCAATACTCTCCCCACTCCCTAGGAATATGAGCATTCAAATAAATAACATGATATTTTCCAAATTTAGGAGAAATCATTCCCTTTGGTCCACCTTTTCTCCCTACCCATTTGATATATAAAGGAATCAATCAACGTTATTCAGGTCTTGGCAACCAAACCCATGCTAAACCATTTACCTCAAACTTTTCATTCCTTGATAAACCCCACTTTGCAAAGACATAGCTAAAATGATGTGCTTGTAAGGGTTTTGGCATAGGACACTATGAACAAAGTCCACATGAGGTTATGTTATGAGATTTTAGGAAACCCCATGAAAATCATAGCCTTGATTTTAACAAAAAATATAAAATATCCTTGAAGAGGACACACCATCCTCACCATCCAACACCCATTCTTTAATAGATGACATCATATCCATTCCCACAATTTTTTTTTTAGTCAATGCCATTACCATATAACCTCTTATCTATCATTATGATGGGGAGGTCAAAACTATTCCTCTATCCTACATAAACATGATAGGGTAGGATGTTACCACCATCCCTATTCTTCAGTGCTAGGATGATGAGTCAATCTTAACTCATTTAGGCATGGAAAAATACCATATACAAAAATCCCTTCTATTTAAAACCTCTAAAATATTAATTGGGGCCACTATTGATATTAACATAGGATCTCATGAGAATCCATGAATAGTTAGTTCAACAAATATTTAGATCCCCAATAAAACCAAGATTTTGCTACATTTTTGATAGATCATATTGAGGCATTCACTTGGTCCTATAGTGACATGCCTGGTATCAACTCAGGTATTGTCATCCATGACATTGTCATGTTCCTTGATGCCAAACCTATATAGCAAAAACTTCAAAAAAATACACCATTGCATTAGATTTTTACTCAAGGAAGAGTTATATCATCTCTTATCTGTTAAATTTATCCAACCTATCAATTACCCTTAATGGGTATCTAATATCATACATATCATAAAACCCATTGGGGGACTACAACTTTGTACTTACTTGACCTCAATATTGCTTGTCTTAAGGATGATTTCCCTCTCCCTAATATTTAAAAATTAGCTGATTTAATAGTTGATAATGAAATGTTGTCACTTATGGATGGTTTCTCTAGATATAATCATATCCTTATCACACTAGAAGACCAACATGAGACTTCATTTATTACTCCTTGGGGGACCTTTTGCTACCATGTTATGCCTTTCAACCTAAAGAATGCAGGAGCCACCTATCAAAGATCCATGACTTATATATTCCATGATATCATGCATAAAATTGTTGAGGATTATGTGTATGATCTCCTTGGTAAGTTGAAATTATGAAAAGACCATCTTTCGGTGCTAAAAGTAATCTTCACTCTTTTAATCTAGTTTTGTGTCCATCTAAATTCTAAGAAATGCATTTTTGGAGTATTGATAGGTAAGATTTTAGGTTTTATCATTCTATTATAGGGATAGAAGTCGACCCTAATAAGGTCAAATCCATTTTATAAATTCCACCCCCATCTAATCTTAAGCAAATTTGTAGTTTATAAGGTAAACTGTAGTCTATTCATCATTTTATTTCCTAGCATTTAATTAATGTCAACCATTCCATCACTTCCTATGAAAATATATTAATTTTAATTATAACTCTAGTTTCCAAGAGGCTTTTGACACTCTAAAGAGATACCTTCTTTCACCACTAGTTCTCATTCCCTTGAAAGAAGGACAACCATTCTTCTTATATATTTCCACTATAGATCATGCTGTAGGATCTATACTTACCCATCATGATGAACAACATAAAGAGAAGGTGGTTTATTACATCATTCACACACTTGTTGAATATGAGATGATGATATTATCACATGGAGAAGTTATGCTTGGAATTGGTCTTCTTAGCTTCTAAACTTTGACATTATCTACTCAATCATAAAATCTATATGGTCACAAACATTGATCCCCTAAAGTTTCTACATTCAAAGCCTTTTTATAATCAATGAATAGCTAAATGGCTCATTATTTTGGCAGAATTTGATCTCAATTTTATCCATATAAAATCAATTAAAAGTCAAATCATTTCTGATCATCTTCTTGAGGCACCTCTTGAAGATAATCAACTAGTTAATTATGAATTCCTAGATGAATCCATAGCCTCTACATCTCAAACAAATCTGCAATATAAAGTGAATTTATTCTTTGATATATAAAAATGTGAGCATGTTAGGGGAGATTGAATTATCCTAATCCCTCTTAGGGGACACCTATACCTCTATCTTTTAAGCTTGATTTTGATTGCATTAATAATATGGTAGAATATGAAACTTTGATCATAGGTATCCAAACTAATTTGGATTAGGTATTCAAAAACTTAATATCTATGGTGATTCCTAAGTTGTGGTCAATAAAATTAAGGTAACTTATCAATGTAATAATGATATCCTTGAAAAATATAAGACCTTAACTGATCAGTTACTAAATACTTTCGAGCATCATGCTATCCAAGCCAATATTTGGTCAATTAACAAGTTTGTGGATACCATGACTTGTTTGGCCTTGTTTATCCCATCTTAAAATTAGGAATCTAAGTTATTTTTCCTTATACATAAGGTTAATAAACATTTTTTTAACAAAAATTATCTCCTTCTATCCATAATATAGAGGAAAATCCATTAGATCTCTGATATGCGTAGATATTTGATTACCTATCAAAGAGAATTATTCATTCTAATATATCTAGAAATGATAGGTGATATTTTTAGAATCACATCATGGATTTTATCATACTATGGGGTGTTATTTATAAGCATGGTTTTGATGGTATCCTTCTTTGTTGTGTCTAAAATTATGAAGTTACCCTCACTATCAAAGAAGCTCATGATTGCTCATGTGGTGGACATTTTAATGACTATAACATCGCTAAGATAATCTTAAGATTGGAATATTATTGGCCCCCTTTAAATAATGATTATTGTGAGTACATTAATAAATGCATAAAGTGTCAGCAACATGCCAACCTATCACATGACCCTAGTCAATCATTATAAGTAGCACAAGACTTTTGGCCTTTTTCCTAGTGGGGGATTGATCTTATAGGTTAGATTAATCCTAAATCTTCCTAACGTCATGGATTTATTACTACCACCACTGACTATTTTAATAAGTGGGTGGAGGCTATCCCTCTTATCTCAACCAAAGTAGATAAAATTGTTAAATTCATTAGTCAACATATTATTTGTCTCTTTGGTGTTCCTCATAAGATCATCATAAATAATGGAAAATCTTTTAAAAATGAAAAGGTTCAAGAACTCTATGATTCTATTATCATTAAGATAAGTTTTTCCTCACCTTACTATCCTCAAGATAATGTACAAGCTGAGGCATCCAATAAAACTCTTGTCAAAATCTTGACTAAATTCATTAATGAAGCAGGAAAGAACTGGCATCTTCATGTTACTTTTGCCTTATGGGCTTATCAAACTAGTATTCAAACCCCTAAGAGCACTACTCCTTTATCCTTAGTAGATGGTATCAAAATTGTACTTACTCTTGAGGTTTAGATTCCTTCCATTCACATCTCCCTTAAAGATATCATTTCTAAGGATGATTTCCATCAAGAATGATTAGCCCAACTAGAACTCTTGGATGAGTGATGATTGATTTACCTTGATCATCTCCATGTATATTAGGTATAAATAAAGTATGCTTATAATAAACATCTAAAATAATGTGAATTTAATATCGGTGACCTTGTCTTAAAAGAGAATCAACATGTCACTAATATGAAAAAAAATAAATGAGAAAAAATTGCTCCAAGTTGGATCTAAACATACATTATCACCCATAAATATGGATCTGGGGCATATCACATGGACTTTCTTGATGGAAAATTAGAATGAGAGCCTCTTAATGCATTACATTTGTGTCCCTTTCACTATTAATAAGTATTAATCACCTTGGTTTACCTAGTTTCTTTTCTTTTGGTTTAATTCAATAAAACCATATCCATATTATTCTTACCCCAAATAATGATATATAGAGACATGTGGTTACCTGTTAGCATTCCCCATTTTATCCTTGAATATAAATACCCTAGCTCTATTTATAACATTCTCTAAATAGATAATCTTTGCCTATAATAGGAAGGACATCCAAATCATTTCCCCCTAAAATCTCTCTTTATCACTAATTCATTTTAATAATAAGAGTATTATATTGTGAAATAAAGCTTTGGGAAACTATTCTAGGATGCCTGAGGCCAATCTATAGAGAAATAATATCACTGGCATCAAAATAAAAGCAAAGAATCTAAAAAATAAACAAAATAATAGACTAATCCCTTGAAGGATAGTTGTTTCAAAAATCATCTCTCAAAATATAGACCACTCCCTTGAAGGATGGCTATCATGCATAAAAAATCCCAATAAAGCTTCCCACACTAATCAACTTTCTTTAAATTAGTAATATCCACATTGATCAATCTACATGGATTGACACAAAATGATTCTAGGGTTGACCTTAGTTTTAGGTATGCAAGATGAAATCATTTTCTTCCTTAAATAGTCCACTTTATATCAAATATTAAAGCAAGTCCTTAGAAATTTCCATCTCAAAACCAATACGATTCTAAACTTAGTTGACTTAAGGTTGTTAGGATATTTATTAGTAGTCAATTAAGGACACACACACATTAATTTCAAGTGATTTTCTAGGGTTATGGTACAAGCCAATAAAAATAAATTAAACCCTTTGTAAATTAAATTTGTGCTAATTAATTACTTAATGACATATTTGCCACATATATCAAAGAATATCCTAAATCAATAATACAAAAATCTATAAGTCTTATAACATGAAGTCTATAATCTATAAATCACATCCATAGTAATCATAATCCATAAACATTTTTCATAATCCATAAAATCCATAATCCATAATCTAATCCACATCCATAATAACATAATAATAATTTATAAGCATTTTAACATTTCTTAAAATTTTAAATCTATAATCCATAATCACATAACATAAACTATATAATCCATAATCAATAATCTAATACATCCATAATATAGTAATCATAATCCATCAACATTTTTCATAAGTCCATACATATAATAATCTAATACATCCATAATATAGTAATAATAATCCATGAAACATTTTCACATAAAATCCCATAATCCAGAGTCAAATTAAATCCATAATCACATAATCAAAATCGCATCCATATTGATTTCGTCATGAACATTTTAATATAGTAGCCTCACATAAAATACATAAATCCATACATCAAATAATCAAAATTGCATCCATAATAACATAATTATGATCTAAAAACATTTTAATATAGCATTTAAATCCATTAAATCCATAATTACATCGCATAAAATTCATAAAATCCATAACCCATGATCTAATTCACATCCATAATAGCCATAATCCATAAACATTTCAATATAAATCCATAAAATGCAACAACCATAAGCTAAATATATAATCACATAATATAAATACAAGCATCCATGATAACATAATACACAAACATCCATAATCCATAAATAACATCCATAAAAAAATCACAACCCATAATCATGAATTTATATATATAAAGTGATCAAAGTGCACATCAAAAATATCCATATTTATGTTTGTGGCTCTCTAGTTAGTATAATAAATATACAATAAATAGATACTCAGTAAATTTTATCCTACTCAAATGGATACTTCCCAGAGCTCCTCCACCATCTCCTCTCCCATCCCCTTCCCCATCTCCTCCACTATCTCTATGCCTCCTCTAATCCTTCCTACAAGATACACTCCCCATGCTAACTAACCCTGTGTGAGTCCATTTCGAATACCTACCCTATGTTGCTAAGTGGGTATCATAGCATGTAATTTTTAGATATAAATATAGAATGATCTGATCATAGTATCACATCTTTATTTATAGATCTTTATACCTATCAATTCTCACTGTACCCACCTACCCTATGCTAGGCCCAACCATCCCTAAAAATATCTATACTGACGAGTCTCCATCCCCTGTACATAGGCTATCCCTCTCTAATCAGTATAAATCTTAAGCCCCACTACCAGATCATGGATCAACTATAATGAGTCAAACTCTACCTAAAATGTATCCAATCTACTCTACAGTGTGTCTCTCTCAATCTACATTGTGGTAAGAGTCCCCTTGATGCAACCACCTATCCCTATAAGGAAATACACTAGGACCTTAGTATATCCCTCTTCATGATGATCTCTACAATATCTATCTCCTCCTTCTCTACTTCCTCTTTTCCCCCATCCTCTCCTATCTCCTCCTACATCCTCCTCCACATCCTTCATCTCCTCATTTTCTCCCTCCTATTGAGGTTGTACCACCCTTTCCTACCTCATAACCCACTATCTTTCCCACCATGCTAGGAATACTAGAGTGCACCCACATCCTCCACATCTGATCCTACTACCTCTTCCTCCTCTTCCACCCCTACTGGGACATTTGTAGTGTCTAGCTCTAGGAGTGCAAGCTCCATTTTATCCCATCTATATACATGCAGGGCCCATGATATGTTCTACAGTAATCCAAACTATCTCTTGACCCACCTAAAATGAAAGTACTCCATGTAATCTATCGTCTTCTTTATCACCCACCTCTCCTTTTAGATATTTGAGAGCTCTACCTCTACTCTAGGCCATGCAAGAAATATGAGATAGGGTCCCTAGATGACATCTCCATCTTGTAACCCCTCAAAGACCCCTTGGTAGTACTCTAAGTCCTAAATAATGCCATTTATGAAATCTTGAGCTAAATATACCTTCCATCATAGGAAGACCATGCTGTAATTGGTCTCATACCATCATATCCATGGGCTACCAATAGGATGCACCACCTTGATGTGCTCATATGCCCAACACTATATAACTATGATCATATCCAGTCTATACCTCCTTTGGGTACTCAAACCCCATAGCTCCCTATAAACTTTTGCCAATAAGGTAGATGCCCAATAAAACACTATGTTGTGCTCTAACATATCAATAACCACACCTATTAGACTCCATGAAACCTACCTCCTACTATGTCTAGGAGAGCATAATATGAGACTGCAAACAAAATCATAATTAAAACACTCCTCCACACTACATTAGCCTCATATAAAGGCTTGAATATAAAGCCACCAATAATAAAAATGATTGTCACAACATACCCACTGCATAGGCATATCAATGCTACTCTATATCCCACTCATCTATAGGTACTATCACTACTCCTTATAATGTAAGTCATAAAATCCTATATGTATCCTCCTCAATAATCATCATTTCCCATTTAGGCATCCAAAATGTCCTAATAGTCACATTTCATCACTCAATCAAGGTGACCAACAAGCTCACATATCGATGAATGTGTCAATATTAGTGCACTCTTCCTAGGCCTATAGCCTCTAGGTGTGCCCAGTAATTATCACTAAGCTGGTCCCATAGTTACTTTAATAAAGGTGGTACTTGATCTTACATCTGTAGTAGTGTCTATGCCTATTACCAGAATCCCCTATAAGCCTTAACCTTCATAAAAATCTAATTAACCTAACCCTAGACTCTAATCTATCATTTCACCTTTTTTTGGTGGTGAATCAACACCAATAGATTGGTGTCATTTCATTTAGATTGGGGCCATTTTAGGTGAAATGATGTCCATTCCTATTAAATCATCATTAATTTATGGGGATCAACACTGATTATCTGACACCATAATACCCTAGTCTTAGCATCTATCCTAATCCTAAAAAGTAAAAAACAAAAATAAATAAAAAATTAACAAATAATAGGGCCTACTTCATCCTACATTCATCATCATCACCTCAAATTATTATTGCTAGCCTCCATTTTACCTCACATCACAATCATCGTTTGAATTCTCATGCATTGTTTCATTTCATATAATAGAAAATGAGCCCTTTTTCATATTGAATTTTCTTATATACCTGAATTTAGATCAGCCCAATCTATTTTAGATTGGTGTTGATTTGGTGGATCAGTGTCGATTCATTCTATACTGGTACCAATTTGCCTATTTTTTCATTACTTGCAGTTTACATGTATTCAATCTTGATCTATAGCCTCATCCTAGTACCGTGCCACACCTACCCTATTATTTGTCCTATACCATTTTAGGTTTGTGAATTTGGACCCCCTATTGGTCCCATAACCTATGTAAGGCATGTACTCTTTTGGGTTTCTCACCTAAATTGGTCTTGAGAGTGTATTTTGTCTTGAGAACAACTATTTATAGGTAGCACATACACCGTACAGTACACTAGATGCTTTGGTCAGCTAAGTCCTATCACTTGTCCTCTTGTTTAGCCTTCATTTAAGCCTACTTATTTATATTTGTGGCATTTTATTATGGGATTTTTATTTAGGGCATATTTTCTTGTGTTACATTAGATCCTATTAGTGTAAAACATATACTTTTGGTTATGCATCCACACTTTTAAATCTCATTTTTTATCTACCCATCCCATTCACTATTTCATTTTTCAAACCCATCACCCATTCCTCATCTAATACTAGTTCCTAGTTTGAGGGGGGATACTTCCTCACATAAACTTGGGGCATTGGACCTCTCTTATTTTTTATCTCACAACATGTATTCCATACCACTCAACAAAAAGGGGAAAATGTATACACTATAATTTTGTATAATATATATGATTTTTTAGGTATCTTAGACCCTTATTATTATTTTAATATTTTAAATATATCTATCTTAAAGTTTAGTTTATTTACCATTAGTTACTTGATAATTTGTTTGCATAAATTACTTTTTCACCTCCCTAATGACATAAATCTATTAATAACCTAGGGAATCCTAACCTTGAAATCACGTTAACCATGTATAACCTAGTTCCTAACAACCTCATGCTCATAAATTCAATATTTCACATGGTTGAAACAAAACAACACAAATAAATCCTTTAGCTACCAAATTGGGTGAATCATTATCTCTTCTCCCCCAATCGACATCGATTCTCTAGGTCAACATTGACCTATTTATACCTAACCAACCTTTAGCTCAGGGACCATGAGCTCTAAACCTTGAAACACTGCTTATATTTTTGGAGAAATTAAGGAATCCTTAATACCACTCTATCAAAATTTTGATGCATACAATTTGCATCCATCATTACGAGCTTGAATAATTGCTTACATTTGTGGGAAGGAATTCATCTTATTTGTAGCTTGGTTCAAGGTAAGTTCTATCTTATTTATTTCATTTATCCTTTATACTTATGTGATTTCTTATTTATCCCACTCATAGAGTATAAACTCAAATCCCCATTTTTAGTATTAGTATCCTTTGTCATCCTTTTAGTCTCTATTTTAATTAAGTGTAGTTTTAGATAGAATTGATACTAATTCATTTTGAATCATCATCGATTCAATAGATTCAACACTGATACTATAAGATTGACATAAATCCATTATACTTGGTTTTTAAAATTTGAGCCTTTAATATTAGACCCTTGTCTTTAATTAATTCTAATTTTCTATCATTTTAAACATAGATTTGTTATGTATATGACTCTATCATGCATTATACATGATATCACTAATATCACTAATCTTCCTATAGTATTCGAACCCATTTTCATTGATCAGAGTGACATAGCCTTTGAGATATCACTTTGTGCTATTGTTTACTCTCCCTCTATTGAAGCCACTACTGACTAACTTGATGTTATACATGAGGATGTGAATGCTACTATGGATTATTGGGATGAATACTTTGCTTACATTGATAGCTTAAACAAATATTAAATCATAATCATTATTGTTATCACATGTTTATGTTTTGTAATTTTAGTGTCATTTATCCACTTAATTATAAGAATAGTGAACTGACATCCACTTGAGGAAGTTCACAACTTTTCCAGACTAGTTCTTAATTAGGCAACTCATCTATCTATCTATTAATCTATTTTTGTCTAAGTTATTTATTTATTTATTTATGTGTAGGCTATTCTTCCAAGCCAAAAATAAGTTCCCTTAGTCACTGGATTCAAGTGGTATGCAACCATCTTTGTATCTTTAGGTATTTGTCATAAACCCTATATTTTATTATGTTTTTAGTAAGTTAATTAAATTAAAATAAAAAAATGAAAAACTACTATAACAACTAAAGGGTAGCCTTGAGAGGTAGAGTTTATAGATTCAAATTATTATAAAACTCCTCTAGGTCCACATGCTTGATCTAATAATCACCAATTTTTTTAGTGTTATTATTAAGTACTAACATGGGTTCATAACCCATATATTTGATCTTCATTTTTGTGGATTTGGTGATTAAAAATACTACCTCAAAAAGAGTACATAGGTTCCTATGTGTGTCTATAGGTAGGAAGTGTTTATATAGTTGTAGAGAATAAGCTACAATGGTAATGAAAATGTCTACTTTATTTTTATATCCTTTGGTAAACAACACCAATAAATGACTAGAACTTTGGTGTGCCTAGGGTACTAAGTTCTTTCCTTGGAATGAAAAATATTTGAAATGTGATTATAATATTTTAAAACCTACATTAGTGTGGAGTACCTAAATGAATAAAAGTTTTCACTATAGTTATCTTTATTTATAACTTCATAAAGAGAAATGGTGTTAAAATCAAAACTTTGACTTTTTGTAGGTACAAAAATAAAAAATTTGGCTTTTTGTAGGTACAAAAATCAAAACTTTGGCTTTTTGTAGGTACAAAAATCAAAACTTTGACTTTTTGTATGTACAAAAATCAAACCAATTAGTTAAAACCCAAAATATTTTATCCATTCAGGTACTAAAGTGGATTTGTATTGGTGACTAGGGTTTTTTGGGCCTCATGGGAGTGATAGATTTGATCTCATGACCTACTTTGGCATGGAATAAGTGTTGTGTCTACCCTGCATGAGTGGTTGGGTGGGAAAAGGGGTAGGGGGTACTATTATCACACTAAATTTCACTTTTAAAGAGGTTATTCAAGCCTCCTCACTTAGGTGATAGCATGGAGACACCTATAGGATATGGGTGGCCTAATCAATGAGTTGAATTTCTAGATAAGGCTAGCTCCCTTGATGCTCTCACTTAGGACTATTACTAAACTTATTGCTTGCTTGGGAAAAGGATAGAGGGAACTAAAAATAACCTAAGGAGTTGATGCACCAAATTTTTTGACCACTACCACATATTTTTAGCTGCATAATGAACATAGAGATGACCTACTCAAACACTACTCCTAATATTCTCCTCTTACATTAGTATTTTAGTATGAAGGTGGTAGATGATTATTAGGCTAGGAGGGTTGATTTTCAATAGGTCAGATAGTAATTGAATATTTCCTCACTTAACCTTCATAACACTACTTAAAAAAAACCATATGACCTACAAGAGTGAGTTCAAACTACATATAGGTTAGATAATGAGATGGCATATCAAGGAGAATTGAATAAATACTAGGCAAGATCAGTCATTCATGAATAAAATTAGAATATAGTCATAAGAGAAGGTAAAACCAGCTTGTCTATTATTTCAATGGCTTACAAAAGGAGTATGGATTTTCCATACTCAATTAGAGGATCAATCTAATTCTTTTCAAGGATTAAATATATATAATAAATAATAGGAGAGAGAGAAGATGGACATTGGATAATCCCATGACAAGTTTCATCCACCTCAATTCAATTACAATCCAAATGGAGGGTGAGAGAATAGTTTTGTCATATTCCTCAACAAGTGTTTATTTGATTTGATGATTCATTATTTAAGGTGGCATAGGAGATCATCGTCATCCTCTATAATTTTTCTTTTCATTCATGAAACTTCCCATTCTTGGATTACGAGGAGTTACAAGTCTATGATTTGGCACATGGCACTCTTGATCATACTTCTTAGAGTCTTCCCATGACATCCTTGGATACCTCAATGCCTCTCTCATTTTAGTGAGGATAATAACTTAGACTCAAGATTATTCAAACTGATAAGAACCTCATAGAAGTCTAGTAGAATATCATGTTATCCTTTTTTAGCTTGTAGACCACCTTCAAGGACTACCATGTAGATGCTTTTGGTTTCTTAGGAGCTCTTGATGACATATCTAATTACCATTAGATGCATTGAGATATATTTGATGAAATATATTCTATGGGTTGTTTAGGTGTCTTGAAACCTTATACTAATGTTACAGATATTATAGGTCTCCTTAAGAGTCCTCAAGACGTTAGTCATCCATGAAACCAACTTGAAGAAACCAACATATGATTGATGTGCCTCTTAAGACAATTATCTTTAACATGAAGATGAAAATAATGCATAAAACTCATGGAAAACATTTGTATATGACTAGTGGAGACTCTAAAAAGGTCTATCCATTATTCTTAGGGTACAATGTTGATCTTCAGGCCTCAAATGACCTTAAAGGGCCTGCAAATAGGTCTCTTTATGCAAAAAAAGTTAGGGGGTCTTCACCTTAGTATATTTTAAGGACATTGTAAACCTATATGTCACTTGAGTGGTCTTAGAGAGATTATAGGTAGACCAACATACCTATACCCATGCCCAACAAGTTTCAAAACTGGTCAAGATGCTTTCACATGGTCAAATCCTTGTAAATGAGTTTAAAATTACCATTTTTAGGCCATTTATTGTAAATTATACATTAAACACATGAAAAATAATGGATATAATAGATTTTAATAAGACCCTCCAAGACCATAAAGCTACTTCCAAATCCAATAAAATTTATTAGGGTCACTTAAAAATCAAAACTTAGTCATTGACTCTTTAGAAGGATTCTAGGAGGATTTAAGGTGCTTTACTTTCTAAATGATTATTCATAAAGTTGACTGCATAAAATTATAAACCGATGCTACATTTCAGAAGTAGGGTAACCAAATTAATATCCCTAATAGGAAATTGGCCCCATAAAAAATCTCCTTCAATTTATGAGCAAAAGAATATGTCTTCTTGAGCTCTTAAGGATGTTTTAGGATAGTTTTGAGTGCTTAGTATTTTTAAACATTGTTCATACAATAAAAGGACTTGATAAATGAACCAATGCCATGATTTTTTATTATGGGATACTCTTAAACACATATAAAACCCATTACTTACAATGCATTTTCTTAATGAATCTCTAAGCTTCAAAACTAGCCTCTCGACATTGAAGGACTGTGTGTAAGGAAGGGGAAAGAGTTTTAGGCCTAGAAGCATTGTAAATGAATATTATTTGTTAAAATTTATTGTAATGGATATAAAAAAATTATACCATGTCTCTTAATTATTTTAAATACTCATTAGCTTTCCAATAGGTCCTACAACTTAATTTGCCTATTGTGAGGGTTTGAAGGTAGCTTTGACACTATGACCCTATCAACCCTATCTGTAGGATTTATTCTTAAACCTAATATTCAAACCATTATTAAAAATTATATCAGGTCCCTTAAATTTATATTAACCATATAAAATCTATTTTCAATAAAATAAACAAACACTATCTAACTCATGGAGATAGACTTGAAGTTCTCCATTAAGCCTGTCAAGGCTTTTCCTAGCTATCTCTCCATGCATTCCACATTTTTTGGAATAATTTATCACTCTTTTGTGTGTGTATAAATTATATGTGACCCAAATCATGATTTAATGAGGTAATTACTTTCTTTTTTTCAAGATTCTGATCCTTTTAGTCAAGAAAGAGGACCTACAGGTTTGTAGACTTGTAGGTTTACATTTACCCCATTTAGACCATTGATAACATAATTCATAGGTATATTTTCCTATTATTCATATCCTTAAACTTATATACCTATTTAAAATGTTAAATTACTCTTCAAAACATCTCAATATGTCATCAACACTTGACTCAACCCTTTCATGGTCTTTTTTACACATTCTTCAATCACTAGACTAAGATTATTGAGAATTACTACATGCAACCTCTCATCAATAGTGACCATGAGTATTTAAAATTATTTTTTATGGTTCTAAGAGTTAATCATATACTTATCCATTATGTTACAAACCTCACTTGAAGTTTATAACCCTTCCAACATGGTTGTTACATGCTTCCATGATTGTGTTTTTTATATTTGAGAGTGGGTATTAAAACATTACAAGAAGGTCCATTAAAGTAAATTTAGCTTGGAAATAATGGTATAAAGAGTATGATAGGTATATAAATATTAATTTATGACTGAAATATGAGTTTTATCATGCACTTGATCTTTATTTGGGCCTAAAGAGCTCTTCTCATGTTATAGTGGTTGACTCAGTCTAGCTGAATACACCTCTGAGAATTTTCTTGTAAATTGAATACTTATTAACACCTTAGACATATATTATGATCATGGTGTATGAATTATTAATTATAAATAACTCAAATCCATCTTACTATATGCCTAGGACCACTTCATTTCTCTCAAAATCTTGATTGTCCCACCAAAACAATGAGAAAGTGCTTTCCTCTTATCAAAAAAAGTACATGAATAGATGAACATGTTGGACTTGGTGTTGTGGATACCCTTATACACTTTTATATCACCTTAAAACCATTAATTTTTCTCCATCAATCTTGAAATACAAACCTAATGGGAAAATTGATCCCATGGGGTTTTAGAGAGGCTTACACTCTTAAGGATGGTTCATAGCGCTGAGGGCCTTAAAATATGAACCTATATAAAAAAAATTGAAGATCAGGTGTTAAAAATACCCTAGGATAATTTAATATAACTCTTCTTCTTTCTCATAAACCAATGTTAAACCTATTGAGTTCATTAGCTTGCTAAGAACCTGAAATAGGACTTAGATAGGTTTTTATCCTTTTATGCCCTAAAAACACCATATAAGCTTGGTTTTGATCATAATGGAGGATAAGGGTGACTATATTAATGAGGTATTCCATTTACAAATTTTTTTGCACACTTTCACTCTATAATTCTATCCCATTTTCATAGTCAAGAACCTAGTTTTGCATGATAAACCTGCTAGAATTAAAACATGGCCTGGTGGAGCTCTATACAATATGTTTATGGTGTTTTTAATGAGATGAATAATCAGGTTTTAATGTATAAAAACTTTATTGAATTTCAAAACCTAACATTATGCCTTTTTGAATGTTGAGACAAAGAACAAAGAAGTTTTAAAAGTGAAATAATGTTAAAAATGAGAAACTTTGATGTTATTTGGATACTTGTACATGTCAAAGGGATGTAATATATCCTTGTAAAATTGTAAAATTACTTTAAAAACACGTTACTTGACTTGTGTTATCCTTTAAATATCTTGGAGAACACTATTTTTGACATGAAATAGCTTGACTAAGCATGAAACAAATATGAAAATTACCTTAATTTCTCCAAAAGTGCCTTAATTTATCTAAAAGACTATGAAATGTCTTAATTAGACCTTAAGACAACTTCAATGGTCAAGTTTTGAACTAGGGGGGTTGACCATTGGCCTACGGAGGCCAAAATGCTCAACATTTTTAGTGACTCATAGGGGTTGGTTAGCCTGATAATCAATGGACCAATAGCCTTATTACATCCATTAGGCTATGCATTCTCTTGTCACAAAACAACAAACCTAATTTGACCTTGACACTTGACTACAAGCTCTTTACAAATACAAGACAACTAATATACCTACAAAACACACAACACAAGGTAAATAACCACATACACACCAAATTAACACACCACACTAGACACACCTTATGATATAAATCACTTACAGAAAGCAAACACAAGAAACTACTATGTAAAACTAACCTTAAAATTTTGATCCACCTAGGTCAAAAGGAATTTTTTTGAGATCCTTTCTTTATGATGGACAAGGGGGAAAGACAACTTGCTTTTGGTATACCATGCTTCTTGGATTAGGTTATTTTTTTGCAACTTATTTTTCATGTTTTCAAATAGATAAAAAGAAAAAAAACATGTATAGAATTAACACATATTCATCTTGGTTTTCAACACTTACCTCATATTGATATCCATCCTTGGAAATATTTTCCAAGTTGATCACACTTTGATTTGTAAGAACTATTACAACCCAAGCCTCCAATGGTTTTTTGAAACTTTGATCTTGGTATTATTTGACATATTTAATGATGTCATTATGCTTACCATTAGCTGAAAACTACTCAAGTTCTTCAAGGAGCTCCATAAAATTATCTCTAGCTTCATTAGGATCTTCTTGAGACATACCTTGATTTGTATCCCCTTGATCATGCTCTTTAATATTGCCAATCATCCTATCACTACCTTCACTAAGATACATAGGCTATAAAAGGTCATCATAGTATTGAAGGAGTTCAAAATACTAATGCCAATCTTCATTGAGATCTTCTTCTTGTCCCCTTTGAGGGAGGCTAACTTCTTTAAGGCTTCTAACCTCATTAGCATCCCAAATATTCCCACTAATGTATTTAGGCCTATATTAATCTTAAAATTCATCAAAGATATCAAAATATTTTATTTTTTAAGGATATCATCTCCTTCAAGGTCTACTCTAACTTGTTCCAAAGTTGTCATACCAAGATCTTTAAGTTCTTCCAAGAAAGCATGGTACAATTATTACCAAGCCCCATCAAGTTTATCTTACTCATAAATGACCCCAATTTCAATCATTTATGCATGTGATTATTGGACCAATTTAAGCTCATTTTATATAAGATGATCACTCTCTTCCTCTATGGAACATAAAGGTTCATTTGCGCAAGAAAGTGTTAGTTCATCATATTTCTCTTGTTTCACACTTTATTTCTCTTTTCCCCTATGAAGGGGACTTCTAACGATGATCTATTCATCATAACCAATAAAGACACTCAGTTCATTAGTTTCAATCTATTCACTTTCTTCTCATACAATAGGTTCTCATTTTAAAGTGGATATAGTGAGAGGGAAAGATGCTTCATTTTTTGGAGGAGGAGAAAATTGTTTCAAAAGGTTTTGATTTTCTTTCTTTATTTTAACCACCATCTTATCAAACTCTAATTTACTTTGAGACTCATGAGTGACTAATACTTGAGGGATAGGTGAAGGGGTTTATAATCTTGGTAAACCCTTAATCTTGGAATTACATATGAAGAGTTTCCTTCTGTTGGACATAGTCATTGATGTATGAAGGATTGTCATTGATGTCAAATGCTATTATGTATTAATGACAAAGGTGTTGGTTGAAAAAACTTGTTATAGATCCTCATGGAGTTGTGTGTGTACTTTGAATGACTATAATTTACGTGTATATCTTTGTGGTCTAAGTTATTAGTCATAAGGATATGTAGAGCAAATGTTACAAATGCATAAGGTTGTGTGTGCAAATGTTTCCATACTTAGTCAATTTTACACCTTTGTATTTTTATACAAAATTATTTTATAGAAAGTGACTTAGGCAATTCCTTCAAGAAAATGGTTTAGACTTTGTCAAAAAAATTGTTTGCAATAAATTTTCTAAAGGAAATGAATGCAAGTTGAAATTCTTTTGGAGAAAGTGACTCAAGCAATTCTTTCAAGAAAATGGTTTTGACATTGTCAAAAAAAATGTCTACGACAAAGTTTCTAAAGGAAATGAGTGCCATTTGGAATTATTTCAAATAAATTGGTTTGGTAACTTCTTTTAGGAAAATTGGCTAAGTCTTTGTTTAAAAAATTTGAAGGGTAAGTAGACCATTCAAAAGTTTCGAAGGGATCTTTTCAAAAATGATGAAAGGCAAGTGGACCATTCAAAAGTTCCAAAGGGATCTTTTCAAAAATTCTAAAGGGCAAGTGGATCATTCAAATTTTTTTGAAGGATATTTCATAAGAAGAATAGGTCACTTGCAACATTGCCAAAGGACAAGCATGGAGTCTTGTAGTGTAATTTCGAAATGCTGAAGGGTCAAGGCATGTTAAAGATCAAGCAAGTGTGAAGAGATTAAAGGAGAAAAAGTAATACATGAATGCTAAAGAAAGTAAGATGAAGTCCACATGTTGAAGTTTAATGACTAAGCCAATATAAAGATTATGCATCTTTATAGATTTAACAACACATAGAAATCTAGATGAGAAAAATCTAACAGAGTGAAAGGACACAATGGGATAAGGTGATCGATGATTACCAATTCAGTGGGAGATTATGGATCGAGCATGTTTAAATAAATTAAAAGGATCAAAAGTGATCCAATTATATAGGAAATAGAGAGATGAAAAAAGGATCATGATAGTTAGAGATGGCATGAAGAAAGAATTCAAAGGCTTGCATTTAATTTATTCTAACGGTTAAGTGGAGAAATAGACAAGAACTGGTGATGAACTCATTATGGATACATAGAGCTCAAGATTGATTGATCTAATCAGTAGATGATTAAGGAGGCTATGTATTAATGAGTTGAATCTAGTATTTACCATAGATACTAAAGAGACCTAAACATTGTGGTGTAAAGCATGAATCAAGATGTGGGAAATTGATAGGTCAAGTCATTATTGAGAAGAGTCCAACATGAGTGTAGTTGAAGTGTAAATGTAATTAGAGACATGAAACCCTAAGATTTATTGTATATACATGACATATTAAACATTGTGTGGTTACTACTATTATTACAATTGAAAAAAGGTGCTATCAAAATGACTTGAAGTGTGTTAATTTGAGATGTATGCAAACATAGAGTGAAAGTTAGAGGGATAGAGAGTGACGAAGAGAGGAAGAAAGGGCACATAGATAATGTGTAGAAATTGAGAAAAGAGGAAGAAAGGGCACATAGAGAATGAGCAAAGAGTGAGTAGTTAAAAACTAGACATATAATAAATAAATTGAATTGGATTCATTTGTGAATCTATCTTATATATTAGAGTTGTAGTTTCATAGTTCTGATTGGTCGGTGCCATGAAAAAAATTGAGTTAGTGCTCAGTTAGGGGATTGATATCTCCTTGGGATGGGTGTCATTAAATTTAACCTATGAGATTTTTCTAGTGAGGTGTTTAACTATTGGGATAGATTAAAACAATATATTTTAGTAACTATTCTCATCATGGGTTTTCCCTTTCAGTTTTACACATATAAATCTAGTGTAATGTGTTTCTCTGTGTGTGTGTGATATCTAAATCTATTCTTTGATTTGCATATGAATTTATATCTCCTCTTAAAATCTTAAATGAACTAGTTTTAACTTATCTATTATTTCACCCCACTCTCAATAGATAGTTGTGTTCAATAATTAGTATCAGATCCCAGGGTTCCTTAGGATAAGCTTAATCAGCTCAGGTAGATCTTGGTTAGTGAACATAATGATTAGTCAAGAAGGATCTTCCTCAAACAAAGAACCTCTATTTGATGGATCCAACCATGCTTTCTGGAGCATACAAATGGAAACATATCTATCTTCATTAGGGTTTGATGTATGGATGTATATAGTAAATGGATTTATAACTCTTGTTATAGCTCCTACTAATTAGGTTGCCAAGAAGGCATATGAAAACAATGCCAAGGAAAATAATGCTATTCTTTGTGGACTATCAAATTTGGAGTTTGTCAAAGTTATGCATTGTCAAAGTGTAAAAGACATCTGGAAAAAGTTAAAGAGCATCTATGAAGGAGATGACAAGGTGAAGCAATCCAAGTTACAAACATATAAAGGGTAGTTTGAGAGTCTTAAGATGAATGAAGAGGAAAAGATTTCTGACTACCTCCTCATGGTAGATGAAATAGTGAATGCAATCAGAGGTCTTGGAGAAGAAATGGAAGAGTAAACCATAGTCAATAAGGTCTTAAGATCTTTACCATCAATATATGATTCAAAAATCTCTGAAATTGAATAATCAAGAGACTTGGATAAACTCACTATTGATGAGTTGCATGGAACATTTATAGCCTATGAGATGAGAATGGGAGAGACTGACACCTTCAAAAGATAAGCTACATTCAAAGTAGTAAATCAAGTAAAAGAAGAAACATCTATGTCTAAATTTGAGGATACTAATGGAGAAAAAGCTAACTCTGTTAGAAATATAAAGAGAGGATCAAGAAAATATAAAGGAAAATTACCATTCAAGTGTTTTAAATATGGTAAGGTAGGACACTTTACTGCTAGATGTCCTCATAATAAAAAGGATAGTTCTAAGAAAGTGGAGGACAACAAAAAGGTGAAATCCCACAATATAAAAAGGAGGAACTTCTTCAAGAGTAAGAAATGTTTATATACAAAAGAAGATACTGACTCAGTGAAAGGCATTGATAGTGATAGTTCAGATGATGATCATGACTATGATTTTGTAGCAAAGGGAAAATAATTCTTGTTTATGGTAGAAGAATCCACTCCCATAAATAAATAACAAGATGAAGATGAAGATTGGGATGAAGAAGAGGAAGGTTAAATTGATCTAGAAGGTGAACTAGTTTGTGCTCGAGAAGAGATTGAGAAACTAAAAAGAGAGAACTCAAAACAGAAGAAACTTGGGCAAAGGGAGCTTGAGAAATCTGATAAAATGATAGTGACTCTAAAAACTCAACTTTAGGAGGCTAAAATAATAGAAGTAGTTAAGATGGAACTATAGACAAAATCTAAAGAATGCATGAATCTTGAGGTAGAACTAATAGCTTTGAGGAAATAACTTGAGAAGGCAAAAGTTCAACTAGACAAAAGTCTAAAGTTAAAAAAGGATAAGACATTCTTAATGAATTAATCAATGGTCAAAAGCCCTCAAATGAAAAATCTGGTCTTGGATATGAGAAAGGAAAAGGTTCATAAACTAGTACATCGACTAACCTATATGATAATTTCAAGATAGGAGTAGAAAAAATGAAAGAGAAGGTCAGAAAGGACACTTACAATGATCCAAAAAAAGTTAAGGTGAGGAGAATAAATTATAAAAAAAAGTTTGAAATCAAAGATACAAAAGGATATACTAAAGTGGCTGACTTGAAGAAACAAAAGTGTATGAAAATTTGACATACTGCACCAAGAAATGGTATGACCAAGTACTATTCATCCTTTTGTGGTTATTGTTACAACTGTAATTATTTTGGTCATAGAGCTATTGAATTTAGAGTTGTACCTACTAGGAGAAATAATTTTGTAAGTAAAAAACTCATTTGTTCCTTTGTTAGATTCAAGTACAATATGCTACAATTGCAATAATTTTGGTCACATAGCTAGGCATTGTAGCACTAACTTTGCAATGCCAAAAATAAATAATGTAAAGAAAGACAAGTCTCCTAATGAGAAAAAAGGTCCACAAGTCATTAAGAAAGAAAATAAAAAGACATATGAGAGACCTAAGGAAATGTGGAGAGTGAAAAATTAATCCTTGATTGCTCAAATAACACTCCATGCCAAAGCATAAAATTTGTGGGTAGCAGATAGTGGATGCTCTAAGCATATAACTAGTGGCAAGATTAAGTTCATCAAGATGAGAAAATGTAAGGAAGGAATTATCATTTTGGGAGACAATACAATAGTAAAAATCAAAGGGAAAGGAACCTTACACATAGATGTTAAGCTTCCTACACATGATGTTCTTTATGTTGAAGGATTTAAGCATAATCTATTGAGTGTTAGCCAAATGTGTGACAATGGATACAAGGTCACATTTGATGCTAAAGGCTACAAGTTAAAGAGATTTGGAAAAATAGTTGTAGAATGGAAAAGGACCGAGAATAATATATACAATCTTGTTGAGGTAAATAGTAATAGTTGCCTCATAGAAAGGGTTGATGAAAGCTGGTTGTGGCATAGGAGAATGGGTCATGTTTACTTTGACAATTTAGTTAGAGTAAGTTATAAAAAGTGTGTAAGACATATGCCCAAAATAGCTAAACCCATAGATAATACATGTAGAGAATGTCAATTAGGCAAGCAAACAAGGGTCAAGTTTCAAACAAAAGAATATGAAACTATAAAGCCTTTACAATTAGTTCATATTGATCTGTGTGGTCCTACCAAGATAGGAGGATATAAAAGAGTTCAATAATTCATGTTATTTTTATATGATTACTTAATAATGACATGGTTAACATTTTTGAAGGACAAATCTCAAGCCTTTGAGAGATTTAAGATCTTTAGAGTCATGGTTGAAAATGAAATGGGAAGAAAGATCAAATGTTTGAGATTTGATAAAGCTAGAGATTTCACTTCCAATGAGTTCATAGAATATTATGAGAAGCATGGGATTAAAAGGCATTACTTTGCTATAATAACTCCATAGCAAAATGGAGTTGTTGAGAGAAAGAATCAGTTTGATAAGGAGATGGCTTGAACAATGTTGAAAGAGGCCAAACTATCTGATGGATATTGGATAGAAGCAGTCCAAACAATAATATACATCTTGAACAGAGTTCAACTAAGGGTGAAAAGTGATAAAACCCCATATGAACTATGGTATGGAAATCCTGCATTAGTTAAGTACTTCAGAGTGTTTGGAAGCAAATGCTACATTAGAAGAAAGGAGGATAAACTAGGAAGCTTTGAGTCAAGATGTGATGAGGGAATTTTTCTTGGTTACTCTACTCAGAGTAAAACATATGCATGTTACAATAAGAGGTTGCATAAAATATTTGAAAGTATCAATGTCAAGGTCGAAGAAGGATTTAAACATATTGAACCTGATCAGGAGATTAGAATTGAAGAATTAAAAGGAACAAAAAATGAAGAAGAAGATAGTGAAGAGGAGGAAGAAAAGACTAAAAAGGCACCTCCAAGGTTTGTTCAAAAGGACCATCCCAAGGAGTAGATAATTGGAAATAAAAATGAAGGAGTTTAGACTAGGATAAGATCTAGAATGAATAAGGAAAGAGTAATTTTTTCTCTATTTTCAAAAATTGAGCCTAAGACCTTTAGTGAAGCCAGTAAGGATGAAAATTGGTTAAAAGCCATGGAAGAAGAACTAAGTCAAATAGAAAAGAAGAAAACCTAGGAATTAGTTTCAATACCCTCAAAAAAAAATGTGATAGGAACAAAATGGGTCTACAAAAACAAACTCAATGAAGATGGAACTATTTTAAGAAACAAGTCAAGATTGGTGTGCAAGGAATATGCACAAGTAGAGGGCATAGACTTTGAATAGACATTTGATCTAGTGGATAGACTGGAAGCTATACGAATGTTTTTGGAATTTTCTATTCATAAGAAGTTAAAAGTATATCAAATGGATGGAAAGTCAACCTTATTCAATGGAAACTTATAAGAGGAAGTCGACATTGAACAACCAAAAGGTTTTTAGCTAGTAGATGAAGAAGATTATGTGTGCAGACTGAAGAAGGCACTGTATGGTCTAAAATAAGTACCCAGAGCATGGTATTCAAGATTGGATCAATACCTGTAATAACAAGGTTTCAAAAAAGGATGTGTAGACTTCAATTTGTACTTTAAATTAGAATGTGAGCATATGTTGATTATTGTTATCTATGTAGATGATATCATCTTTGGAGGTGGAAATAGTAATATATGCAAAGAACTTGCCACACAAATTCAAAGTGAATTTGAAATGTCTATGATGGGATAAATTTCTTTCTTGGTATACAAATTACACAAACCAATAAAGGGATATTCATATCTCAAACCAAGTATGCAAAGGAGATGCTCAATAAATTTAGAATGGAAGATAACAAACCAGTTAGTACTCCCATGATAACTGGATGCAAGTTGAGTAAAGAAGATGAGTCCCTTGATGTGAATAATACTACGTAAAAATCAATGATAGGTAGCCTATTGTACCTAAATGCATCAAGACCAAACATCATGCAAGATGTATGCATGGTTACAAGATTTCAAGTAGTTCCTATGGAATCACATGCCAATTCTATGAAACAAATATTTAGATACATCAAGAACACAATTGACTATGGTTTGTGGTACCCTACAAGTAAAGATATCACTTTGATTGCATATGCAGATGCTAATTGGGTAGGAAGTGTGGATGATAGGAGAAGCACTAGTGGTGGTGAATTCTTCCTTAGAAATAGACTTGTGTCATGGCTAAGCAAAAATCAAGAGTCAGTTATGATTTCTATAGTAGAAACAAAGTATGGAGTAGTAGCATGTTGCACCCAAGTTTTGTGGATGAAGTAAACTCTCAGAGACATCAAGGTAGAATACCAAAAACCTATTTATATCTTTTGTGATAACTCAAGTGCCATAAACATATCTAATAATCTAGTGATGTATTCTAGAACCAAACATATATCCATCAAATATCATTTTCTAAAAGAAAAGGTTGTAGATCAAGAGGTCAAAATTATGTGCCAACAAAGGAGCAAATTACAGATATATTTACCAAGCCTCTTCCCAAGTAACAATTTGAGTATCTAAGAGAGAAGTTGGGAGTAGTGGCTCCCACACCACATCACTAGATTTTAGTGATAGGGCATGAATCTGGGGGGAGTATTGATGGAACATAATTAACTCTTGGATTAAGAGAAAAGGTAGTCTAGTGAGAAAGTTGTAGTCCCTTTGCTATTTGATGACAAATGTGTGTTGGCTCTAGATCATTATGCCTATCTATATAGAGATATGTAGATTATTGATTAGTCTTTTAGACCAATGATATATAAATGATTATTTGTAGAATATTAGAGCCAAAGAAGATAGATTTGAATGTGTATACATAGAGTTTAGGCAAATGTGCCATTTCCTAAGGGGGAGTTCCTGACAAAGTGTTCTAGGCTATCAGGTCCAAGGATCAGAATAACCAAGATGTCATAAAAAGAGTATATTTTTGACATATTATGGTAGAGACTCTTTGCCATTAATGCCAAATGGGAATAAAGTAGAAGGCAGACATAGAAGTAAAGTCATTCTGATGAGGTGATTGCCATCAATGACAAATGGGGATATTTTTGGACATAGTCATTGATGTATGAAGGATTGTCATTGATGTCAAATTATATTATGTATTAATGACAAAGGTGTTGGTTAAACAAACTTGTTATAGGTCCCCATGGAGTTGTGTGTGTACTTTTAATGACTATCATTTTCAAGTATCTCTTTTTGGTCTAAGTTCTAAGTCATAAGGATACGTAGAAAAATTTTTACAAATGCATAAGATTGTGTGTGCAAATGTTTCCATACTTAGTCAATTTTGCACCTTTGTATTTATATAGGGAATTCTTTCAAAGAAAGTGACTTGGGAAGTTCCTTTAGGAAAATGGTTTAGTATTTATTGAACAAATTTTTTGCAACAAAGTTTTTAAAGGAAATGAATGCAAGTTGAAATTCTTTCAGAGAAAGTGACTCGAGCAATTCTTTCAGGAAAATTGTTTTGACCTTGTCAAACAAAATGTACACAACAAAGTTTTCAAAGGAAATGAGTTCCATTTTGGATTATTTTAGAGAAATTGGTTTGGAAATTTCTTTCTATAAAATTGGCTAAGTCTTTGTTTGAAAAAAGCCGAAGGGTAAGTGGACCATTCAAAAGTTCCAAAGGGATATTTTAAAAATGTCGAAGGGTAAGTGGACCATTCAAATGTTCTGAAGGGATGTTTTCAAAAATTTAAAAGGGAAAGTGGACACTTCAAAAGGTTTCAAAGGATATTTCAAAAGAATAATATGTCACTTGCAACATTGCTGAAGGATAAGTATGGAGTCTTGCAGGGCAATTTCAAAATGCCGAAGGGTCAAAGCATGTTAAAGATTGAGCAAGTCTGAAGAGATCAAAGGAGAAAAAGAAATACATGAATGCTGAAGAAAATAAGATGAAGTCAACATGTTGAAGTTCAATGACCAAGCCAATATAAATATCCCGCATCTTTATAGATCAAAGAACACATGGAAATTTGGATGAGAAAAATCCAATGGAGTGAAAGGACATAGTGGGACAAGGTGATCAATGGTTATCAATTTATTGAGAGACTATGGATCGATCATGTTTGAATAAATCAAAAGGAGTGAAAGTGATATGATTATATAGGAAATAGTGAGATGCAAAAAGGAGCACAATGGTTAGAGATGGCACGAAGGAAGAAATCAAAGGCTAGTATTTAATTTGTTCTAATGATCAAGTGCAGAAACAAACAAGAATTGGTGATGAACTTGTTATGGCTAAATGGAACTCAATATTGATCAATATAGTTAATAGATGATTAAAGAGGTCATGCATTTATGAGTTGAATCTTGAAATTGCCATAGATAGTAAAGAGACCTGAACATTGAGGCATAAAGCATGAATCAAGATGTAGGAAATTGACAGGTCAAGTCATTATTGAGAAGAGTCCAAAATTAGTGTAGTTAAAATGTGAATGTAATAAGAGACATGAAAACTTAAGATTTATTATATATACATGACATCTTAAACATTGTGTGGTTGTTTTTGTTGTTACAATTGAAAAAAGGTGCTATAAGAGTGACTCAAAGTGTGTCAATTCAAGATGTATGTAGACATAGGGTGAAAGTTAGAGGGATAGAGAGTGAGAAAGAGAGGAATAAATGACACATAGAGAATGTGAAAAAATTGAGTAGAGAGGAAGAAAGGGCACACAAATAATGAGAAGAGAGTAAGCAGTTACAAACTAGACTTGTAACAAAAAAATTGAACTAGATTTATTTATGAGTCTATCTTGTATACTGGAGTTGTCGCTTCATAGTTCTGATTGGTTGGTGCCATAAAAAAAATTGAGTTGGTGCTCAGTTAGGGGATGTATGTCTCCTTAGGATGGGTGTCCTTAAATGTAACCTATGAGGTTTTTCCAGTGAAGTGTTTAACTATGAGGCTAGATTAGAACAATAGATTCTAGTAGTTATTCTCACTATGGTTTTTCCCTTTGTGTTTTCCATGTATAAATTAGGTGTAATGTGTTTCTATGTGTGTGTGTGTGATCTCTAAATCTATTCTTTGATTTGAATATGAATTTTTATCTCCTCTAAAAATCTTAAATCAACTAGTTTTAACTTATCTACTGATTCACTCCCCCTCTCAGTAGATAGTTGTGTTCAACACCTTCCAACTTAAAATTTTTTTGGTGCAATTTCTATACGTTCTTTTCTCTCTTGATTTTGGATGCATAGGAAGAGGTTCATTCTCAAGGATTGACATGATATAATCAAGAGTCATAGTGCAATAATGCCTCCAAGATGGAATGGTTTTAGGTTCTTGAGGAAGAGTGGATAAATCCTTCATACATTCAAGATTTGTTTGATGGCATATTACAAGTTGGAGAATAGTAGGAGTAGAAGAAGGTTAACTTGGGGTAGGAGAGGGAACACAAGACTTATTGTATTGAATTTATTTCCTCTCATAGGCCACCAAACTATTCTCCATACATTATATTAAAATTCTTATCTCAAACATGCCACTAGTTAGGACTTATTGATTTTCACTCTCAATATTTATCCAATCAACATTAATAAGTTATACAGAGTCCCTCTCTTATTGAATGAAATGAATAGGGATAATTAAACTAGGTTCCTCTAGAATATCAAGTCCTTTCATTTTCATTCAATATACTAAAGGATTTATTTGAGTCTTTAGACTTTACTAGAAGTAACATGAACTTTACAAGGATGGTTTTAGGGATAAGTAGGCTTGATATATTTCATTCTCATGATTAGATGATAGTCATACTCTTTATTATATTGAATTTGTCTAGCTATACACTCCTAATTATACCTAGAATATTTCTAATGTAGAAAGGATTGATATGAGAGATCTTATTGATGCCTATTGTACTCCCTTATTCTATAATTCTCTTTCATTTACCTCTCAAACTCAAGTCTTACCTCTCTAAAACTTTCTTCAGGTTGACTAAGGGAATAATGAATTTTTTAGGGCTGATTGGGAGCATGAGTAGGGGTGGGAGGTGAGTAATTAATATGAAAATGTTTATATGTTATTGAATGGATACTTGAGGATAATCCATAAACATAATTATCTTGATGTGAAGGATATGTTGGTAAGGAATATTCATTTTCACAAAATGAAGAGTAATAATACATACCAATTTATGATTATCAAGCACTTGAATACTTATACCAACTATGATTCATTTGGAGTTACCATTTATACTTGTGTTCATGCCTCCAAAAGATAATGTATTGAAGAGTAGCATCAATAAATATTCAATGGATGAAATCCTGGTCCCACCAGGCATGCTAAGACTATTATCACACTAAATTTCACCCTTGAGGAGGTTGTTTAAGCCTTCTCACTTAGGTGATAGAATGGAGACAACTCTAGGCTATGGGTAGCCTAATAAATGAGGTGAATCTCTAGATAGGGATATCTCCCTTGATGATTTCACCTAGAATTATTACTAAACCTATTGTTTACTTGAGAAAAGGGATAAATAGAGTTGAAAACAACCTAACTAAAGAGGTGATGCACCACATTTTTTGACCACTACCAGACATTTGTAGATGCATAATGAACATAGATCTAACCTACTAATAGAATACTCCTAATATGTTCTTCTTACATCAATATCTCAATATGAAGTTTGTAGATGATGATTAGGCTATGAGGGTTGATTTTCTAGAGGTATAAAGATACTAATGGAAGATTGCCTCAATTAAACTTCACAAGAATACTTAAATACTCCATATGACCTAAAAGAGTGAGTTAAAACTACATATACATGAGATAATGATATAACATATCAAGGAGGATTGAATCAACACTATATAAGATCAATCATTCATGCACAAACACTAGAATATAGTCATAAAAAAAGGTAAAACAAACTTGTCTATTATTTTAGTTGATTACAAAAGGAGCATGGTTTCTCCATACTCAAGTGGAGGATCATTCCAATGCCTTTCAAGGATTAAATATATAGAATAAATAATAGGAGAGAGAGAATATGGACATTGGATAATCCCATGACAAGTGTCATCTAACTCAAATCAATTACCATCCAAATGCAGGGCGAGAGAATAGTTTTATCATCTTCCTCAACAAGTGTTATTTTGAGTTGATTATGCCTTCATAAAGGTGGTGTAGGACATCATCATCATCCTTTATGATTCATCTTTACATTCATGAAACTTCCCATTATTGGATTAGGAGGAGTTACAAGTCTATGCTTTGACACATAACACTCTTGATCATGCTTCTTAGAGTCTTCCCATGCCATCCTTGGACACTTCAATGCCTCTATCATCTTGGTAAGGATTATAATTTAGAATAAATCTTATTAAACTAACATAAACCTCATAGAGTCTAGTATAATATCATGTTATCCTTGTTTAACTTTTAGACCACCTCCAAGGACTATCATGTAGATGCATTTGGTTTCTTAGGAGATATTGATGACATATCTCCTCACCACTAGATGCCTTGAGATATATTTGATGAAATATATTCTAGGAGTTTTTTAGGTGTCTTGAAACATTATACTAATGTTGTAAATACTATAGGTATCCTTATGAGTCCTCAAGATCTTAATCATCTATGAAACCAATAAATGCTTGATTTGCCTCTTAAGAAAACTCTATTCAACATGAAGACAACAAGAATACCTAAAAATCATGGAAAAGGTTTGTATATGAAAAATGGATACTCTCAAAATATCTATCTAATGTTGTTAGGGGTGCATTATTGATCTTCATACCTTAAATGATCTTAAAGGGTCTGCAATTAGGTCTTCTTGTGCAAAAATAGTGAGTTAGTATTCACCTTGGTCTATCTTAAGGACATTGGTAACCTAGATGTCACTTTAAGGGTTTTAGAGAGATTCTAGGGAGACTGAAAAACCTCTAAACATGCTCAATTTGTTTTCATAACTGGTCAAGATGCTTTCACATGGTCGAATCCTTGTAAATGAGTCTAAAATTACCACTTCCAAGTCATTTCCTATACCTTATGCCATGCACATGTGAAAAAATAGATATAATATATGATAATGATACCCATAATAAATCTAATCCTAGGGTGAATCAAATGCATTAGGGTCACTTAAAAATCAAAACTTAGTCATAGGGTCTTTGGAAGGGTTCTAGGAGGATTTAAGGTGTTTTACATTCTTAACGATTGTTCATAAAGTTGAGGGCCTAAAATTATGAAACAATGATAAATTTTAGAAGTAGGGTAACCCTATGAATAACTTATGAGATAATTTTTCCCATGAAAAACTTGCTTCAAGTTTTGATCAAAAGTCTCTGTCTTCTCGAGCTCTTAGGGATGTTTTAGGATAGTTTTGAGTGCTCAGTCTTCTTAAGCATTATTCATACCATATAGGGATTTGATCAATGAAATAATTCAATTATTTTGTATTATCATAACCTATTATACACCTCTGAATCCCATTCCTTCCCATGCATTTTCTCAAATAAGCTATGAGCTTCAAAAGTAGCCTCTTAGTATTGAAGGATTGTGTCTAAGGATCGAGAAAGAATTTTAGATTCGAGAAAGAGTTTTAGGCCTAGAAGCCTTAAAAATGAATATTATTTGTTATATATAATTGCATCAAATGGATATGGAAAAAATAATATGATGTATATCAGTGATTTACAATAGGATTTTTATTTTTAATAGGTTCTATAACTTAATTTTCCTATTGTGAAGGTTTGAAGGTAGTTTTGACACTGTGACCCTAACAACCCTATTTGGAGGCTTTGTTATTCAACCCAAGATTAAAAACATTATTAAAAATTATGTCAATTGTTTTAAATATATATTAACCATATTAATTCCACTTTAAATACAATAAACACATACTATCTTCAAACTCATGGAGACAGACTTGAAGTTCTCCATTAGGTGTGTATAGGCTTTTCCTCGCTATCTCTCTATGCATTCCACCTTTGATAAAACCATTTATCACTATTTTTTAAGTGTATAAAGTATATTTAACCTATGTAAATCTTTAATTAGGGAAGTTTTTCCTTATGAATCTCAAAAAACCTTTCATTTTTTAAGATTTTGATCCTTTTAGTCAAGAATGAGGACCTACAGATCTATAAAACTGTAGGTCTACATTTACCCCATTGATGATATAATTATTATCTCGATTAGTATAGTATTCATATAATTAAACTTAAACACATATTTACAAGTTCAAATTACTATTTAAAACATCTCAATATGTCATCAACACTTGACTCTATCCTTCTAGTCTTTTTTACACATCCTTCAATCACTAGACTGAGATTTTTAAGAATTACTACCTGTAACCTCTCATCAAGACTGACCATGAGTATTTAAAAGTTTTTTTGATGGTTATAATAATTAATCATATAAATATTCATTATTTTACAAACATCACTTGAGGTGTATAACCCTTGTAACATGGTTGTTACATGCTTCTAATACTGTGTTTTTTATGTTTGAGCCTGGGTATTAGAATGTTACAAGTATGTCCCTTAACGTAATGGTAGATCGAAATGAATAGTACAAAGAATATAAGAGGTAAATTAATATTAATGTAATAATAAAATATGAGTTCCATCATGCACTTGATCTTTACTTGGGCTTAGAGAGCTCTTCTCATGTTTTAGTGGTTGACTAAGTCTAGTTGAGTACTCTTCTGAGACCTTTATTGGACATTAAATAATTATTGACACATTAGAGAGATATAATTAGTATTTTTTATGAGGTATTAATCACAAATAATTCAAATCCATCCTAATATATGCCTGGGACCACTTCATCTCTCTCAAAATCTTGACTCCCCCACCAAAATAATGAGCAAGTGCCTTCCTCTTGTCAAAAAAAGTACATGCATATCTGACCATGTTTAATATGACATTATGGAGACTCTTAGACAATATTATATCACCATACAACCATAAATTTGTTTCCATCAACCTTGAAATGTAAACCCAAGGGGAAAACTGAGCCCATGGGGTTTTAGAAAGGTTTTAAAGAGGCTTACATTCTTAAGGATGGTTCATAGAGCTAGGGGCCTTAAACTCTAAACCTATACAATAGAATAAACTGTCATAAGGGTGGTCAAAATACCCTTGGATAATTTGGTCCAAATCCTCTTCTTTCTCATAAACCAATGTTCAACCTATTGAGTTCTTTAGCTTTCCACGAACCCGATATAGGACTTGGATAGGTTTTTGTCTTTTTTTCCCTGTAAACACAATATGAGCTTAGTTTTAATCATAATGAAGGATAGGGGAGAATGTAATAAGGTTTTTATTCCTTTACAAATTTTGTTACACACTTTCACTCTACATTTCCATCCCATTTTCATATCTAAGGACCTGGTTTTGCATGATAAACCTACTAGAATGAAAACATAGCTTGGTGGAGCTCTATACAAGATGTTCATGGGGTTGCTACTAAGATGAATAATGGGGTTTAAAAATATAAACACCTTCTTGACTACCAAAACCTGAAATTATGCCCTTTTGAATGTTGAGGCATAGAACAAAGAAGTTTTAAATTTGAAATAACATTAGAAATGAGAAAATTTGATGTTATTTGGCTATTTATAAGGGTAAAAGACATGTAAGATATCTTTGGATAAGGGTAAAATGAATTTAACAAGACATTTTTTGACTTGTACTACCCTTGAACTATCTTGAAGAATATTCTTTTTTACATGAAATAACTTGAATTAACATGTGACAAATATGACAATTACCTTAATTTATCCAAAAGTAACTTAATTTCTCTAAAAGTCTAAGAAAGGATTTAATTAGACCTCAATACAACTTCAATGGTCATGTTTTAAACTATGGGAGTTGAAATTTGGCCTAAGGAGGCCAAAATGGTTAATAGGTACTTCAACATGTTTACGCTGTCAACTTCCCCACATGTACAATGTGCCCTTATGGCTGGATTTGTTAGGCCTTGCAGGTGAAATTGATGTAATGTTGTGGCTTAATTTGGCATGGATGAAACTTTAATTATATCATGCCCACATGGGTGGGTGGGCTCAAATGAATAAGTGTTATAGGAATGAAGTCTTTCAAATGCCTATTGGATCTCATCTCCATGTTTGGAATGTCTAAAAGGTTGGGCAAGCCTAGTCTTTTAGGTGCATTTGACATGGATACATGTTTTGTGAATTTTTTTACAAAAAACTAATTATTATCTCCTATGAACATATACAAACTAATTTGACATTTAAATTCGACAAGTGACTTTTTGTGTTGATAGCATAATTGGGAAAATTTAACCATGGAAATTTTGAGAACAAGAGATATGTAAATGAAAAATAATTAATTAATGAAAATGCAGAAATGATTCTTTTTTTGTAAGGTTTTAGTTTTGTTATTTAGATAAGAATTAACCAATTAAATATTATTGTCTTTTATATTTATATATTTTACATTTAGTTGAAAGTAAGTTAAGTGCTAAAGTGGATGGCAAACTAATTTTTTTTGTGATTTTTCAAATTTGAATGAGTGCACAGTTGAAAATAAATTAATCTAAATGTGTTTTTACTTTTTTCATTTTCAGATTTCTAAAAGAATACAAGCTATAAATGAAATAATCTGAATATGCAGGCTAAATATAAATTAATTTGTTGGTTGTAATGATGTTATGAATTGATTTAAATCTTAAATGTAGTTTTATTGATAAAAAAACACATCAAGAGTTCAACATAATAACTTTAATGTGGTATGATAAATTGAAAAATAAGTAAGACTTAAATCTATGGGTGAACAAATTAGATTAAATTTGTCAAGAAGAAATGACATGCAAGCATGCACTATTATGGGTAAGTTTTTTTTTGTATGAAACAATATAAATTTATTTTTCATATCTATATAAAGATAAAATAAAGAAATAAATTACTCAACAACCAAAAAAGTGAATAAATGAAACTCAATAAAGTTGGGAATGTAGACCCTGCATAAGGTATTTCTTCTAAGGCAATCTGTACATTAAAAAATAATCTACAATTATGAATAAAAATATAATAATGCCATGAATATTGCTTCTAGATAAGGGGGAAAAGGTAATAAATTAGAAAAAATTTCAAAAATGCACACATAAAATCTATGAAGAAATAAAAAAATAAATACAGGCACACAAAAGTTGTCAAAATTTAAAGAAATGGAAAAGCACACATTCATGGATAAATAAATCAATGATTGTAAGCATATGTAGGATGAATAATCAGGGGTGAATATTATGGATAAATGTTTCCTAAGACTTTTATAGTCTATTTATTTTCACAGAGGGTAATTTAACTCAAAATTTTTAACTATTTGCTAGAGTATACATGAAAGAATTTTATTTTGTTTTTAATTTTCTAACAAATTTTTAATAAAGAAAATATAATCTAAGGAAAGATTTGGAATAAAAAAATGAATAAACTTACTTATGTTCAAGTGAAACATTATATTAGAAGTGTGTTATTGGCTATAGATGTTCAAATCCTCATGGTGCTACCTCTATGAAACTATTCAATTTGATCGAGGGATGTTTCATTCAACAATAAGAGTGTAGGGAAATGAAACCGAAAGAAAATAATGAAAGGAAAATGTAGTAGTGTTTTGGTATTTTCTCATAAATTATAAATTGCATGTTGTTAATTTGTGAATTTTACATTCTGAATGTAAGCATTGGGAACATAAAAGTATGGTAGATGTGTGGTTAATTTTTAAAAAATAATAGAGGTAAACTATAATTTCATGAAAATTTCAACGTAAATTTTGATGTAAAAATGTACATTTCTAAAGAATGGGGTAATTAGGGGTTAAATAGGATAGATTTGTAGCTAACTTGGTTATTTTAGAGTTAACTAGGATAAATAATTAGATGAGAAATAAACAAATAAAAATTTTGTAAAACATCCATTCTTTGAGTTGCATGGATAGTCCTAATAATGATGATGTACTCATCAGTAATAAATAAAAATTTTGCAAAACACACAATTTTTGAGTTGCATTGATAGTCCCAACAATGATGAAGTACTTTTCACTTAGAGTGACATGTATGTCATCATTATTGGAACTATCCATGCAAGTCAAAGAACACGTGTTTTGAAATGTTTTATTTGTTTGTTACTCATTAAATTATTTAAACTCTCAATTATTCTAGTTAACATATGTTATTATCCTTTCATCCTAGCTATTTTAGTTCATATTAGGTATTATTAATAAAATCTTAGAGACATATGCTTTATAAGTCATCCCCTTTTCTATTTTTAATTATCCCACATGTATGGGGGTTAGTAGTTATCTTGAGTAGAATAGCTTAAATAGAGGACTTGTGTAAGAGGAAATGACATGTATTTAATATTTTGTATTAAGCTATGCTCAAATGAGGTTCCCCCTTGAAAGAGTTCCATGATACTTTGTGGTGAGATTATATCATTTTAAATATAGTATTGTTATTCTCTTTCCATTCCATATATATTAGTTATATTATGTTATATAAACTTATTAGCAAGTAGGTTCCTAACATCTAATATTAGATCTCTTTTTGAGGCCATTTTTTAGACATATATTTCTAGTGGTTAAGGGTCCTCTAATTCTATCCACTGTATGCCCTTACCTCAACCAATTAGAATCTTGGTGATCAACAAGTGGTAATAGGGTGGCAACATTAAACTTATTCATAATTTTTTCTCAATTATCTCTTCTATTTTAGGGTTACAAACTATATTATGATAGTTTTAAAACTAATACAATGTTATCATTTTAGGCTAAGAAGATTTCAAATTTTCCCTAGATTCATGGAGTGAGGGGTTATGCACTAATACATAAGTCATTAGATAATGTTATGTATGAATTTGTGCTTCTATGTACCTTTAGTATATAGGAATACCCCTAGTTCTTTTTCACAACCTAGTCTTATGAAGCCTTTAGCCATTTGTTTTTGTGATTCAAAGTAGCTGGATAGCCCCAAGAAGTTACTTTCACTATACCTCAAAGACATAATAATGATATTAGAATGGTTATTTGTCAAGTTAGTGTTATGAAATATTGGGTTGACACTATTTTATGAGTGATATTAATATATTTTTAAACTCATAGACTTAAACACACCCTATAATATCATTCCCTTAGAATTCATACAATCACACATATAATTATGATTTATTACAATGTATAATAATAGATATTATTACATTCTACCAATTAAAAATAACATAGTAATGACAATAGTCAAAAGAGTCATGATGTTTCAAAATGGTTACCAAAAATTATTAGAAGGGTTAGAATGTTTTAGAATAGTTTATTGAACTTGTTACAATAGTAAGTCATCAAAAAATATAGTAAATTATTTTCTTCCCATAAGGATAATACACATGACTTTCTCATTGAAATGATCATTTTAACAAGTATTTTATTTTTTAGAAAAAAGTTCCAATATAAAATTATTTTTTCACCGATGGCCCTGAATTATTTTTCACTCTTGTAAAAATTATACCATTCTGATAATCTCATTGAGTTGATAATTTTAACATATAAATTTAGTCATAATTCTTCAAAACCCTTATACCCCTCTGGCCAATGGTTGGCACCCATGCTAGAAGCCATGCCATGGCATAAAATATTAAGGAACTTTGAGTTGAGTTTGACACTTGCCTCATGGAGGTAAATAAATGCCTACAAGGCATTAATGTACATAATACCATGATCTCCAAAAAATTAATGAATCAAATTATGACAATGGATTTATAGCCTAAACCAGTCTACATGGTCTAAAGTTAAGCTTTCCAAAATTTTATGGTAAAAAACCAACCAACTAGATTTATCGAGTTAAATAATATTTCAATGTGCATACTATATAAGGGTAGATAAGGTACCCATTACCTCATTTCAATTAGATAAGGAAGTTATCTAGTGGTACCAATGGTATCTAAAATATCAGACAAAAACCTCTTGATATGATTTTATCACACTCTTATTGGTTCACTTTGGTCCCAGTGATTATGATGACTTCACAAGACATTGAACAAACCCAACTACAATGGTTCACAAGTATCGAGTTGAATTTGAAAAGTTGGTTAAACAAATTTAAGGTTTAGATGATGATTTTTTAAAGATTTGTTTCATTGGTGGGGTCAAAGATATAATTTACATAGAGTTATATATGTTTAAACTAGAGAACATGATGGAAGAATTGGAATTAGTCAAGCTTGTAGAATACAATATCACCTCCCAATACAGATCTTCCAGATTTAGTTCTTTTATGACATATGTAACACCATGATCAATCATAAACCCTCCTAAAAAGGTTACCCTTATTAAATTTTTTATAGAGGTATAAATGTGCATACATTGAGAAAAGGGTAATGTTATAACTGTGATGATAAATGGGACGAAGGAGATAGTGAATTGAATAGAAGTTATACTTGTATGTCAAATCACCCCCAAATGTTGGATAATTAGAAGGTGCTCAATATTCCCATGATGAATAATTTGAACTCAAAGAACCTAGTACCATAGAGTTTCACCCTAAAATTTTAGTGCATGCAGTGGATGATGTAACCACTCCTTAGACTATGAGATTAAGAGGGCATTTTAATAAATATCCCCTCACTATTCTCATTGAATTTGAAAGTATACACAACTTCATTGATTATAAACTAGATAAACTTGATGTTTTTTATGTTTATCTTTATTGAAGATTTTAAGTCATGACTACCAATAAAGGAACCTTACATTGTAAGGAATAATGCTAAAATGTCCACATTTCAATGGGGGGCTATAATTTTAAATCTGACATGTTTGTTCTACCTTTAGGAAGTTATGACATAGTTTTAGGAGTCCATTGGATTTAGACACTAGTCCCTATCCTATGATAATTTTTAGAGTTATTAATTTAATTCACTGATAAGGACTAGAAATACACATTATGAGGCCTCACACTAATATATAACAGTATCATTATCTCTCATCGCATATAAAAGTTTCTAAAAAATGGATCTCATGGGATTTTTGCTGAGCTTTTCATAATCTAGTTCAATGAATCCATTGAATCCAACCACCCACTAATATTATAGGAAATATGGTAAAAGTATGTAATTATTTTTGAGGAACTTAAAGGGTTACCCCAATAATGGCCCAAAGATAATAAAATTTAGTTGTTTCTAGGAAGTGTCCCTCAAAACATCCATCCTTACATGTACCTATTCCTCCAAAAGAATGAAATAGAAAAAATGGTGCAAGAGTTATTATATGTTGGAGTCATTAGGGCAAATATCAATCCTTAATCTTATCATATGTTGTTATTATAACAAAAAATATGGGTCTTGGCACCTCTGTATTGACTTTTGTACACTCAACAAACTCACTATCAAGGACAAGATTCCTATTTTGATGATTGATGAGTTGTTAGATGAATTTAAAGTAGCTCACTTTTTATCAAAGTTTGACTTATGATCAAGGTATCACCAAATACACATTAAGGAAGATGATATTTCCAAGATATCCTTTATTACTAATTATTTTCATTATGAGTTTTTTTGTCATGTGCTTTGGCATCACCAATGATCCATCAACCTTCCACAACTTAATGAACACTATCTTCTATCCTTTTATACATAAATTCATAATAATTCCATTTCATGACATTCTTGTCTATAATCATACATGGAAGGATCATCTCATATATTTAGACCATAAATTCCAACTCCTTATTGATAACCATTTATGTGCCAAATGATCCAAGTGTACTTTTGGCCAAAGGAAATTGAATAGATTGGACACATTGTCTTTGAGGAAGGCATCAATGTAGATCCTAAAAAAATTGAGGCTATGAAAAATTGATCTAAACTCAAATCACTCAAGAGCCTTCATGCATTTTTGGGTCTTACTAGGTTATATGTAAACTTTGTACATTATTATGTGAAAATGGTGGCTCTATTAATGGCCATGTTAAAAAAAAGGGACCTTTTAGTGGTTAGAGTTGGAAGGAAAAACCTTTGACTTGTAAAGCATGAAATGTACACTAGTCCTACTCTACGTATGCTTGAATTATTCTAAACCATTTATCATATAAAATGATGCCTTTGGTAGTGACATTGTATTTGTTATAATGCAGGAAGGTTAGTCCCTCACATTCACTAGCTATGTACTTATGGGGAAAAAATTTACTCATTCCACATATGGGAAATAGATGCTAGATATACTTCATTTAATCAACAAGTGGCACCCATAACTAGTAGGGAGACACTTATACATCATAATATTGATCACCACAACCTAAAGTATTTCTTGGAGTAAAGAGTCTCTTCACCTAAGTAATAAAAGTGGGTAACCAAATTAATGGGCTATGACTAAGTACCTACAAGAAGGTGTTGATCAGTGTTTTGACATGTCCAATAATAGGTAGGGTTTATTAGGTCTGGACTCTCCTAAAAGGAATAAGATCCCATAAGGAAAATGCTTCCCCATGGTCTAAATGTACTATGTCAAGGTATGCTGGTCTTCACTAAGTTGGTCGATGTGGACTATTCTTTTTAAGGGGCCTATTTTATGAATTAAGGTATATGTTACTTTGATTTATACATTCATTAGGATACTACAAAAATTATTGAGAGCATTTAATCACACAACATACCCCATTTTTATTTGAAGATAGGGACCCTCTTCTATTATCGGATCTTTGTCCCTTGAGAATTTTTGGTGGTTTTCCTATTTGAGCCATTTATTTAATTTACCTAAGCCTAAAGATCTCAACCTTTTTAAAATCACATTTTCAAAATTCTTGAAAATTCCCATTTTACGAAAAATATAACTTATACTTATTTAAATTATCTTAATTTTTTAGAGTCTTCTGTAGTCTTTCCCTTAACAATTTAGCCCATTTCTACTTTGGTTCAATGAGAATTGGCTAAGTGCTTATGATTGTTTCAATTTTAACTTAGTTGTTTTTGATAAATGGGCTTAATCTAGCAAAGGCTATTCTAAAAGGGGATACTTTATTCTGTTAAATTTGTCCTTTTTTAATCCTTTTATGCTTTAATCTTCTCTAAATTGGCTAAATGTTTGCTTATGTTCAAATTTTACCTTAGTTGATTTTATAAAAATGGTCAAAATTTACTTTGAAAATAGATTTAAATTCATTTAAAATGGCTTCCTCTTCACTAAATTTATCTGTATTATTGCTTTTATTTTGAAAACTTATTCATTTTGATTTTAATTACTTATCCATTGGTTTTTAAAATTAATTTTTTTGACTTGCTCTTTTTTTTTTTAATTCGTGAGTGCCCACTTTATTTCTTTGACCACACAACGATCTTTCATAGTTTCAGATAGAACTAACCCATTCACAAAAGCTTTTTTGAGACTTAACCAATTAGTGAAAAGGCTTCCCAAACCCATGTGGCATATTTATACCATTTTATGGGATTTTCATCCTTAAAATTCATTTGAAACCCTCCATATCTTTGGATGAGTGGGATGCTACTAAGAGGCATGATCTTAGAGACTTATTGCCTTAAGGGACTCCATACATAGTAAAATACTCTAGGTGAGTGGATAAATATGATGCTTCTAAGGGACATGATCTTGATGACTTGATACCCTGAGTGGTCCATGAAGTATCAAAACATATTAGAGCCCTAGGCAAATGGGACAATGCTACCTAGTAAAATCTTACTTCATAAAGTCAAAAGATAATTAGTGAATATCAACCCCTAACTGGGTAGTGAAAGAGTATGGAGAAACCATTTGGCATGACCCTAATGATATAGGACATGCTATCAATGATTTCATCAAAAAAATTTATGGCTCATCTATCCATCAAAACTATCAAAGGCCAAAAAACACTATTCTTAAGCCTAAGAGCATAAGTTAAGAATAATTGGTTTATCACCAACATAATAGATGGATGAATTGAATTCAAACTTTAATGTGAAAATGGTTATGGGAATTAATCATATGTGGTAAACACATTTTGGTTATGATAATGATATAATAGACAAGAGTTCCTTCTTGAGGAAGCATATATATTTGGTCCCAACTGTAAAGAGCATGGCTCAAATTTAATTTTTTAGATTCAAAATGGAAGTGCCAACCACTAGAAGTGGAATTGAACATAGAATCAATAAGGCAACTACCAATGGAAAAATATCAAGATAAAATGTCACCCGTAACTGATAGAAGCAAAAAAATCAAGTGTGAATTTAACTATTGACACTTATGAAGAGCATGGTGTGCATGTTTGGGAGGAGGCAGAAGGACACTAAGGATAAATCCACCTTAAAAAATAGATTTCTTTACTACAATCACATGTATGTATAAGTCTAATGGCAATCCCAAGGAATTTTCAACCACTTCCTATTATATTTGGCTGATAGAATTTCCTTATATGTTGATAGAATCATGGTGCCCTATAGGAGTTTGTAACTGCATTTCTAAATCCACTTTGAATACTCAACTAATTTTGTAGTCATAGCTAGGCATCCCTAAATTTTGATCTTTATTTTATCTCCTATAAGTATGAGTTTGAATGCATTTCTTCAAGATGGCCCATTGTGAATTATAAAAGAGACATAGAGAACCGGATACTTTCTTTTCATGATTCTTTACAACTTTATAAATTAGTTTTGATTCTCTAGATTTTTTTGAGTTTTGTTATTATTGAGGTGAATTTTGTAGATGGATGATTGTATTTGAAGACTATTGGGATTGTGTGTAGATATTTTCCTATGCATGTTCTATAGTGATTGTGCCCTTCTTTCCCCCAATCACTCTTTCCCATACTCTTGCACTATGTTTAGTTGGATTTGTGCTAGGTATAACTCAACCAAATATTAGTTTAATATATCACATTCAATCAAACATCTCACCTTTATTTTGATGGAAGCAAACTATCTTTCTCTTTACTCTTACTATTTTACATTTTATTTTAAAAGTGTGTTAGCTTTAGGATTTGGTATCAACAAAATTAATCTATAATTAAATGTTTCTCTTGATTACTATTTCATGTTCTATTCATCACTATTTTAACATTTTTGCATCTGTGAATTTGGTGAACCAATAGAAAAATCAACTATAACTTTTATGTGCAAGTCTAAGAATGCCCAATTTCTATCTAATGCCAAACCCTACAAGTATTTTAAAGAAAGTATGCAACCTCATAATGAATGTCTTAATCAAAGTAACCTACACCTTAGTTCATAAAATAGGCCACTTAAAAGTAGCAAACCACATCATTCAACTTAGTGAAGATCAACATACCAAGACATGGTATTTTATACCTTAGGGAAGAATTTTTCCTATGGAATCTTCTTAATTTTAGGAGAGGTAAGACCTAAAAAACCCTCAAAACAATAATTAACATAATTGGCATTATAAAGAGGGGCTATAGACCAAGAGTTGAGTTTATAGCCAAAGATTGAACTAAGACATTTTATAAACCTTCAATTCCATCGATCTAAACTATCTCTTAAGTTATAAAATAGAAGGATAAGCACTCGATCAAAGTCTACCATGGATAGATTTAAAATTTTATAAATTACTAATAATAAGATACCAAAGCAAGTAGATAACAAAGGAAAAGAAAGGCTAAGCCCATTCAATCAGCTAGTAATTCACCAAAAGCTATGACTACTCATTTTTTTAATCTATTTATTGTCCCCCATACTTTATTAATGACCAATCCTATGGCCTAGCTTGGGCAAGGAGGTGATTAACCTCTTGACGTCTTAGGCATAGATCATGATCTACCCAAAACATGGATAAGTTTTTTTTTCTAATTTTATAGTTTGAGGCATCCAAATAATAGAGAAACATATTCAATCCTTTAAAGATGCACTAATCAAAACATAGGTTCAATATGAATATGATGCATATAGATTATTTTCATACTCCTTAAGAAGAAAACACATATTCTTGGTACCTAGGACTACCTCATAGGTCTATTAGTTCTTGGGTAGAATTAGATATGATGTTTGTGAACCATTTTAGAATCCCCATTAACCTTGCTATCTTGTATCACCATTTTACTGCTGAAAGAAAGGATCATAATGAGCCAATGACCTTAATTAATTCTCAATTTCATAAGATTAACAAAGACTCAAAAGAATTTACATATTGGTAGAAGGTCCTAAAATCCAAACATATTTGAGTGCTCTTGATCTATTTAAATAATTTTGAAAAGAACCCCAGCTATACTTGCCACTTTGTCCCTAAAATATAATGAAATAGTGAATATAGAGCATCAAATGGTTCCACAAGGGTATAGTGTAGGAGATATACCATCCCTAAGATAACTATGGGTATATAATTAGATCCATATCTTAAATCAGGCCATTATGCAAAATATCCCACTCATAAATTCCATCTTGAGTACTATGTATGGTATCCCAAGCCTAGTGTATGATAAAACTCTGATGAACTACATGCCTAGTGATATCCCTTATATTCATCCCAATCATATAGTGCCCCAAGTGAACAATCAATAGCTAGTACCAATAGTATATAATAACATTACTATCATACTAAGTACTAGTGGGTATGTTACATCTAGTAGTTGTTGACATGTAGTTTCATCCTATTTAAACCCTCAGACACCTATTAACAATGTTCACAACTATACTCCCATGAATTCACTTACATTCTTGAATGTAGGTGCACCTGTGAGCAGTCCATAACCTCAAGCAGAGAGTCAGCCCAACACTAGCATAGACCTTTAAGTAGGCAATTTGAGATATATGATTTAAATATTATTAAATGATGTGATTAACATGTGAAGGATGTGACCTAATAATTTTAATCAAAATGTAAATAACCCACCTTAGTGCAAAAATTTCAATTTCTAGAGGCTTAACAGGAAATGTAATACTAGAAACAATAATGGAAATGTGCCTAGTCCTATCGACAATAATAATCATAATAAAAATAATGATTCCCATTGTATGAATCTCGTAGACTTGGATTTAAACACTTGGTATAGAGTGCATAACATGAATAACCATATAAAGACAAATTATACTGAGTTCACAACTACCTCAAACATCTTCCAAAAGGAGATGGAAAAAATGGAAATTATCCTACTCCTGATGAAAGTTAAAATCAAGGAGGGAATCCAAACACAAATTTAGTATTGGAAACATATGGATTTCCTCTTCAGGATGAAAATAAACTTGAAGATAATTTAGATGAGTTCCCTATGTTTATTTAGTTCCAATGAGGGAACAATTACCAGTTTAGGAGTAAGTCAACCACCCTATTGACCACCTTTATTCTTCTGAGAAGCACTCAAGTTCCACCTGATTTAAATTTTATAAATAATCCTCTTTCATATAAAGGACCTCTAATTTATTATCAACCTAGGAATTATGTTGCTTATACCCCAATGGAAAATAATAAGAAAAATTTAAACTCAATTATGATATCAGTGAAGATCTCAAAAATAATAGAGCTAATATCACTATGTTTGATTTACTTTAAATTTATAATCAAAGAGAATTGATTTTGAAAGATTTTTTTGATAACAAGGGAAAATAAACTTTTAAAATTTTTGATGAAAATTATTCTCTCTATAATGAGAAGATTGAAACTCCTTCATTCATCTTAACAATTAGAATATTTGGAAAAATATTACACAATTTGCTTGGTTGATATAAGTGCCTCTAAGAATGTCATACCCTATGTTATTTGTCAATACTTGGGCCTTACACCTTCAAAGTCAAATATAAAGGTTTTACAAATGGAAAAAAGAGAGGTGAAAGTGGTAGGGGAACTAAATCATATACACATGTAATTAGCCTCAGATCTAAAGATTAAATAACTCATTGATATCCAAGTGGTGGATATCCTAGATGTTCATGACATGTTACAAAGCTAAGACTAGTCAAGAACATTGAATGGTTACATGGAAACTAATTTTATCCACATGTGGATACCATGTCAAGGTCTCCTTAACCAAATCAAAATTGAATGAGAACCAAAGATGACACATATGATCACTAAGTATAATTGAACAAATGAGATCCTCTATGGAGAATCATAAATCAGAGTTTATTCACTTGATAAAGAATAAAGAACCTATGGAAACATATCTATTAACATAATCAATGTGAAAAAAATTATAAAATTAGAAGAGTTAGACCTTTTTTATGAAGAGGAGTTCTATGATGCCTCTAAATTAATCTCATTTCAGAATGTTGCTCTATCATGTGAAAATCTAAAACATAGTGATTTAAGCAAAGTGAAGCATTTTTATGCTCTCTTCAAGGTAAAATAGCCATGATGGATAACTATATCATTTATTCTCCCACAATATAATTATCCATAGCATCTCTACATCTAAAATACTTAACATTTACTTAATGAAAGATGAAGATAAAGGCCAAGTAGTCTAGTAGGAGTGAAGAGTTCACCTCAGGGTTTTCTAATGAGGAAAAGATAAATATAAATAACCCTAGGCTTGCCCTTTGTATAGATAATTGGATAAAATACATCCACTAACTAAAAGGAAGAGCACATGTTCAATCAAGGATGAAAAAATGCACTAAGAGGTGAACATTGTAATAATGCTTCCTTTGCACAGATCATCAACATGCACCATAAATATAATTTGTGGATACTAAAGTTAAATGGATCCAAATATAAAAGTGTCTATGGCATTGGAGTATAATTAATTGATATAAGAGGGAAATATTATAAGGTTGCATACCACTTAAAATTTACTTATACAAATAATGTGGCCGAGTATGAGGTGTTATTTCATGAACTCCAAAGAAACATTAAGGTGTTAGGCAAATCTAAATTAGTGTTTAGACAAGTAAGGAAAAAAATAATTATGCAATGATAAACACTTGTTTAGATAACATAGCTAGGTCTATAACCCAATAGAATATTTTGATTCATTTGATATTCAAACATTTCCTAGATGAAATAATTATATAATAGATGCATTAGCCACCACTTCAAGCACTTCAAATCCTGTTTCCAACTCAAGAATGAAAAGATTCTTAGTAGATTTGGTATCTACCCCTTCAGTCCTAGATAATATTAACAATTTCCTAGTCTTTAATGAAGACCAACAAATATTATACTTCATCACCAATGCTAAAATCTTTGTCAATTGAATTATTGATGAAGATGGTTGAGAAGATTTCAAACTAGATGAGGATGGGACAATGAATGTGAAGACAAATAATATACCCAAGGGAATGGTATTGTTTGAAAGGCTAATTTACATGGATTATAAAAAAGAAAGGACAAGTAAAACCCTATTAAGGGCATGCAACATGGGAAATGCGATCTGGGAGATGAAAATGATGTGAAAAGTGTGCTTCTAGGCATCATTATACCCTAGAGGAGAAACTAGATTTTTCACTAGCTCTCAAAGAATTCAAAGATGTGATTACATAGAGTTATTAAGATCTAAGGGTATTCAACACTTATATATTGACACATATTATTCCCTTGAAATCTATAATCAATTGCTTTAGGCAAATACAAAGGCCTATCGATATGATGTTGGATTCACTAATTTTTAAAGAAGTGTAGAAACTAATTGTAGCAAATATCATATTCCTAGTGAGACACTCTACATGGGTTGTAGGCTTGGTGTCGGTGAGGAAGAAGAATGGGGAGATCAAACTATGTGTGATTTTTTTGTAATTTAAATAAGGCATTTGAAAAAAGATAACTATCCCTTACCTTAATTAGATGAAATTATATAATTTGTGAGTGGAGTACCAATGATGTCTTTCTTGGATGGATATTTTGGGTATAACTACATAGTGGTCAACTACAAATACCAAATTGAGGTAACTTTCACAAGCAAGTGGGGCATATTTTCATAAAAGAGAATGCCCTTTAGCTTGACTAAAATGCATGATACCTTTCAAAGGGTGATGAAAATTGCCTTCAAAGACCTTATGGTCAAGTGTATAAATGTGTACATGGACGATCTGACAGTCTTCTCCAAAAGAAGGGTAGAACATGTAAAACATTTGAGAAAAGTGTTATAATGGTGCAAAAACTATAGGGTTTCATTGAACCCAAAGAAATGCATATTTGGAGTCACCAAAGGAAAGCTGTTAGGACATGTCATTTTAGAGAGTGGTATATCATAGACCTTGAGAGAGTAAAAGATATTCTGAACATCCCATTGCCTGACATGAAGAAGGAATTGAAGTCATTTTTTGGTAAGATTAACTCTATGAAGAAGTTAATCTCTTGATTTTCAGATATAGTTATACCTATAAATATCATTCTCAAGAAGGATACTAAAATCAAATGGACAAGTGAAATACATGAAAATTTCACTCAAATCAAAGAGGTAATTATACATATGCTAGTTTTAATCAGTCCCAATTAAACATAATCTTTTTTTATTTACTCCTTCACTTCAGATCATTAAATTAATGATTTTTTAACACAAATAAAAGGGGATAGAGATGAGTGACCTATTTCATTTATGATATCCCATTTAAGGAATTCAAAATTAAGATACACTATGATGGATAAGTAGGCCGTTTTATTGATCAAGGCTATCAAGAAATTTTGACATTACATACTCTACATTAAAATATTTGTTGTTGTTCCTAAATCGATGGTGAAAGCCATGTTAATACAAAATGAACTTGGTGAGTGAAGAGGCAAGTAGATGAATATCTTTCAAGAGTTTGACCTTGAGCTTCAATTAATGATAATTATGAGAGGACATGGGTTGAACAAAATGATGACCAAAATAAATCCACAAATCACTTGCTATCACTACATATATGAATACATTATTAATGATGATTACTACAAGGAAGTTGTTCACAACCTGCTAAATAATGAGTGTCCCAAAAATTTGAATTCCACATAAAAGAGAGTGTTATTCAGGAAAATAAGGCACTTTATGATCAAATTAGGGGTGATCTATAGAAAAAATAATGAATTCATTTATCTAAGGTGTCTTAATAGAGACAAAGTAATAGACATGCTTGGTGATTTTCATGGAAAATATGGGATTGGTAATGGATCAATGAATTCCACTACCCACTAAATATTGAGAGATGAATATTACTGGCTGTATTTTTTTAAATATGCATATACACATGTCTGAAGCTACAATATTTTTCAATTTTTTTCACACAAGAAACACATTCTAGTGATTAAAGTTTGACCTTTTACAAAGTGGGGACTAGAATTTGTGGCTGAAATAAATATAAATTTGTTTGTAGGCCACACATTTATCCTTACTACAACTGACTACTACACTCATTGGGTTGAGGCTCAACCATTATTGAATTGTATAAGTGATATTATCATTAAATTTTTGGAGGAACACAACATCAAAAAGTTTGGTATATGTTGATGCTTAAAATTGTGTTGTTTCTAACACCAACAATGGGAAGTTTCAGGAATGTGGGACTTGCAACCTGAAATGACCTCCAGATTTTAAAGAAGCTGACTCTTCTTTATCTCAAGTGTATAATGAGGAAAGGGATATGAATTAAATAGAAACATAAATTCAATGAAATTAAATCTAACTATGGTGATGCACCTGAATTTAATTCAATCCTTAATTCTAAGCACAATGAATCTATCTTTAGGATTCAATTACATTAAAGAGAAAACAAGGCATGATCAATGTAAAAAATGAAAATAGATAGGATCAAAGGCTTAAAACTTAGATGATTTTGCAATAACACAGAAGATATCAACAAAGGCACAGAACTTAGTCTTCTTATTAACTTTCCAATCACATAAAAGGCATAGAGACATGCATAGTTATACAAACTTTCTAACTCAAGAAAATAGAACAAAGGCAAATGATATTCCTAGTCACAACTAAAAAGTCTAAAACTTCTGGACAATAATCTCTTGCAAAAAATTCTCTCTATCTTCTGATCCTTCTTATCTCTAGTGATCTCTGCACCCCTATTTATAGCATCAGACTAGCTCTAGATTACCTACATGTTCTCAATCCAACAACCTAACTGAATTCTAACTAAACTGGAAGTGTCTAACATAGGATATTTCTTAGATCTAAAATGTTACATCTCCTTGCAAGTTCATTGGCTGATATAGATACACAAGACGCTTCCCACAATGAAATGGGCAAGGACACTTGGCCACTTTACTTACTCTACTTGAAAACCTTCTTATTATTTAGGAGGCACTAGAAAATGAAACTTGGCATGTTCCACAGCATTTACCGAAGACACACTACACTTTTTGCATAACCTATACTCTTTACTGTGTCTTTGCTCAGGAGTGTTCCATCTTTGACATCTGTTACAATCTACTTCTTCAAAACTTTAAAACCATATAGATAATGGGACCCAAAACACTTCTCACTTGAGCAACTTCAAAAAAGGAACAGGGACAGGTGGTGCTTTTCATGCATCTTTAACAAGGCACATGTGGTGGTCTCCACTACTTTTAGCTACCTTTTGAGAATCCTACAGAAGGTGACATGTGTTGGTCTCCACATCACTCTGTTTATACTATAGAAATATTCAAGCCTCATTTCATATTTAGATGAACGATGACACTTGGTAGCTTCTGTTCAACTCAGAAACAAAACTTGAGACCCAACACAATATTTACTTATCGATGAAACAAAATGAAGATATTTCAGATGTTGACACATGGTGGCTTCCACTTTCTTCAGCTAGGGATACGTGGCATCTTCTATTTTTTTTAGAAAAAACAATTGAAAACTTCCATAGTTACCACTTGGCACCTTCCGCTTGACCCTGAAAAAAGCTTATTGAAATAATCTTTTGAAACATATAAGAAACATGAGACATAGATGCCGACACTTGTTACACTCCACTGAGTTACCATGAGATACATGACACGTTCCAAGCAACTTATAGAAATTACAAAATGTGCCTCGATCGATGACATGTGACAGCTTCTGTGTGACTTTGATACTTAGAATAAAATTAGGCAAAAATAAACTCGCACCCATGCTGTGAGTCAAAAACTTCACTATCTCAAACCAAAATGTATAGGGACAAAACTTGGAGCACGCAACTGAAAATCAAAATAAAATGTAGAGTATTTTTTACTCTATAGTTATTGGTGACCCCAAGGACTTTTGAGCCTACTAAAAAATAATCCATAACTCTCGCATGATCAAATGTGACAAAAATCACAACTTCAGTAAAGCTGTCTGATAAGCAGACCACTCATCATCAGATAATACTTGCTTATTTTTCAATTTGTGAAAGGCTAAATCAAGATTGATAATATCCTTATGTGAAATTTTTTGCAAAATATGAAATGTAGCCTTCAATTTAAATTCAAGCTGGGAAATGGGAATCAAAACAACTTCTACTTCAGGCACTGATGAATCATCTCTTAAACCCTAAAAAATTGCCTTATCATTTTGCCTGGCTAACAACAAAGGTTTAATTTCATCAATCATCAACATAGTGTTGCTATCAGGAAAAGGGGAAGGAAGACCTAATTGCACCAGATCTTCAATGTGTTGTTTCATGTCTTTGATTCCTTCTTTCATCACATCTAGAAGCTCTCTATAATTGATTGATATGGAGTTGTAATTAAGAACTTCTTTCACTCTTTTAGCAATGATCATTCTATCCTTAATCCCTGATACTAACAACATTCCATCAGTTGCATCATATATATTTTGTAGTTGCATTTGAGAGTCAAACACTCTCATAGAGATAGTAGACAGAGTGTCTTCTACTGAAGTCTCCACCTTTTGGCACAATTTTTGTGCATTTAGCAAAAAGGTTAGAGAAGGTCTGAGCTGAATAATCTCCTTAGAGATTCTTTTCCATATTGATTCATAAAGCTCCTTAACCAAATTCAACACCCCTACATTATTTGGCTTATTATCCAACTCAAGTGTCAATTATTTTGTTCTTTATCACTCAGCTTGAAGTTGGGCTATTCTGCTCATTCAGTAGCTTCTGTTGAAGTTGAGTGACCTGTAGCAGGCTTTCCTCACATTTTTCCTATAATGTTACCTTTTCCCGCCTTAAGGTTGTCACTACATATTTCACCTACATTAGCCTTGATTTCAAAGAATCATTTTGGGCCTAAATAGTTTGGTGAGTTTGAAGAGAAACAATATCTTACAACTATTTATTAAGACTCTCTATTTCAAGATTCTTGATTTTGATCTCTATAGTCAAACTGCTATAGTTTGCCTTCTCTTGGGCTAGATCAACCTCCATCTTTTGTAGCTTCTTTAATATTTTCAAATAATCTTTAGCTACTATATAAGTGGATTCATTTAGCAGCTCAACCCTATATTGTGGTCTAAAAAGGGACATGTCTATAGCCACTGCATTCATTATGTAATCTTCAGGCTGCATCTACTCATTTGGCTTGACTATATTAGGTGACAAATGGGTCACCATTAGTTGCTTCTGGATTGGGTCAAATTGTGGCCTCAGAAGTGGTGTAGCTAGGGATTTATTATCTTTGATCCTCTTTTTCTCCATTCAAGCTTCCCTTGCCTTCTTAGTAGCATCTGCTTAAGTTTGGAAGGTAGAAGAAGAGGTAATGTGCCCACCCGCAAAAGGATGACCTTATGGCAAGCCATATGGAATAGCCAATTGTTGGCTAGGAGAAATCTGAGGAGGTATTTTCTTAGGGATAGAGGGGGGAAAATGAGGCAATGATATGGCCTGAGTATGGATAGATGGGGAAAAATGAGAAATGGACATAGAAAATGTGGCAGGGGATATTATTTGGCCAGATGGAATCATCACCCCTATAAGAGGAGAGATTGAGAAGAAGAAGGAGAAACAATACTTACCTGAGGAGCAACCAAAGTACTATGTGGTTGGTGTTTTGAGGGTTCTTCCCTCTCCTCTAAATCAAGTTGAAACCTTAACCTCTTATGTCTCCTTGGTGTTTCTTCTTCTAGATGTGATTCCTTCTCTTCAACATTTACCACTACTGGTGGTGATGTTTGTGTAAAACTAGGAACCCCAAGGGCTGATGTTGATGGAGAAGTTTTTGGTGGTGAAGATACCACACTGTTTTATTTTTCAATGATACTAAGAGATTGGGACCAAATAGTTACAGTGACTAAAGCTGAAGTCTACCCTGAGATTTGCGATGTTTGACTGGATTTTGCTTTGGCTTTTGGCTCTCCACCATGTGTTTACAAATTGCTTGTATTAGGGCTAGAGACAAGAGACAAATGACATTCATCCTAGAGTTCCTCTCATTTCTCATCTAAATCCACATTTCCAAAAGAGTGAGTTGTCTGACAAATCTCTTGCCTATATTTCCAATAGGCTTCTATTTTATCAGCATTCCAGTCTTTATTCTTTAATGCTCTTCTTAAACCAAAAGTCATTCTAATTTTAGGATCAAAATCCTTTTTCTTAACATAAAAATTTTCCCATGGCTTGTCCTCTTGAAGGGGAAAATCTGTCAATTCTACATAAAAATAAAGAATATCTTCCCTAGGATTTCTTCTATTTTCCCAAAAGGGACGACCCTCATGCACAATTCTGGTAGCAACCTTATTATTCTTGACCCATGAAGTTATGAAACCATTCGGGTCATATCCCCATTTATCTTCAATTAAAAAGAAACCTAGGAAGGCTAGCTTTCTCAACAACACAATATCAACATCTCTGACCTCTAGGGCCATGTTGTTTGTCACCCATGGAACATCATACATTTTCTTCTTTTTCTTCCCAGTGCCATATTCATTATCCACCACGGACACTTGCCTAGTGACCTCTAAGAATGCTAACCTAAGGGTCAAAATATTAGGTAGAACATTGGCTCTCCACTAAAACCATGGATTCTAATAATAGTATGATGGGATCCAAAAAAGTAATCACAAGGAATAGTGCAATTAGTCATAAGGCCTGAGACACTTGGAGTCATTCTATTTACAATCAGCTCTAGGCTCAGATGATGAAAAGTAGGGGCAAAAAAAAGTTCCCAAAATTTGTATGGGTCATTGGTTTTGGACAAGATATGTGTCCATGCAGACACAGGAATGGTCCTATGTAGACCGAAGCTTTGGTCATACATATTCAGATGCATGTGTTGGGAAAAGATGCCAAAATTTTGATACAACATGAGATGAAACAAATAAGAGGAATACCTAAAAATCCCTTTAGATTTGAATTGGGTGAGTTTTTCAACCATTAAACATGTAATCTACTCAGAGAAATCAAGATGATACTCCTGAGTATTGTCAACAATTTTCAATCTGAAAAGGATGGCCATTTGTTCTTCATAGATAGTTGTATCTTATTTCATTCCAAAAATGAAAGCCATCATGGAAAGTGCATCTTGACTAGCTTGTACAAATTGTACTCTTGCTATTGGCAGTGTTGGCATAGTGGTATCATCATCACCTAATTGCAATTTTGATTTCAGAAACCTCAATTGAGTATTGACATTTGCCCATGTTTTCTACATTTTAGCAATGGTGGGAAACATGGCTGTCTTGTCATGATACAGGGCCATCATCTCTTTGATAGCCTTTGGTGTAATCTACACCATGAATGGACCCTATTGTATGGTATTTAAGGGAGCACAAAACAATTTGGTGCATATTTCAACTAAGTTAAGGCACAAATGCACACCTGGGACAATGAATTGTGCCACTTGGGAAGTCCATATCCTCATTTCAAATGTTTCATATTGTCCAACCTTGGCCCTCTGAAGACATATTTGATGTGCTCCTTATTTTAGAGCTTTTCTAGGCTTGTGAAGGATTGGGTCCATGATTTCATCTGCAAAATCTTTCACCTTTGCTGGGTCATTTGCAAAACCAACTTTAGGGACTCTAGTCCATAGATAAGTCTTTAATGGTTGTGCAGGGGCCGAAGCATATGATTTGCTTGTGAGAAACTTATCAAGGGTTCATAAATCCTAGACCCTTGTTGTGAATATTGTGCTCCCTCCATATCTATATCTATACTTGGAAATAGTGAACTGTGGTAATAGGAAAGGAGCTTTGCAAAAGGGAAGGCACTTTTCACTAAGCAAGTTTGCTATGAACTAAAAATGCAAGTAGCAAGGGTTTTCTAGTAGATGTAGGAATGTTTGAGACACTGTTAAGCTTTAACTCTTGTTATGGGGTATTTATTGACCCATCAAGTCTTAAAATGGCATTAAAACTGGATAACCATTAGTAAATCTTACTAAATCTTCATGGGACAATGAGTTAGACATGTCATGAAAGTGGTTGTGTAAGGTACCTTAGAGAATTTAAGGATTTGGGAGATATCTAATGCATCAAGATTGTTGAAATTTTTGAAAAAGGCTTTGAACTATGGCCACGTGTTCAAGGAACACTTATTAAAAGAAATAGTGGGAAAGAAAAATGGGAAAACAAAGCAACAAGAAAAGGGGAACTATCTAACTATAATACATTAGAGACATAGCTTAATTGAAATGTTTCAAGTGGATCCCATTCATAGGAATCTCTTTAGGTTCACCTATCATTTTTTCTATCTCAAACAAATTTTTCTATTTACATGCATGAATTTTATAAAGGCCAGTCCACAATGCTTTAAATTTAGTGTGTTGAGCCAGCTTGGTAGCTCTTGCATTCCATTTCAAAACAATTGAGCCTACTTCAAAATGAAGATTTAAAGTCCTTTTATCAAATTAGTCTTTAATTATTTTTTGATGCTTTATTAATGAATCATGTGCTGCATCCCTCTTTTCTTGAACTTCTAAAATTTCAGCAAATCTGACCTGCATGGGGCCATTTTCCTCAATTTCAATCTATTTTATTAGTTGAAGAGCAAGAATTTCCAAGCTTAGAGGTATTACAATAGGTTTGCCATAGACCAATTCATATGGGGACATTTTTTTCACTTGCTTAGGTGTAATTCTATCAGCCCACAGTGCTATATTAAACACTTTATGCCACTCTTTGTGATGATCAGCCCCTATTTTCTTGATGAGTCTAATTAGGTTCTTATTAGTTGATTCTGCCAAACCATTACCCTGAGGGTAATAATTAGAGGAAGTTTTTAGGTATATTCCATGCTTTAATGCAAAGTTAGATAATTTAGACCCTAAAAATGCTTTAGCATTATCTGAAATTATGGTGTGAGGAGCCTTAAAGTGAGTAGTGATACTCCCTAAAAAGTCTAAGATCACATTTTCTATTGCTTCTTTAAGTGGCACTGCCTCAGTCCATCTAGTGAAATAATTTGTGGCAGTTAGAATCCATTTGTGACCCATACTAGACACTATATTTATCATTTCAATGAAATTAAGACCCCATTGAGCAAAAGGTTCATCAACAATTATAGGACTAAGATGCATTGTTTCATTCCTTCTCATTCCCACATAATATTGACAAGATTGACATTTTTTAAACAGTTGATAACAGTCTATAAATAAAGTAGGCCAAAAATAACCTACCTCACTTATCTTTATAGCTGTGGTCTTTGTATAAAAATGTCCACCTGAGACTCCATGATGCATTTCATGCAGTATTTTCTTAGCCTCATCTTTCTTTATGCATCTTAAAAGTTTGCCATAAGAATTTCTTCTGAAAAGAACTTATTCAGTTAAAACAAAATGAACCCCTTACATCCTATAGTATCTCCTCTTATTTTGAGGGAGTTCTCTTGGGTAAATCCCATATTTCATAAAATGAATCTTGTTTGTGACCCAAGATTTTTGATAAACCTCTTGTATCCTCAATACAATTTCCTTTTCCATTTCTGAATCTATTTCTTTAGGTATCATCTTTTCAATCTCTTGAGTCATGTATTGGCACAACCCCTACCTCTGACTAACTTAGTGGGTTTGACCTCTACATCATATTCAAGGATCTTTGTTATCCAGTTTGCTCTTTTTTCAATAATTTCACCCTCCATAATGTATTCTTTAACACTTGGGTGAGCCACAAGTATCAAAATCTTACTTCTTGATACTATATGCCTAAATTTCTTGAGGGCTTTTACCATAGCATATGCTTGTTTCTCCACAAAGTTGTATCTGGTTTTGTATTCCCTAAGAGTCCTTGATAAAAAGGCTATTGGATGCTCTCCCTCCTGTCTATCATCTTTCTATGTTAGAACAACAACAATACTGAGCTCTCATCCATAGACATACATTACAAAAGGTTTAGAAAAGTCTGGGCTTCTAAGTATTGGGGTTGTTGAAATTGCTTTCTTAACCTCTTCAAAGGCTTGCCTTCCTTCTGTAGTCCACTTGAAAACTAGGTCTTTTTTCAACAAGAGTGTCACTGGTCTTACTAAGCCTGCAAAGTTAGATATGAACTGACTGACAAAATTAATCTTCCCCAAAAAAGATTGAATTGCTTTCTTATTTACTGGTAAGGGCAAGTTCATTATGGATACAACTCTCTCTGGATCTATAGAAACTCCTTCTTTAGATACTATATGTCCCAATAATTTTCCTTGAGGTACAATAAATATACATTTCTTGGGATTCACAGATATTCCAAATTCTTGACATTTCTTAAAAATAGATTCTAAATGATGAAAATGATCAACAACATTCTTGGAAAAAATAGTAAGATCATCAAGAAAAATCAGGATGGTTTCATTTATAAGTTCCCCAAATGCTACATCCATAGCTCTTTGAAAAGTGGCTCCAGTATTTGACAGGCCAAATGGCATCTTAGCATATGTAAATGTTCCCCATTTGGTAGTAAAAATAGTCTTGTATTGGTTTTCATTAGCCAACCAAATCTGATTGTATCCAGAGAAACCATCTAGCAAGGAAAATATCTCTGATCCAGCCACAGTCTATAAAATTTGTTCCATAGATGGCAAGGGATAGTGATCTTTCAGAGATGCTCTATTCAAGTCTCTAAAATCTACACAAAGTCTTATGTCACCATTATTTTTCTTGACTGGTACTAGATTTGATACCTAGGTTGAGTGTTTAATTGGAAAAAATATTTTAAAATCTCAAAGTTTCTGCAACTCATCTACCATTAGAGATTCAATCCTTGGATTTAATGGCCTCTGCTTCTATCTGACTGGCTTAGATCCTTCAGTCAGTTCTATTGTGTGCTGAATGATGTCTCTATTATATCCATGAAGGTCTTCATAGCTCTAGGCTATGACTTTGTCATATATTTTGCACAAGTCAATTAGTCGTTCCCTTTCCTCTTGAGTTGTAGAATTTCCAATTTTTAATTTTCTCCCTTCACTCACCTCTATTTCAAAATAATCTGCTTTATTTACTTGGAACCTTTTCTTCTATAGGCCTACATCTTCTGGATCAAATAGGTTTTATAAAGTGATTAAGCCTTTGAGAAGCTTATTATTCTTTAATTATATAACTTGGTCTCCATATACTTCTTCAATTTTTGGTTGTAATTGATCAACAAATTCCCCTGATTATTATAAGAATGAGAGTACCTGAGAATCATTTTCAAATACTTGCCAATTCTCATCATTTTTTGAGATAGTTGGCCTTACTATAACTTTTATTGACTCATTGTTAACTAATAGGCCAGTTGCTAGATCAAACTGTGAGCCAATCTGTGCCATCTTATCAGCTTCAAAATTTTGGGTTCTAAGAACTACTTCAATATTGAAAGCTTCAAAATCTTCTATTAAGTTCCAAATTCTATGTCTATAGGATCTCATCCTTACATTTTTGGCTATTTCCTTTTCCCTAATTTGCTTCACCACTAATTTTGAATCTCCTTTTACTATCAGATTCTTGACTCCCTTTTTTTTGGCTAATATGAGTCCATGTACTAAGGATTTATATTCAGCATCATTATTAGTACAAGCAAACTGAAAATGGATAGCTCTCAAAAGTTTCTCCCCATTTGGAGCAAAAAGACAAATTCCTACTCCAGCACCACTTATACTTCTAGCCCCATCAAAATTTAAGGTCTAAATTTCTAAATCTTTTTCAGATTCTTGAGTAGTTAGTGTTTCTTCCCTTAAAACATTTGGGATTTCATGACCTTCATCAAAAATGACATAAGTGCCCAAACTAGTAGAGTCATAATTTCCATATGGATCACTATGCAACATAGCTAACAAATGGTTATTTTCCTCTTCTTGGTCATGTTCAGTCCAATCACCCAACTCTTCAACAAAGACCTTTTCTTCCTTATTTAGCATAGCATGAGCTGCCTCTAATTTTGAGGTTGGTTCATTGGTGATGTGATCCTTAGATAATAACTCAAATAGTATTTTCATCTTTGAACCATATTTGGTTTTTAGGATGAGGTGAGACCAATCAAGTGACATATATCCTCCTATTTTAGCTATGAAATCCCTAGATAAACATAGGCCAAATATAGGGGGTATATCTATGACTACTACATCTTGATTGACAATTATATTAGGGCAAGTATATAATTGCAATGGGAGTTGTTTAATTCTCCCTATTGTTTGCACTGATTTGCCATCCACCTGCATGACTCCTCTAGTAAGTGTCTCATATTTATTTTTAAAGTATCTACTATTTGCTGAGGCATTGCTGTAGTACTAGCCCCTAAGTCTCTCATTGCATTATGCAACAGTTTCTTTCCAACTATCAGAGTCAAATAGAAGGGCTCTAGTTTGGATTTACTTACCTCTACTGCATTGTTCAAAAGGGTTGTTGTCTGCAGATGAACTGTGTCTTTGAGCTTTTCTTTATCAATAGTTCTTTCTTTGGTGCTAGTATGTTTAGGCACTACTTGACCTTGTAGAGCTTCTTGTAACAATGTCTTTTGCTCAGGAATAGCTAATATGTCCCACATTAACACATGTGCTGGGGTTCTCTTTAGTTGATCCACCACATTCACTGGTCCTATTGTTTGGGTTCTTGGAAAATAAGGGTACCTTGCTTTTTGTTGAACTTGTTCAGGAACTACTTGATTCTACACTCGCTGATGCACTTTTTGTCTAGAAGCTATGTTTTGATGGCTTTGAAATCGAGGAGGTCCCATAACTTCATTATTTGTGACTTCAGGCTATTTCATCATCCTTCTCTTTGATCTAGTATAGTAGTCTGATTGCACCATTGGTTTCCTGGAAGTAGAAGCTTCATTCAAGAATATTGAATCTTCATCTTCAACCCATGAAAATAAAGCATGTTCTGGGGCTATTTCTTCTTCTTATTGTAAAGTCATCCCTTGCATCTAAGCCATTAGGACTGAATTTTGCATACCACGGGACTGGTAGGCTTGAGTGTCAGAAGTAGTTGCAAATTATCCATCCATTCTTCTTTTCTCTGCTAAATTTTGTTATAGATTACCCATGGGACAATCTCTGGGCGTATGAGCATTATTACAAGGAAAAAACCAGGCATTGGTACCATTTGCATACTTATTTTTCCCTTGAACAATCTCTCTATTTGGATTGGGGGGAACAGTCTGTGAGGGTGTAGGGACTGCAACTAATTGGTTTGCTGGCTGAGGGTTATTTTGCCTTTGATGACCTTGATACTGGTTTGGCTATGGTGGAAATCTATTTCCTTGGTAGCCTTGATATTGGGGTTTAGGATAAGGATTCTACTATCTTTTTATGTTAATTAACTCATTTGAAAATGTCCTTAAGATGTTCTTAATATCATCCATCTCAGATGATTGGGCAGGGATAATTTCTTTAGTAGGTTGTTGAGGATATGTGTACATAGACACAGGTGAGGCTATAGAATTAGGGGCTTTTTGAGGCAAAGGTAAGGTAATTTCTAGAAACATGGGCATGGGAGGCCTTGGGGGCAACTTTCCAGCATATATTAAATTATTTTTAGCTCTGACTGCATAGTCATAAGCTTCTAGGAGAGTCTAACCTCCAAGTGACTAAATCATTACTGATATGTCTGAATTTAAAGCTTTAAGATAAAATACTATAGCCATACATGGTAATAGTCTTGCTATAGCAGGGATTCTTTTCCAAGTCTTTTTAAATCTTGAATTGAAGTCAGTCATTGATTCTTGTGGTGCCCTTTTAATAGTAATCAATTGTTGTAACAAAGAAGACTTATCACCCTTTTCTTCAAACCTTTCAAAGAAAAGATCTCCAAGTTGATCCCATGTAGATATTGTATTTGGGGTCAAGAATCTGTACCATTCTAGAGCCTTCCCTTTAAAATAAGCTACTAATAATCTTATAGCCACATTTTGTTGTGTGACCACATGAATTACACAGACATCAAACACATCCTGTAGATGTTCTTCAGGTGTTTTGAAATCTTGCCCATTGAATTTGGGTAGAGCTTTTAGGGCATTTACTGGAATAGGGTCCCAAGTGGCTGGTGGTATTGGGAGGATAAAAGGACTACCAGTGTTCCAACATGAATAATTCCTTGGGGGTATAGGAGCTCCCATATTTACTCTTGGTATTGCTATAAACTGATTTACCCTTCTTTTTGGACTAGTTACCAATGGCAGAAAAAGAATACCTAGATTTACATCAGATTGAGATCTTGTTACTGGTCCAAAGCTCTAAATCCTTGTAGCTCTCTGGTTCATATGATCTTGAAAGAAACTTCAAGATGGTGTCCCACCAGGCATGCCAAAAACTGTTGATGCTTAAAATTACATTGTTTCTAACACCAATAATGGGAAGTTTCAGGAATGTGGGACTTGCAACTTGAAATGACCTCCAGGTTTTAAAGAAGCTGGCTCTTATTTATCTCAAGTGTATAATGAGGAAAGGGATAGGAATTAAATAGAAACACAAATGCAATGAAATAAAATCTAACTATGGTGATGTGCCTAAATTTAATTCAATCCTTAATTCTAAGCACAATGAATCTATCTTTAGGATTCAATTACATTAAAGAGCAAACAAGGCATGATCAATGTAAAAGATGAAAATAGATAGGATCAAAGGATCACAACTTAGATGATTTTGCAATAACATAGAAAATATCAAAAAAGGCACAAAATTTAGTCTTCTTATTAATTTTCCAGTCACATAAAAGGCACAGAGACATGCATAGTTATACAAACTTTCTAACTCAAGAAAATAGAACAAAGGCAAATGATATTTTTGGTCACAACTAAAAATTCTAAAACTTCTTAACAATAATCTCTTGTAAAAAATTCTCTCTATCTTCTGATCCTTCTTTTCTCGGGTGATCTCTGCACCCCTATTTATAACATCATACTAGCTCTAAATTTCCTGCACATTCCCAATCCAATGGCCTAGCTGAATTCTAACTAAACTGGAAGTGTCTAACATAGGATATTTCTTAGATCTAAAATGTTTTATCTCCCTGCAAGTTCATTGGCTAAAATAGATACACAGGATGCTTCCCACTATGAAACAGGTGAGGACACTTGGCCGCTTCACTTACTCTACTTGAAAACCTTCTTATTATTTAGGAGGCACCAAAAAATGACACTTGGCATGTTCTGCAGCATTTATCGAAGACACACGGCACTTTTCATGTAACCTATACTCTTTACTGTGTCTTTGCTCAGGAGCATTCCATCTTTGACATCTATCACATTCCTCTTCTTCAAAACTTTAACAACTTATAGAGAATGGGACCCACAACACTTCTCACCTAAGCAACTTCAAAAAAGGAATAGGGACAAGTGGCACTTTCCATGCATCTTTAACAAGGGACATGTGGTGGTCTCGAATACTTTTAGCTACCTTTTGAGAATCCCATGGAAGGTGATGCATGTTGGTCTCTACGTCGCTCTGTCTATACTATAGAAACATTCAGGCCTCATTTCATATTTACATGGATGATGACACTTGGTGGCTTCCATTTGCCTCAGAAACAAAACCTAGGACCAACCACAATCTTTACTTATTGATGAAACAAAATGAAGATATTTCAGATGTGGACACATGGTGGTTTCTACTTTCTTTAGCTAGGGATACGTGGTGTCTTATGTTGCTTTTAAAAAAACCAATTTCAAACTTCCACAGTTGCCACTTGGAGCCTTTCTCTTGACCCTAAAAAAAGCTTATTGAAAGAAGCTTTTGAAATGTATAAGAAACATGAGACATGGATGCCGACACTTATTTCACTCTGCTGAGTTAACATGAGATACACAACACGTTCTGAGCAACTTATATAAATTACAAAATGTGCCTTGATCAATGACACTTGGTAGCTTTTGCGCGACTTTGATACTTAAACAAAAATTAGGCAAAAAGAAACTCGCTCCCGTGGTATGAGTCAAAAACTTCACTGTCTCGAACCAAAATGCATAGGGATAAAACTTGGAGCGCGCAACTAAAAATCAAAATAAAATGTAGAGTATTTTTTACTCTACAGTATACCTTGCTATTGGTATGTGACAATGGACCTACCTTCTCCTCTTTTTAATACTTAGATTGAGCATATAATCATCATGTAACATTAAAATTATCTTATAATTATTATACACAAGGGAATGGGATAGATGAATTCACAAACAATAATTTGATAAGTATAATTAAAAATACATTGGAAAATAATCCTAGAAATTGGCACAATGAGTTGAAATTTGTTATGGGTGGATAGGACCAGAACTAAATATGATCTAGGCACTTCCCCCTACCACCTAATTTATGGCCATGACCATATTTTTACAATCAACCTAAGGATCCACACCTTTATGTTTATGAAGGATCACTTGGAAGTAGATGATCAAATAGAGGATCACCTCTTGAATCAAATACACTTAGGAAAAAAACACAACACAACCTAATACATTTTAGTAGACATTAAGAGGTCATAAAACATTGGTTTAAAAAATGATCCAAAATGTAAACATTTAGACTCTTTAACCTTATATTTATGTGGGACAAGGCTCATGAATAGAAGAAGCAAAAAAATAATAATTGATGTCTTATGACAAGGTCCTTATCTCATTTCTAAAATCCTAGGTGAGAATACATTTTTCCTAAGGTGTCTAACTAGTGAGGATGTCCAATTACCCATCAATGGATAATTATTAAAACATTAATTCTAAGCCTGAATTAATCTAGAAAACCCTATAAATACTTTCTTATTTCTTTCCACTTTTATAGTTTATTTTTATTCCCATCCCTTGTGTTAGTTTAGGCTTCCTGCATTTTATTTTCTATTTATTTTATTGCTTGGTTTTACCTCATTACATCTTTTTTAGGGTTAAACCTACTATTTTGACTCAAATATTACCCTACTTGGTTTAAGGATAATGAATGGGGTAGCTTATTTATGAATAAAATCAATATCATTCTTAAGCAAAAAAAATATTTAAAACCTTATTCAATTACTTGCATGAAATACTTCATTTTATTTGTATGGTTATAATGCTCAAGGCCAATGATTTGAAATAGACAATATGAATTTAGAAAGGCTTATTTTCATATTTTAAAGATCATCAAATGCATGTAGTAGAAAGCATTAAGCATAATACAGCCCCAAATTTTTAAGCCTTTGATTTAATTGACTATGCACTTGTTGATTATCACTTGACAAATGGCTTGATCCCCAATCATCTATGGATAAAAACAAATAAAAATCTCCTTTCAAAAAGAATGTGGAAAATATAAAATATAAGAATTCTCTTTAAAGAGTGAACTTGACAACCTCCACCACAAGCTTTCTAGCTTTGTTAGTAGTGAAGTAAGGCCTTATAAGGGACCAAAGGTATCTCTATTAGGGATATAAACATCCAACTGATAGTAGAGAAATACCCACACCATTCCCCCCCTCAACCAAATTATAAAATCATTTCTCTTTTCAACAGTGCCCATAATTTTTTAAAATTTAATTTATTATGGGTGCTTGTAAAATAACTAAATCAATCACATAAACTCACACACCAATGGTCTTTAGGTAGAAATGTAGTTTAATATGTCATGTGCTGAAGAATTTTTTTGCACCTTCATGTTTTTATTTTATTTTGGAAGATAGATTACAAGCTAATTTTTTTATTTAAATGAGACCTATAGATTCTAAAATCTTGATATACTCAGGAGTATCTGAGGAAAGGAGTTGCTATTTATTTTTGCTCACACAACACACCCTATTTTTAGCTCAATATGGGGACCCTATTTTCTTGTCTAATATTTATTCCTTGGGATTTTTTGGTGGTTTTCCTATTTTATCCCTTTATTAAATTTTCCTAAGTTTAAAGGTCTTGACATTTTTAAAATTATTGAAAAATCCCCTTTTGGGAAAATATGACATAAAATTTTGTAAATTATTTGAATTTTTTAGAGTCTACTATAGTCTTTTCCTTAGTAATCTAGCCTATTTATGCTTTGGTTCAATGAGAATTGGCTAAGTGATTATAATTATTTTAATTTCAACATTCATTTTTAATAAATGGGCTTAATCTAACAAGGGTTCTTCTAAAATGGACTACTTTATTATGTTAAATTTAGCCCTCTTTTCCATTTATTTCTTTTTCAATCTTCTCTAGATTGGTTAAATGTTTGCTTATGTTCAATTTTTTCCTTAGGTGATTTTTTTAAAATGGTCAAAATCTATTTTGAAAATTAAATTGAATTCATTAAAAATGGCTTCCTCTTCACTAAGTTTATCCACCTTATTTCTTTTATTTTTAAAAATTAGGAGTTTTAATTTGAATTACTTAGCTATTGTATTTTAACAATAAAAATATTGACTATGTTCCTTTGCTTTGCTAGCCACATGTGCCCACTTTATTTCTTGAGAACATGATGATCTTTCATAGTTCACAGTAGCCCCGACCCATTCATAAAATATTCTTTGAGACTTAGTTGATTCTTCAAAAGGGTTCTTAGAGCCACATGGTGTCTTTGTGCCAATCCATAGGACTTGTACAATTCAAATTCATTTTTGAGCCTCCAACTCTTCGAATGAATGCTATGCTACTAAGTACCATGATCCTAATGACTTACTACCTTGGGTGACTCCGTACACAAAAAATTATCTAGGAGAGTAGATAAGTAAGATGATACCAAGTGGCATGATCTTAATGACCTACTATCTTAGATGGTCCATGTAGTCTCAAAACACATCAGAGCCTTAATTGAATCAGATGATGGTACATGTTGAAATATCACTTCACCATGGCTAAAAGATAATTAGTGCATATCAACCCCTAACCAAGTAGTAGAAGAGCATGGAATAGCCATAGGGTATGACCCTAATGATAGAGGACACAATATTAATTATGTCATCAAAACACTAGCTTAAATTTGATAGTTTGCTTAGCCATCAAACCTATCAAAGGCCAAAAATCACTATTCTTAAGATTGAGAGTGCAAGTCAAGAACAATTGGTTTTTCACGAATAAATAAATGGATGAATTAAATGTAGATTTTAATGTGAAAATGGCTAGGATAATTAATCATAGTGTAGAAAACATGTTTTAGTTATTACGAGGACATAATGGATACGAGTACCATCTTGAAAATTGTGTTGCCTCCCCCCATTCCATTACCATTCCACATGCCATTAACACCAATCAAACTAGCCATTTTATTAACCTTCCAACTCCCATAAGTGTCAATTGGGACTGATAGAATCATACCTTGTTAAACTGCATCCATGGAGATATATTAATTAAATAACATCAGGGAGACCAAGACCATATTCATGTAGAAGAATAATAATCTCATAGTGAAACCTTTTCAAAGGCACTAGGGGAAAATCAAAGTTCAAACTCAACATATTCTAGAGAAACCTTTCCAAAGGTGTTAGAAGATAATCAAAGTCAAAAGTCAATTCCTTAGTGAAACCTTCTTGGATACACTATGAGACAATCAAAATAACTTCATTGATGAAAACCTCTTTGAGACACCAATAGCTAAGCATAAAATTTCTTCACTACTTTACGAAGTCATTATATAAGATGAAATTAATACAACTTCCAATCTACATCATACTTAGATGGTAACTACTCTTAAGACCAAATAACAAAAAAATTTGGTGGTCCTATCAAAAACATATTCAAAAGTATTAAGCCCTACCACATCTAAAATTATGTTAAATCTATAATCAACAACATTGCGTGTGCTTGAAAACCTCAATCTTCATTTATTTCCCAACCATTATACACTCCATTATCATCCACCCTTCCATTTCCCAATCAAACTTATCATCCACTATTCATTCATATTTACCATCCTTGGCCACACTTTCATTTGTAGAGGCTACAAAGATACCTTATCTTGATGTTTGAATGAAATAAAATCAATGGCCAAGGGAGATCACAACATCATTTGCCTCCAAATATACAATGTGTTCTGTTGGTCAAATTCCACCCCATGTTTTCACCTTTCAAATTTGGCCAATCCAGTACTTAGTTTTCCTTTGGAATAAATGTTCTTTGACAAAACCCATAATAAATGCACAAGTATTTTATTTTTAAAAGTTTCATTCCGGTCTTTATTTAAGCCTTTAAGGAATTCTTTCAGGTTTTTTGTTTTAAGCTTTGTCAAATTATTTTAAACTTTTTGTCTGAGACTTTTCCTTAAGAGTATTTATTTAAGTTTTCTTCCAGCCAAGTGATGAATTCTTTCGGATAAATTGTTCGCACAATTTTTTTAAAGGTACTTTACAATTTATCTGAAAGATATATTCAAGCCAAAAGGGACCCTTGTAATTTTTTCAAAGGGAACTTTCATTTTTTTGAAGGGCACTTTCATTTTTTGAAGGGTATCTTTTGTTGAGAAAAGGTCCACTTTAGTTTTTTTGAAGGATCATTTACAACTTTCCTGAAGGGTATTTTATTTGGAAAGTGGTCACTTTCATTTTTCCAAAGGGGTACTTGCATTTTCAAAGGATCATTTCATTTCTCCTGAAAGGAATTTCCAAAATATCGAAGGACCATTACAACTTCTCCGAAGGGAATTTCAACTTCTCAGAAGGGACCAATCAAAAAATCATAGGAAAAGATGAGAAGTGACTAAAGAAGAGACCCTAAAATAATTCCTTCAAATTTTTTGTCTAAAGGTAATGAAGAGAAGGAACTCTAAAAGAATTCCTTTGGAATTTTTATCCAAAGGAAATGAACAAGCAATTAGCTTAATGGAAAAGACTCGATAAAAGGTTCAAGGAAGTAAATAGAAAAAAATAGCTACAAAAAACTTGTTCAAAGAAACAATGCAAAAATAAAAGTTTGAAGAAAATAACCAAAGGAGTGACATCCCACATGAAGTCAAATTTAAACTGTAGAGAATAGCTATTTCTATTCAAAATACTTGGCAAGAACATGAGAGCAAACAAAACAAGAAAAATAGACAGGATGATGGTTCAAGTCATTGCTTCCACAAAATCAACAAATATAGGTGTATAAAGGATAACTAGTAGTTAGAAAGAGCATTTTATTACTACCATCATGAGTTTTAATAGTGTGATGTGTTAGCTTTTCTATTTTCAATTTTGAACTCTTATGGATGATATTTGATAGAAGTAGTTTCTTGTGCCACTCCTAAAGGTTTGATGCCACTTGCCACCATTCTCATGATTTTTTTTAGACAAGTAAGACTCTTGACATGGCATGTATCACTCATCCATCTCTCTCATGGATTTGTAACTAACTTTCATGTCAATGACACATGTCTTTATGCCTCTTCAGCTTCTCTTCTCTCTCTCTTCCCCAAAGTTTTATAAATTGAGCCATTTTGACCATTGTAGATAACCACCTTTTTGGTATGGTGAAGCCATGTTGAAATGACATTGCACTTTGATTTTGGACACTGAATACAAGACTAATTTTGAGTTGTAAAATTCTATCTAAATATGTGAGTGATGTATAACGGATCCAAGTGATAGCATCATCCTTACTCCTTTTATCCTTCATATTTGAACAAATGTTTTGATGTTAACAGGTCATGTGAAGTGTGTTAAATACATTAAATTCTCTTTCAAGTATGAAATTGTATTTATGGTGTACAATCTGCCCCTTAGGTCAACCATTTTGTTGATTGTCTCAAGCATGTTACCTTCACATTAAAACACTATGTTATTATCTTTCAATGCATGGAATTAATCTTATAAAGAATTATTATTTAGTATAAGTTTGAGATTCAGTGGGATAACTTCTTGGTGGATCACATATTTAGCTTAGTTTTATATTTTATGCAAATTATTGACTCTTTTAATGAACAAACATTAGATTAGGTGATAGGCACTTAGAGAAGAATTCAAGGAGTTAGCCCATTTCAATCCTAGAGACTCATCTCTCTTATAAGTTCCCACAAACTTGAGGGATGATTCAATGTTGCATCAAATTGAATAAGTTTCATAGAACATCTTACGGTGCAAAAATTAATGATAATAGTTTTGACATGCTCGATGGGATAGCCGATCCTAATTATTTCCATGTCAAGGTGAATGTTGGCTTTGACAAGTCCAAGGTTGTAGAAGCATTCTAATCCAGCATTTGGTGACTCCAAAAGGTGAGAATATCTATTTGTAGATCAATTTTTCCACAATATACTTCATGGTCCTCACTAGATCATCTTCTAGTAGGCTTTTCAATCAAGTTCCTCAGCCTAAAACTCCTCTTGAAGAACAACACCCTAAACCATTCCTAACCTTTATATATCTTGACCAAGAAGGTTTTAAAGAGGAAGAAGAGGAGGTTGGATAATTAGTAGATCAAGAGGAAGAAGAAATAACTAGAAGACATCCTTTCCCATCATTTAACACCCAAAATCAAATTAACCTTTTTTCATATGATCCTATTCTTCTTAATGCTACCAAAAGTCTCCCCAATTTTAATGGAGAGTGTCCTATTATGCCATTTGAACATATTAGGGACATTTCAAACTTTTGAAATTTCCACAATATCACCCAAGCTAACATAACTATTAGACTCCTTGCCATGTCTCTAAAAGGGAAGGCACTTGATTGGTATAGGACATTGGAAGGTGGCTATATTATTAATTGGGATAGTTTTTGAGAGTTGTTTGTAAATAGGTTCAAAAATAAGAGTGACCATACTTCACTAATTCACCAGCTAAATATGGTAAAAAGAGGTCCTAATGAATCCATGGGAGATTTCAATGAGAGATTTCAAAGAACATGGCATAGGTTGCCACCTATTATGAGGCCTCCTCTAAGCTTTGTATTCCACACCTATATTAAGGCTATTGGCACTAATGTAGTAGTAATGTTGTATTCAATAGGAGGATTTACTTTACCCAATACATATGAGATAGCCATTGAAGCTGAGAATAGTTTGTACAAGCTGGGAAAATACCTCCAAAAGTCTCCATGCTATCTCATAATTTAGTTGAAGACCCAAGCATATCACAAGTTCCCAATACTAATGCCAAACTTGTAACTTCTCACAAAAAGGTGGATGATGCTATAGATAAGGATGATATGATTCAATCTTTACAAGCCTAGCTCAAGCAAGCACAAATGTATGCAAATGCTCCAATCAATCCTCAATAATATCCTTAGTAAGGCTATATACCTCCACCCTAATACACTAACTAAGGAAGAGGACAAGGCCAACAATGTTTCAATAGGTAGCCCAATGCTTATAATCCTAATTCCATTTCATTGACAAAGGATATTGTTCCAGTCCATACCAATATAGTTCAAGGAGAGGAGAATTTGGATCATTGGGGGCAATCCAAGGTTTGTTTATGACAATCTGAGTGCTTATTTTATGTGACTCCATGCCCAATGGAAGGATTTAGGCAACTGGTCTTAGACATAGTAGGCATGTCATACTCGGGAATAACAAAGAATGTTGGTCAAATTTCACCCTAGGTTTCCACCTTTCAAATTTGGCCAGTCCAATACTTAGTTTTAATTTAGAAGAAATGTTCTTTGACAAAACATGTAATAAATGCACAAGTATTTTATTTTTGGGAGGTTCATTTTGGTCTTTGTTTAAGCCTTTAAGGAATTCTTTTGGGTTTTTTGTTTTAAGCTTTGCCAAATTCTTTCAAACTTTTTGTCTGAGGCTTTTCCTTAAGAGTATTTATTCAAGTTTTCTTCTAGCCAAGTGATGAATTATTTTAGACAAATTGTTCACACAATTTTTCCAAAGGTACTTTACAATTTTTCTAAAAGATATCTTCAAGCCAAAAGTGACCCTTGTAATATTTTTGAAGGCCACTTTCATTTTTTTGAAGGGCACTTTCATTTTTCTAAAGGGTATCTTTTGTTGGGAAAAGGTCCACTTCAATTTTTTCAAAGGATCATTTACAACTTTCCCAAAGGGTATTTTCTTTGCAAAGTGGTCACTTTCATTTTTCTAAAGGGGCACTTACATTTTCAAAGGATCATTTCATTTATCCCAAAAGGCATTTCCAAAAGCGTGAAGGACCATTACAACTTCTCCAAAGGGAATTTCAACTTCTCTAAAGGAACCAATAAAAAATCCATAGGAAAAGTTGAGGAGAAGTGACTAAAGAAGAAACCCTGAAAGAATTCCTTCAGAATTTTTGTCCAAAGGAAATGAAGAGAAGGAACTCTGAAAGAATTCCTTCAGACTTTTTGTCTAAAGGAAATGAATGAGCAATGAGCCTAAAGGAAAAGACTTGATAAAAGGTCTAAGGAAGTAAATAAAAACAAATAACCACAGATAATTTATCTAAATAATAGCTATAGAAATAAAAGTTTGAAGAAAATACCCAAATGAGTGATGGCTCGTAGGAAGTCAATTTTAAATTACGAAGAATAGATGTTGCTGTTCAAAAGACTTGACAAGAAAATGAGAGTAGACAAAGCAATAAAAATGGATAGGATGATGGTTCATGTCGTTGCTTCCATGAAATTGAAAAATATAGGTGTCTAAAGGATAACTAATAGTTAGAAATAGCATTTTCTAACTACCATCATGAGTTCCAGTAATGTGATGTGTCAACTTTTATATTTTTAGTTTTGAACTCTCATGGATGATCTTTGATAGAAGCAGTTTCCTATGCCACTCCTGAAGGTTTGATGCCATTTGCCACCATTCTCATGACTTATTTTTGATAAGTAATAATCTTGACCTAGCACAACTTGCTCATCCATCTCTCTCATGGATCTATAACCAAATTTCATGTCAATGACACATGTCCTTGTGCCTCTTTAGCTTCTCTTCTTTCTCTCTTCCCCAAAGTTGTATCAATTGAGCCATTTTAGCCACTATAGATAACCACATTTTTGGTATGGTAAAGCCCTACTAAAATGACATTGCACTTTGATTTTGGACATTGAATACAAGACCAATTTTGAGTTGTAAACTTTTGTCTGAATATGTGAGCGATGTATAATGGATCTAAGTGATAGCATCATCCTCAATCCCTTTATCCTTCATGTTTGAACAAAGGTTTTGATGTTAATAGGTCATGTGAAGTGTGTTAAATGCATTGAATTCTCTTTCAAGTATGCGACTATATCTATGGTGTGCAATCTTCCCCTTAGGTCAACCATTTTGTTGATTGTTTCAAGCATGTTACCTTTACATTGAAACACTATGTTAGTATCTTTCAATGCATAGAATTAGTCTTGGAAAGCATTGTTATTTAGTATAAGTGTGAGATTCGGTGGGATAAATTATTGGTGGATCACATCTTTAGCTTATTTTTCTATTTTATGCAAACTCTTGACTCTTTTCATGAACAAGCATTAGATTAGGTGATAGACACTTAGATAAGAATTTAGGGAGCGAGCCATTTTCAATCTTAGAGACTCATCTCTCTTAAAATTTCCCACAAACTTAAGGGATGATTCAATGTTACATCAAATTGAGTAATTTTCAGAGAACATCCTAGGGTGGATAATTTGATGACAACAGGTTCTTGACAAAGCAGCTATTCAAACAAGGTATGGGCTAGTAATTTACATGATTGATTATTCTGATTATTTCATATGCTAATTAATAGGTGCATCTCTACATCAATAGGAAAAGCAAAATCACTTACCATACCTAGGCCAAAAACATTTGCCATGCCATTTCCATTTGACATATACCTTACCATTATTATTTGTCATTCCTCTTGTCATTATTCCATGCCCTACCATTTACCTTGCCTTACCACTTGGGGAAAACCCTATTACAATTTTATCCAATATTAATGTGGTTCTATCATCTTCCTTATGCCATATCATATTAAATTTTACCATGCCATCTTTATTAGACCAAAGCCTATTTTTAGCCATCTGCCCAACCTATTTTGATCTTGATTCCTTTGGTTCTTCCCACACCTTCCATGAGATAATTCTGATCTAATTTCAATAGTTTTACAATTTTGTGTTTAAATGATAGTATATGAAAGTAGTGTGATAATTAATCTGGTAATTTATCTATCATTCATGTTATACTAAGTGTTCCGAATTATGACTGCCTTTGAGAAAATTAGAGTACCATTATTGTGTTGCTAACTATAACCACCTATGGTAAAATTACTATCATAGACCTATGCCATTATTTCCTAATTATAACCACCTATGGGAAACTTAGGAACAACACTTTTACCATGCATTGCCAAATCACCTTACCATTAATATTCTCATTTGCCTAGCCATTTTGCTAGATTTGAGAACTTGTTGTGACCTAGTTGGTTCTCCCTGCCTTTTATGTGGACATAATTATTATGACTTGAGGTCATTTTAGGACTATATAGGCCATGCTCAATTCATGTTAAGGTCATCATAGTAACCTTTTTCCATACGCTATCACCATTTTGAGATCAACCTAAGCCAACACTTTTGTCATTTTGAGAGTTGGACCATTTAGTACCTCATAATTCCCAATCGGGTTGAGATACTTATAAAATTCCAAAAACATTTAAAATTTTCAAAATCTAAGTAAATTTGTCCTATCTAAGCATAGTTAGTTATCCTTGATCCACCCTACTAGGGTAAATACATTGTTATGATGCTTTCTATTGCTATTACTTTTAGGCTTTCTATGTATTTGTTTGTTTGTTTGCTTTCCTGTTTATTCGATTTATGTGTGTTACTTGTTTGTTTGTTCACTTATTTGTTTTATTTTAGCACTATGCCTCAACTCAGTTTATATGCATTCATTGGGTGATTCCTTGAGCATTCTTCTTGAGTTCATCCATATTCATACATCAACATTGTCATCATGGTTTTTATCATTGGTGCATTTTTTTCAATTATTTATTGGATTAGGAGTCAATACTTATGAATATTTCATCCAAGGTCTCATGGTATTCTATCATGAGGCATACTATCATGTGCTACAACAAAAATCAGCTTAGGAAGTCTTATAAGCAATGGAGCTACAAATGTTTCTCCTTGGTACCCTTGGTAAATAATCCCACCCCTCTTTGATCAAATCAACTAATTGACCATTTTATTTATATCAATGCTAATAAGGAAGAGCATCTCTAAATTGGTAGGTATAACTAAATCATTATCATTGATTAACCTTTATTATTTTATTCATCTCTTTCATCACTTTGTGCATCCTCGTATGCCTAGTTATTTGTGGATTCTTTAGTCATTAGAACATTACATCTATGCTTATGCCCACTCATATTTATTATGTGTAATAGGTTATATCCTTGAGTTATGCTTGCTAATCTGCCCTACTGGGATAAAATCCATAATAATTTTTCAATCCTAGTCATCTTAATGATTATAACCGCCTATGGAAAAATCATTATTTTGATTCATCAGCCCTAATTGGGGCATATATCATTGCCTCTGATTATAACTGCCTATGGACAAATCAATGTCACACCTTTTATTAACTGATTAGAATTACCTTTAGGAAAATTAGTAATTTTTAAATCAATGCACTCTCATTTAGATTAATCTCACCCATGGGTTAATTTCACTCTTCTTCTTTCTTCTTTTTGAGGGACTAGCCATCAAACATATGATGGCCACTCCCTTGAGGGGGCATCATTATAGGCTTCCCAAACATTGTTTGGATCTTCTTCTTCAATCATTATCTTATTTCAAGCATACATGTATTTACTTTATTATTATTTGAGAAGACATATTTTTACTAAAACTTGCAACATCTTCTCAAATAGAGGTAAATTGTAGATACCTAAAACTGGCCACCAATGGCTTCATACCTGACTTTAGACTGATTTCAACCAACCATTCCAAATTAAGCCTAAAAATAATGAAACATCCCAAATTCACTTATGCATCACTCATCAAAGTTCATAATCCTACTGAGACATCCCTAATTGGGGTATCCTACCATAAACAACAAAAACATCTAATAAATTCATCTCCAATCATTCCATGGCATTACGACATGCAATTTGACCTATAGAACACCTAAATAGGGTAAGTGCACACAAAATAAAAACTTGGAAATGATAAAATCCTAATCAAAATTAATTAAAATGCTAAACCTAACTAAATGCCTAGTTGAGTTATCCATAATAAATTAATGAAATTCTAAAAAAGGAAATTAAAAAATCAAAGAATATCATAGGAATTCATAATTGCCTTTTTTGAGTTGTCAAATATCCTAAAATATCTCACATGCCTATTCATTCCTAATCATGACCATTTGACACATTTAGTTCTACTGGGGTTAATTAACTTACTAAGGTTAGGTTTTAACCCATTCCAAGCTCTAACTATACCTTAACCCACCTTGGGTTAGGGTTAGTTTCTAAAACTATAAATACAAGCCTATACCTCTTTATTTAGAGAGCTTGGAAGATAGTAAAGTTATAATACAGGTTTTAGTGTAAGATTGAAATCTATAGTGTTATAATAACAAAATCACAGGCCAAGCCAAAATCATAAGCCATGTCAAGCAAGATAATCCAATGGTGCTAAGGAGAGAAGGAGCCGCACAACTCCATTTGCCAAAGACTCCTTGAGCACAAGCTTAGCAAGCCAAATAAACACATCATTCAAAGCATTCAAAGAAGGTAAGAGATTTTTTTTATTTTACATTTTAGTTATGTTTTCAATTATTATTTATCCACTAAGCTCCCCTCATGATCTAGGCAAGTAAGTGTTATGCATTTTAATATTTTTTTATTCAATTTTTATTACTTATTTTAACATATGATCTAACCACCCTTCTTCGATTCCTTCATCACAAATGGCATGCTCGGTGGGACCATAAGCACCCTATGTACCAAAGAGACCAAGATGTAAATAAAAAAAAATTGAATAAATGCTTGAATGTACTCAAAATTAAAGTTTTAGTTTTGTTTTTATCATATTTATGTTTTTTTTGTTAGCTCAGATCTACACAAAGACTAACATTAGTCAAGATTAACAAGAATCAGTTTTATCTAATTGACATCAATTCTATCTAACTGACATTAGTTATGTCCAACCAAAATTAGTTCTACATAACTAAGATTAGTTCTATGTGACTGACATCAGTTAGGTTATAGGGGAGAACATAGATTGAAAACTTTGATTTTGAATCTTTTTAGCATTCCAAATCTTTATTTCTTGTTTTTGTTGGCCTTTTACTCTCAAACTAATCATTTATTTATACATTTTATTGAGTTTTTATCTAGCTTTGAGGTAACTATCATTTTTTTTAATCTCATGTTGGTTTTGCCTTCAAGTTCACAAGCAATTGATCTCAATCCTTGTCTATTGATATCAATTATTATCAACCAACTCGAATACCTAGTAACTGACATCAGTCATAGGTGACCGATATCGGTCACTATGTTTTTTAAATAAAAATGCAAGAGCTATGTTTTGAAATTTTGTTTGATCATAATTGAAAATTATTTAAGCATAAGGAGAATCTCTAATCATTACAGGTCTAAGGCATGATTAAAACATGAATCTATAGTTTTTAATGGGTTTTAACACTTTATTTTGGTGTTTAAAATGAATTTGGCTAAGTCTTGCACATTTGGTTTTTAGTGACTAAAATGAACCTAGATGTTTTGTGTTGAAATTATTTTGTGAAATTTGTTGTATGTTTTTCACTTAAGACAAGGGGCTAAATAACTTTATTTTAATGTGTTTTAATGTTTCTCACTTCATATTTTGGTGTTTAAAAGGAACCTAGTTCATTTTTTATGCTTTAGATATTTTTCAAAGTTTTTTCAAGTTTTAACCAATGCCAAGGGGGCCATAAACTTTAAAACACATTTCATTTTGGTGCTTTAAAATGAACTTTAATTACCTAGATACATGCTTTTAAAAATATTAATTTTATGGCATTTTTGTTTGGACTTGTTTATTTATTTGAGCAAAATGAAGAGTATGTGTATGCTCTCCCCCCATCCCCTATAGTGAATTCAGGTGATCAAAAGTGCCTTTTCATTGAATTTATGCCTAGTCCAAGACATGGAAAGAATATTAACTAGGCTCTCCCCAAACCCTATATGGTTTGGGTGATCTAAACACAACCCTAAAATCTTTCCACTTATTTATTTATTTCATGCATTTGGTTTATGAAGGGGAGGTCATTACCTCTTCATGAGTTCTTTAGGGAAGCATTGACCCAAGGCTTCATCTCTCGATAGTGATAAAACCCCACTCCATAATGGGGTATACAAATTAGGGTACACATATTATGAAAGCCAAGGGGTTAAGCAACTAACCTCTCCTTTTATAATGAAGGCTTGAGTTAGGTCTGGTTAACCAGGGGATTCCACTAAGTAGTTCATGGATGGAATATTTATGCAAATGAATATACCCTTGTATGGTAAGTTAACCAATATGAAATCAATTGATGTGATACATCTCTTATGTTAGACACACTTTGGATCAATTTAGACATTTGAAAACTATAGTTTTAGTCAACCCCACTTGACCAACCATGTCAGTTATAGGATCTATGATGTTACATTTAGATGTAATGTCATTCCATCCTTTTATTGTTTGGTCTCTTTGATTCTAAAACTTTTATTTGTTTATGTCACATCATAATGAGTTTGTTTATATGCCAGTCCTTTATTTGAATAGGCATTATGCTGGCCATTTTGTCACACACCTTTTACTTAAAAACTTTTGCCAAATTTGTTTATGTGTGTCACTTGATTAAGATAGGTAATGCTATGCTACTCAAATCCATTCAAGTTTTGAGCCTTAGGAGTCTTCCAAACATACCATTGTTTACATCTTTAGAGTGTGATAACATCATTATGTTGCTCAATTTGTTTTAAGACTTATTTTCCTTGTGCCCAATGCCATGTATGATATTTTTAACCTTTGTATTGTACTATTCTATTTTTAACCTTTGTCTTTTACTATTATACCATTACATCTTGCCTAGTTTTTTGATTGTTTGAAGATGCCTAGTTTCCCAAGTTGAGTTTTTAATTAACCTTACCAAGTTCAAATTCAAACATTGACTGATTTATGTTTATTCCTTTTTTAATTAGGGCATAGACACTGATATTTATCTTTTGGGTTGTGTAAGTTAGGTTAATTCATTACCCAAATTTAAAAACTATTGCTTGGATCTTTTCATAGTGCCATTATGCTATTCAATTTTTTCTAACTTGTTTATTTAAAGAAGCCTAGTTTTCATTATTATTTGTGCCTTTATTTTGGAGAAAAAAACCTATCTATCCATATGCCTTTTGCCTTGTGCCTTATTCCAATTAACCAAATTTAAGTTTGATTCTATATTCCAAGTCTATTCTAAAGTGTTCCAAGTTTGTTAGATTAAAAGTTTGTTTGAAGGAGCCTAGTTTTCATTATTATTTGTGCCTTTATTTGGGAGAAAAAAACCTATCTATCCATATGCCTTTTGCCTTGTGCATTATGCCAATTGACCAAATTTATGTTTGATTCTGTATGCCAAGTCTATGCTAAAGTGTTCCAAGTTTGTTAGATTAAAATCTTAATTTTATTTAATGTCTATATTTTGACACCACATTTGGCTAAAAATCATATCACATACCTTGTTTAAAGTATAGATTTTGATGTTGCATTTGGACAAAAGTCCTATAACATGCATTTTTTTAGCCTAGTTTTTGATTTTGTGTTTGGCCAAAAGACCTAACAAATTTTATTTTCCTAGATTAGACTTGTTTGGAACACTTTGTCCCTAGAGTTTGGCATGCCAATTTTTATTAAACGACTTGACCTTTTATGTGTGAGCTATTTTATATTAGACTATTTTATACCATGTTTTATCACATACCATTTTGGAGACAAAACTCCCTCAAACCAAGTTAGACCAAGTTTGAACCTTTTATCCTTTGGACATCATTTTTTAGAGTTTGTAGAACTCTAAGCCTTTTTACAGAGCATTATCATTGATGTGGATGTGTTTAGATGAAAATTATAGTGGAGCCATAAACAATCCAATTTATGATATAATGGTCACACAAAATGAATTTGATCAAGACCCCTACGAGGATGATGTTGTTTTTGAGATGGATCCATACCCTCCTTACAATACTTAATCTGGGGAACAAAATGACTTTGCTTGAGACTTATAATGGGATGATGTTATTTGTGAGATAGATCCATACCATCCTTACAATACTCAATCTGGGGAACAAAATGACTTTGCTTAAGACCCTTACTGGGATACTGTTGTTTATGATACTCATCCATACCCTCCTTGCAATACTCAATCTAGGGAACAAAATGACTTTACTCCAGACCCCTAATGGGATGATGTTATTTGTGACATGGATCCATATCCTGCTTGAAATACTCAATCTAGGGAATAAAATGACTTTGTTAAAGACCCCTACTAGGATAATGTTGTTTATGATATAGATATATATCCTCCTTACAACCCTCAATTACAAGAACAAATCCATGATCCTCAAGCATAGTGTTCAGTGATACCTTCTTCCAACTAGTTGACATATAAAATTTTCCATCTCACTGATTATAGTGCTCATTTCCCCACCTATACTATTAAACCTCCTTTAGCTTGTGTGAGTTACCAAGATCCACAATGCCCTACGATTTCTATTCTAGGATCTCATCCTTTGGATTGTGTGAGAAACCAAGCTCCATAATGCCCTTTGATTATCCAATCATGAGCCATCCTTAACCCTCATTCAAATTATGTGAACTACAAAGATCTACAATGTCGAAGGACTATCATTTATATTTTAGGACCTCATACTTTAGCTTGTTTGATTAACCAAGCTCCATGATGCCCTTTCATTATACAATCATTGGCCATCCTTAACCCTCCTTCAAATTATGCTAGTTACCAAGCTCCACAATGTCTAAAGACTATTGTTTATATTATATGACTTCATCCTTTGGCTTGTGTGAGTAAACAAGCTCCATAATGCCCTTTCATTATCTAATCATTAAACATCCTTAACCCCCTTTAGATTGTATGAGATACTAAGCTCTATAATGTCTAAGGACTACCATTTCTATTCCAATACCTCATATTTTGGCTTGTGCAAGCAACCAAGCTCAATGACACCCTTTCATTATCCAATCATAGGCCATCCTTAACCGTCCTTTAGATTGTGTAACCTACCAAGCTTTACCACATTCAAGGACTACCATTTCTATTTCAGGACCTCATAATTTGGCTTATGTGAGAAACCAAGGTCCATGACACCCTTTCATTATCCAATCATTGACCATCCGTAACCCTCATTTGGATTGTGTGAGCTACCAAGCTAAAAAACATCCAAGGATTACCATTACCATTCCAAGATCTCATCTTTTGGCTTGTGCAAGTAACTAAGCTCCACAATGCCTTACCATTACCATTATAAGACCTCATCCTTTGGCTTATGTAAGTAATCAAGATCCATAATACCATACCATTACCCTTTTTATACCTCATCCTTTGGCTTGTGTGAGCTACCAAGTTCCATGATGCCCTATAATTATCTAACTATTAATAATTATTCATGTATTGCCAATTATTCCCCACTTTAGAAAACCCTTGCCAATCATCTAGCCTCAACTGAACCAATCCATACCTCTCTAACTGAGCCAATCATTTGAAGACCAAGAAATATTCAAAACTGGTATTTTAAAATTGCTTGTAAACTAAGGCTAAGAGAACCAACCAAGTCGTGATGTTTTTTTTTCACCAACCATTTGTAATAAGTCAACATGTGATGAATTACCTCTTAATACTATACCTATTATCAAGGAGTCTCGCTCTAACAAGCCAGTCTTTACTGAGTCACTTATTAATGATTATAAATTTTTTTGGGCAAATCATTACCTCAACCATATGCCTATTTTTTAAGAGCCTCCCCTTGATAATATAGTCTCTATGAAGTTATTTCTTGACCTTTTTCCTATCACTAAGGAGTCTCATTTTGACAAACCAATTTTTGTGGAGCCCATCATGCCATCATATACCATTACTTGTCCAATACCAAATATTCAATAAAACATAATTATATTAACATCCAAATTGGATGAAGAATCAAAATTAGAGTCAAGTTATATTCTTGAATTGACATCAGATTTAGCATCTAAAGTAGAATCAACATCAATCTCAATATCAAATTTAGATTCCTTTGATTTGGAATCAAATTTAGAATTAGAATATGTTTATGGTTATTACGACATTAGCTACACATTTTTTATAGATCAATTTAAATACATTTGTGATCCTTCTATGGTTTTTGAGGATGATTACTTTAGATTCAACACAATTTGTTCTAGTATCTTCTATGAGGATTGTGATGCCTCCCCCCATTCCATTACCATTCCATGTGCCATTACCACCAACCAACCTAGCTATTTTATTTACCTTCCATCTCCCACAAGTGAAAATTGGGACCAAGAAAATCATACCTTGTTGAACTACATCCATGGTGATATATCAATTAAAAAACATTAAGGGTATTAAGACCACATTCATATAGAAGAAAAAAAATATCCTAGTGAAACCTTTTTAGAGGCATTAGGGGACAATAAAATTTCAAACTCAGTGAAACATTTCCAAAGGTGATAGAAGACAATCAAAGTCAAAAGTCAATGTTCCTTAATGAATCCTTCTAAGAGGAGCTATGGGACAATAAATATAATTTCATTGGTGAAAACTTATTTGAGATGCCAATAGTTGAGCACAAAATTTATTCACTACTTGATGAAGACATTATCAAAGATGAAATCAAAACAAATTCCAATCTAAAACATAATCAGATGGTAGCTACTCTCAAGCCCAAATAATATAAAAATATGGTTGTCCTATTGAGAACATATTCAAAAATATTCAAACCTACCATATCCAAAATTACATTGAATCTAAAATTAAAAAAATTATGTGTGCCTAAAAACCTTGATATTCATTTTTTCCCAACCATTATACATTCAATTATCACCACCCTTCCATTTCCCAACCAAACCTATCATCCATTATTCTTTCATATTTACCATATCTAGCGACACTTTCATTTATAGAGGCTATACATATACTCTATCTTAGTGTTTGAAGGAGAAAAAAATCAACAACCAATGAAGATAAAAATAATATCACTTGTGTCTAAATATATAGTAGGTTTTTGATAGAGCAGTTACTTAGAAGAGGTGTGGGATAGCAATTTACATGATTGATTATTCTAGTTGTCTCATATGCTGACCAAGATGTGTAGTTCCACATCATTAGGAACAACAAAATAATTTACCATACCCAGGCTAAAACCATTTACCATGCCATTGCCATTTTCCATATACCTTGCCATTATCATTTTTCATTTTCTTGTCATTGTTCCATACCCTACCATTTACCTCACCTTACCACTTGGAGGTAACCCTCTTACCATTGTATCCAATCTTCATGTTGTTGGATCATCTTCCTTATGCCATACCATATGCCATTTTAATATGACATATTTATTAGACCAAAGCCTATTTTTAGCCATCCTACCTATCTTATTTTGATCTTGATTCATTTGGTTCTTCCCATACCTTCTATAAGAGGATTCTCATCTAGTTTTATTAGTTTTACAATTCTATGTTTAAATGATAGTCTATGAAAGTAGTGTGATAGTTAATCTGGAAAGTTATCTTTCATTCACATTATACTAGTGTTCTTGATTATAACCTCATTTGGGAAAATTAGAGTATCACTATCATGTCGCTAATTATAACCTCCTATGAGAAAATTAATATCACAACCATATGCTATTATTTCCTAATTATAACTACCTATGGGAAAATTAGGAACAACACCTTTACCATGCATTGATGAATCACCTTGCCATTACTATTCTCATTTGCCTAGCCATTTTGTTGGATTTGAAATCTTGTTATAACCTAATCAGTTCTCCCCACCTTTGGTGTGGAAAACATTACTGTGACTTGAGGTCATTTTTGGACTATGTAGGTTGTGCTCAATTCATGTTAAGGTTAGATCAGTCCCCATTTTCCATATGCTCTCACCATTTTATGAGAAACCTTAGCCAACACTTTCATCATTTTGTGTGAAAGCTAAGCCAATGTTCTCACCATTTTGTGAGTTGGACCATTTGTACCTCATAATACCCAATCAGGTTGAGAAGATTAAATTTTTTCCAAAAACATTAAATTTTTTCAAAATCCAACAACATTTGTCTTGTTTAAGCCTAATTAGTTACCCTTGGTTTGCCCTACTAGGGTAAATACATTGTTCAAATGATTTTTGTTGCTATTAATTTCAATATTTCTATTTGTTTATTTACTTTCTTGTTTTATATGTGTTATTTGTTTGTTTGTTTACTTGCTTTTTTTTTTAGTACTATTCCTTAACTCATACTATATGCATTCATTGGGTGATTCCTTATGAATTCTTCTTTAGTTCATCCATATTCATACATCAACATTGTCATCATGGTTTTTTATCATTGGTTCATTATTTTTATTGTTTATTAGATCAAGAGTTAGTCTTTATGCATATTTTGGCCAAGTTCTCATGGTGTTCTATCATGAGGCAGACCATCATGTGTTATAACAAAAATCAGCTCAAAAAGTCTTACAAGCAATGGATCCATAAAATTTTCTCCTTGGATCCCTTGGCAAATCCTCCCACCCCTCTTTGATCAAATTAACCAATTGACCATTCTAGTTGTATCAATGTGAATAAGGATGAGCATCTCCACTTTGGTAGATATAATTGAATCATTATCATTGATCAACCTTTATTCTTCTACTCATCTCTTTAATCACTTTGTGCATCCTCGTATGTCTAGTTGTTTATGGCTTCTTTAGTCGTTAGTCCATCACATCTACATTTGTGCCTACTCATATTTAATCTATGTAATAGGTTATATCCTTGAGTTATGCTTACCAATCTACCCTACTAGGGCATAATCAATAATAATTTTTTAATATTGGTCATCTTAATGATTATAACCACCTATGAGAAAATAATTATTTTGACTCATCGACCCTAACTAGGGAATATGTCATTGCCTTTGATTATAAACACCTATGGGCAAATCAGTGTCACACCTTTTATTACTGATTATAACTACCTTTGGGCAAATCAATACTTTTTAAATCAATGAAATCTAATTTGGATTAATCTCACCCATGTTTTAATTTAATTATTCTTCTTACTTCTTTTTGAGGGACCATCCATCAAACATATAATGGCCACTCCCTTGAGAGGGAATCATTATAGGCTTACCAAATATTGTTTGGAGATTTTTCTTAAATCATTATCTTCTTTTAGGCATACATGCCTTTCCTTTTTGATTACTTGAGAAGAAATTACTATGCCTATATCTTTCAACATCTTCCTAAATAGGGGAAAACTATAGACACCTAAAACTGGCCACCAATGGCTTCATCTTGACTTTAGACCGATTTATACTAACCATTACAAATTAAGCCTAGAAAGCACTAAACATCCCAAATTTTCTTGTGCATCACTCATCAAAGCTTAGAATCCAATTGAGACATACCTAATTAGGGGATCCTACCATAAACAACAAAAACCTATCATGTATTCATCTCCAAAATTCAATGGCATTACAACATGCAATTTGGCCTATAGACCAATTAAATGGGGCAAGGGCACACATAAAATCAAAACTTGGAAATGCTAAAAGCCTAATTAAAATTAATTAAAATGATAAACATAATTAAATTCCTAGTTTAATTATCCATGATCAATTAATGAAATTATAAAAAAGGAAATTTAAATATTAATGAATATCCTAAGGATTCATAATTACCTTTTGTGAGTTATCAAATATCCTAAAATATCTCACATGTGTATTCATTACTAATCATGACCATTTGACACCTTTTAAATTTATTGGGGTTAATAAAATCACTAAGGCTAGGTTTGAATCCATTCCAAGATCTAACTACACCTTAACTCACCTTGGGTTGGGGTTAGTTTCTAAACCTATAAATACAAGCCTAGACCTTTTCATTTAGAGAGATTGGAACATAGTAAAGTTATAATGTAGATTTTGGTGCAAGATTGAAATCTATAGTGTTATAATTAAAAAATCACAATCCAATCCACAAACATAGGCCATATAAGTCAATCTAAGCTAATAGTACCAAGGAGAGAAGGAGCCACATAACTCCATTTGCTAAAGACTCTTTGAGCACAAGTTAAACAAGCCAAATAAACACATCATTTGGAGTATTCAAGGAAGGTAAGATATATTTCTTATTTTACATTTTAGTTTTATTTTCAATTTTTTTTTATTCACTAATATCCCCTCATGATCTATGCATGTAAATTTTATGCATGTTAGTGTGTTTTTATTCAAGTTTTCTTATTTGTTCTAACACATGATCTAACCACCCTTCTTAGATTCATTGATCATAATTTCTATCTAAGGCTAAACCATACAAGTAATATCAAGGAATTATGTTGCCTCATGATTAATGTATTAATAAAAGTAACCTACACCTTAATTCATAAAATAAGCCCCTTGAAAGGAATAATCCACATAAACCAACTTATTGAAGACTAACATTCCAAGACCTGGTATATTTAGACCTTGGGAAAGCATTTTCCTCATGAGATATTATTCTTTTTAGGAGAGGTAGGACCTAAAAAACCCTACCTATCATTGGCCATGTAAAAACATTGATCAACATAAGGTTAAAAATATTGTTTTCATATATGTGGTATCTCACAAGTATGAATAAAAATTAACCTTGTGTGCAATATCCTTCCCCATACTAGATTGAGTGCATCAGGAATATAATGAATAGTCCTCTGACATCCATATTCAAAAACTCATTTAGGAAGTGATCACTAACTATGACTCTTAACCAAAACACTCTTGGGATGATCACTATTTAAGGCACAAAGAACATTTAGTACTAATACCATACTCAACACTACGATAAATAATTTTATTTGAGCTGCATTCCTCTCCATTTGCTAGCCACTATTTTTTTTTAAAACCTATAAAAATATATATTATAATTTTTATGATAAGGCATTAAAAAAGACATCAAATAGTTTGTAGTAGAATGTGAAATGTGTTAGCACAATAAAGGTGAAACTATCACCACCCCATGCATGTTCCAACCATTACCTATCCCTACCTTGGTATGGTCAAATATTTTCATGGAATTTGTTGATGGACTACCCAAATCATGCAAGAAATTGGTTATTCTTGTAGTAGTGTATTGAATCTCTAAGTATGCCCATTTTTTTTTCTTTCAAGCATACTTTCACTACCTCCACTATTGCTAAAATATTTATTGATCAAATTAGTCACCTCTATTGACTACCTACTTTAATTATGTGTGACTGTGATTACACTTTTATGAGTCATTTATGGAAAGAACTATTACAACACTATGGCACAAAAATTAAAATGAGTTCTATTTACCACCCACAAATTGATGGTCAAACTTAAATTATCTACAAATGATTGGAAAACCTATCTACATTATTTTATCTTTGATCATTATAATCACTAGATGAAATGGTTACAAATTTTAAATGGTGTACAATTCTACATACCATACTACCACTATGATGATCCCATATGAGTTTATTTACAGTCAGTGATGACCTTTTCATCAAACATACCTTTGAAGTAGTACCAAGATACATGTAGTCTACTCCACACTATGTACATGTTACATTATCCTTTAAACTTTCAAAGATAACCTTAATCTAGTATAAAACCATATGAAGCAATAGGTTGATCAAAACTGTTTAGAACATGATTTTTCTATTGGTGACATGGTTTTTCTCTGGCTCCAACCTTACAAGTAGTCCTCTTTAAAATTGAAAGTTCATCATAAAATTGCATCAAAATTTTATGGTCCTTATAAATTTATTTCTAAGATTGGTCCTATAGCATACAAGTTGGAACTTCCCTCGTCCAAGATCAATCTAGTTTTCCATCAGTCAATATGTTCAAACCCAAAAGACACTTATAGTTCTTGATAGTGAAGGCCCTATCCTATTAGAACTTGAATCCATCCTTGAAAGGTGATCCTTACAAAAACACACTCATATTATCACCAAGATTTTGTTATAGTAGCATGACATGCATCCAAATATTTGACATAGGAACTCCTAATCCAATTACAAAAATAATTTTCTCATATCAAGCTTTAAGGACAAAGGTTTTTTAAGTAGGAGGGCATGTAAGACCCCTTAATCATAGCTATTAATTTTTTTATTAGGTATTATTAATAAAATATTAGATGAATATGATTTATAAGTCATCCCATTTTCTATTTGTAATCATCCCACATATATGGGGGGTAGTAGTTGTCTTACGTACACCTTAAATAGAGGGCTTGTTGAAGAGGAAAGGATATATATTAAATATTTTTTATTAATCTATGCTCAAAAGAGGTTTCCCCATCGAAGAGGCCCATGATACTTTGTGGTGATATTATATTATTTCTAATACAATATTATTATTCTTTTCTATTATTTACATATTGGTTATATTATGTTGTTATATCAAATTGTCTGCTAACAAGTTCCTACCAAATCCCAATTAATCCTAGAAAAATGATGGGCACATCATCATTGTTGGGACTATCCATTAAATTCAAATATTTAATGTTTTCCAATGTTTTGGTTTATTTATTACTCATATAATTATTTATCCCAATTCAATCATAATTATACTAAATATTTATAAATAAATCATAACCACCATATTAGTTATGTAACCATCATGATAGTTTTGTTGTGCACTATGAAAATTCTAGGTTTATAAGGTTTAGAGTCATCTTTTGTAATTAGTATAAAGGAAAAATGGGTAGGAAAATAGGCCTGAGCATATTATTTATTTTTAGAGGTATTTGCATCATCATGGAATTTTTATTTAAAGTTTTACCTATATAAAATTTAGGTGTGTACATATTTCCCCTTTGGGTAGGCATCATATCTTAAATTGGCTATGGTGATTTTATTGAAAAGTGATTCACCCAATTAAAAGAGGAGGTTAGAGAACATACCTCTCTTACTTTTGGAGTGTAGTGAAGCCAATTAGGATGTTTTGCCTCGTGAAACCAAAAAATGTGAATCAAGTGTAGTATATGAAAGGAATTGAAAAACATTAATTAAAATGCAAGACAATATTATTTACCATCTATGTGGGGAATAAAAATGATACTTGGTTTGCCCTTTCAAGGGGCATAACTTAGTTCTAGAAAAATAAAGATCAACCTAAAAAGATAAAGTGAGATGAAAACATAAAAGTCAAATGAAATTGATGAATTATATGAAAATCAAGAATAATATTTCTTACCATCAACATGGGGGAAGGGTACTACCTCGGTCACCCTATGTTGATTTAAACGTACAAAACCTGAAAATGCCTAAAATTACACATAAAATAAAATAAATAAGACAAAGTATGGTAAAAATGGTAATTTTAAAATAAATAAATAAAATTAAATAGCATTTTATTCCAAATTTGAAAATCATTTTTGCTCTCCCACTTGCCAAATTTATAGCACTGGACCATATTTAACTAATTTATGATTAGAGACATATGATAAAGAGAGCATTGATAAAGGATAAAAGTAACACAAATGACATGATGCAGAACTCAAGGATAGGTTAGTTTTATCTATTTTCTTGAAAACCCTAGGTTTATTAGCTTTGATTGGAAAAATATCTAGAATAGGTCAATTTTGATAAAAAGGTATTTAAATTTTTTTAATACAACTAGATGACTCAAAAAATGTTTATTTAATAAAAATTTAGATGATTGTTTTTTTATGCTTTTTAAAGTTTAGGGGAGAGAGATATAAATGTTGGTGTGAGGTAAATAAACTAATAGTTACATAATTACATCGATAATTGTGAATCTATCATGATAGTTATGTAACCAGTTATACATGTAGATTTGTAATTTTAAAAATATCAAGATAATTTTGTAACCACCATTGTGATTGTGTAACCATTACTCTATATAGAATGATGGTTAAGAAATCACCATATAAGTTTGGTAAATTCACCCTATGTATAACAATGGTTTTTCCATAGCAGGGGTTTGATTTGGTTTTGAAAGGCTTGAATTGATCAAAATTTTCTTTTGGTGGATACATGAGACCTATTTAAGGTGGAGTGGAACATGAGAGTAATTATTATTGCCTCAAGTGATTTATTTATTGACCATTGATGAGGTTGTGTTATTAGATTGAGCTAGTATATGGAGAATTTCATAGGTGGGATTAGTTACCCCAACCAATAGATTTTTATGTGAGTTATTTACCTATTAGGATGAAGACCGAAATATGTTTGGGTTTCCATAGTGTTTTAAACTTTTAGGGTTTAACTATGTAAATCCTATGTTTAGATTAAAGGTATGAGATGTCTAAATCAATAAAATAATATGCAATAATTAAGAACTAATTTTTGATAGCATTTGAATTCCTTTAACATTCTAAAAATAGTAACAAATAGGCATAAATATAGTATTATCTGGAAATTGACAGCTATGGGTGATTTAGGTTCTAAAAATTGAGTTTTGGATAGTTATGAGTGTCATCAATAGGATTATAGAATCTGCTTACTCACTAGATAGTAGTAACCCATATGGAAAATGACACCATATTGATGTAATTTGTGCCTATAATAGTTGATTTATGATACAAACCCTAATCCTTCTTGTAAGTAAGGTATGAGCTAAAAAATTATGTTCATTATTAGGATAAGATGGACATCCTTAACACCCCAATATGAAGAGAGTTTCCTACATACCAATACTCCAAGGAGGGATCAAGCCTGATGTAGTTCTCCACACTTAAGTATTGGTATAGTGTAATTGGTGCTAGAATGATAGTGGTCATGAATATCTTGAGTTTGCTTGCGATTAAAAATTTAGAAAATCTGGGCTTATGGAAGCTCTAGATGGTAGTATGTAGAAGTATGGTAGAATAGGTATCAATAACCTTGATATTACTCAACTTATTTCATGTTTGAATAGGTATTTTATATTTATTTTTCATCTAGTGGATATAGGTCTAAAAGTCATGTATTTATAGTGTTTTTTTATCTTGTGATAATAATAAAATATGCTTAGGCCAACCTTAGGAGGGTTTAATTTTTGAAAACATATTTTTTCAAAAGAGTTAGGATAGGAGAAATTAGCACCATTTTGGGGAAACTAGTGCCATGTGGATCTAGTGTCCTTAATGTGGTATTAATTTCTAGTTGGTAGGCTATTGGCCATGAAGGGCCAAGATATAGGAATGAAGGTATAAGAATATGTTTTAGCTAACTAGGTACACCTTTGGTTAGCACAAATTTGGAAAAGTGGGATACAAGGCTCTAGTATAAGTCTAGGTCTAATCTAGGAATAGGTTGTCTCAAGTAGCACTCTTAACACTCAACTACCACTTTTAGGTGATTACATTCCTCCCCCCACTCTCCCCCCCCCCCCCCCCCCCACCCCACCCCCTCCCCCTACTTTTAGGTGATTACATTCCTCCCCCCTCCCCCCCCCCCCCACTTTTAGATGATTACATTCTTCCCCCTCCCCACCCACTTTTAGGTGATTACATTCCTCCCCCCCCCGACCCACTTTTAGGTGATTACTAATTTTGGATTGAGTTGTAATGACTATATTTGAGTATTTGAACTAAATATGGGAATGATCACAGCACACATGATTCCCCCAATCTAAGTATCTAAGATGAATCTAAGTTGAACTAATGTGAATATGAACAAAATCTGAGTATAATTATCAAACATATAGATGTATCTATGAAAACTTGCATTGTACATGGTGTTGTATTTTGGCTAATCTAAATTGCCCTAAAATTGGGGTTACTAGATAATAGTGCCATGTCTTAGATAGTAGTACCATGTGGTGATAGTGTTCCTATCTATGTTCCAATGTCTATCTAGTATGAAATCTATGTCACTATACTGATTTTTGAGTCACTATTTTCCATTGTGTTTACTTGTCTATTTTTTTAAAACTAAGCCTATGTGCTAAAAAATGTTCTATGAATGCAATATAGGATCCTGATCCTTGTGACAAAACCCTATGAATTCAACCTCTCTTTAAGGTAGTTGTTGAACCTATGTAATAATTATACTCAAAATAAATATCTCTACAAAATATGTGTTAGCTGGAGAATATATGATAACTACATGATAATATAATATAATGTGCAAAAATAATATTATAATGTAAGAGAATCTAAGCATAGGTATGTAATGTAATATTTATGTCATGTCTAACATTACATAAGGGTGTCAAGATATATGTAATTAATGTATGTAATAATAAATTTGAGTAGCTAACTAAGGAGATGAGGTATGATGTCCATCATGACACTAAGTAGGAAGGGTAGATTCATGAGGTCCTTAATGTCATTGAGAACTAGTGTGTGTAACAAGCAAATAAAAGTGTCATTTCCATGATGCATATAATAAAACATACATACAAAACACATAAGGCACACAAAATAGGCTAAGGGGCCAAAATACAAGGGACATGGGCACATGCCACTAAATTTGAGAAAATAAAACATACAAGGACATGTTCAAATATGTAAGCAACAATTAAGTTGGCTTAGATTCACATATAAGGACATGGTCAAATGTTTACATACACAATCAAGAAAGCACATACAAGAGACATGGGCACATGTCCATGGCATACATGAATAGAAGTGGAATAGAGCCAAATAATAATGGAATATTGAAATGCCCTTAAATAAAAGAAGTATGGAAAATAAAATCAAATCTAAACTATGAAATTTAGAAATGAAATCATGCATGAATGTATTAAAAATTCATTGTAGGACCTAAGATGTACATATGTTGATTCTAAAGTAGTAATAGTCAAGAAAAAATATGAGTATGAGTAGCAGTGTTCAAAATCAATATATAACAATGTTAAAATTGGAATGTATAGAATGTATGGATATAACTTAATAATAGAAACATTGTATAAGATGTCCCTAAGTGGGTATATGTATCAAATTAATAAACCTAGATTGGTATATATGCCCTCAATGGGTAGATGATATCAAGTCTGGATCAATGTAGTGAACCTGAGTCCTGTAAGCAATTTGTAAACACTTAACAATAACAAGTGAGGCATGTATGTATTATAAAACTAGATATACTAAGATAGCTAGAATATATAGTGTCTAGAAAGTATAATAAGTGTAAACATATCAATGCATACAATCTATAAATTTTGTGTTTTCTAAGTAATATTTGAATATTATTATGTTTTGGCATGCTATATTATTTTTATATTTTTTAGATATTATATATATACAAGCAAATGAAAATAAATTATGTACAAGGATCAAGAGAAAATAAAGTATGTAGAAGAGGGTATGAACCATACTAACTGATAAGTCTCATAGGAGACTCACTATCACTATGACTTGTGTCAAAAATAAGAATGGTAATATCTCATGTAGTGTGAATGATATGTTATAGTTGAATGTTGATGTAGTAGGAATTTGAGTATTATTCATCATCAAAATCATAATAACTTGGGATCTTAGAGGTAATTGCCTAAGATTGTGGAGTTAATCTTTCCAAATTGTGCTTTGGCATATTGATTGTGATTTTTCCCTTTGAAACTATTCTTATTGTATACATATGGTGTTGTGGAGGCTCTTTTTATAGAAAGCCTTGTTTGAGAGTGCTTGTTTCCTTAACATGATTTTAAATTTGCAACTTAAGTTATTTATCTTTCTATAACATTTCCTATGTCTAGATATTTTAACTTGATAAATTATATCTTTGAATGATTTGCCTTAGGATGTTTAATAAACCCCAAACCTTGTTGACCAATATTATCAATTTAAAGAATAGGAGTAGTGATGACTTGGGCTTGCTTGCCCAAACCTTGACCATGATAATCAAACTATGGGAGATATTTATGACAAGAATCATACCAATTTTAAAGTTGAGCCCCATTTGGAGAGTTATATTTACATATTTTGCTTTCTTTACATGTCCTTATTGTACTATTTCTTTCTTTGATTGTAATTTGTGAACCTTTTGTTGTTATAAGTTATGCTTTAGTATCTATATTTGTACTATTTCTAAATTTGACCCTTTTTGAATTGATAGATGTACCATTATATGTTGTTTTGATGATGTGTTATTGTGTGAGTTGTATGCATCCAATATCTATTGTATTTTCTATTCAATGTTAGACATAAATCAAGGTGGTGCCCATGCATTATATGATATGCACAATAATATTTAGATCTCCTCACTAGGTGTAGATGGGGTAGGTTAATAAACTTAGATTTAATAATTTCCCTTAGTACCTCACTTGAACTCTTATTTGACCTTTGAATTCCTTTTAAATCACTAGTTATATATGTACTTTTTTGTGATTTTGTGTTTTGATATTTAATGCTATTTGTCATAAATTGACTAGGTGAAGATGCATATACATGTTTTACACTATTATGACCTAGAGGCCTTTGTCTTGTAAATTAATTTTAAAATATTGTAATATTTTCATGTAATAGTTAATTCTAATTTTGTAATCTTGAAATTATCTTATTCATACTTATAATTTGATCACATAGAGTCTCACAAGTACAAACCCTAGATGCTTTTAATTGAACATGTAGGTACACACCTTGTAGGGAATAGGTATGAATAGGCTGAGTATGGGGATTAGTGGCATTGGTATAGGCTAAATCATATCATGTATAGTGATAGAATGGACTTGGATAGAGGTAAAGTAGTTATCACCCTCATGGAGATGAGGAAGAGAAGGAGAATCTTTCCTCTAGATAAGATATGACATTGAAACTTGAAATATAGTTATTAGTTTATGTGCTAAATCCTTTATGTGTGTATATATTTAATAGTTAATAGAATTCCACATTGGAAAAATATAACATGCTATGAAATATGACATATATTGCAATTGATAAAAAACATCATCTATACATGTGTTTATGTTTTTTTTAGAATTAAGTTTTGAATTAAAGGGAATAAGCATGTAAATGAAAGTATTAGACTTTGAAATAAAAAAATATTAATTTATTATATAATTATGATCATGATTATATGAAATACAAATTATAATATATATGGATCTAAAATCTAAGTTCTATAAATGTAAACCCAAGGGTTAGGGTTTTGAATTAGGATTGCTTTGTAAAAAATTAAATAAATTAAACCTTAATGTGAGATTGATTTAATGATCTAGGTTATTCCAAAAAATAATAAAAATAGAAGTTTATAACCCTAATTTAGTTTCCAAAAATTTATAAAAAGTAAAACTAGGGGTTTAAGCAATATTTGAAGTAAGTCAGGTTCACAAAATGTTTTAACCTTTTAGGGTTTTACTATGTAAATCCTATGTTTGATTAAAGGGTTGATTATTATAAATTAGTGAAATAATATGCATAAAATAACCATTGATTTTTTACAAATTTTGACTTTCTTAAAATAATAATAAATCTATACAAATAATAAAGGCTTATCTAGAAAACACATGACATGAAATATTTGAGTGCCAAAAACTGAGATATGAATAGGCATGAGTGTCATCAATTATATCCCTAGTCAAATAATCTCTTGGATAGTAGTGCCACATTTGGATAGAAGTTCCATGTGGCTTTAGAGTCTTGAAAATGGTGCTAGTGTCTTATGTGAATGACTGTTCCTAAATTTTGGGTGTACCTAGACCTATGTTTATTGGTTATGTTCTTGTGCACATGAAGTTTATAACTCTATATCATTCCTTTAATATCTGATTTATGATGCAAACCCTAATCTTCCTTGTAATTAAGGCATGGGATAAAAATGTGTGTTCATTAATAGGATAGGGTGGACATCCTCAATAACTTGCTATGACGAGAGTTGCCTACATACCAATACTCTGAGGAAGGATCATGCCCAATGTAATTATCCCCACCTAAGTACTGGTGCAAGTGATGTTATAATGATAGTGGTATTTAATGCTTTGAGTTTGCATGAGATTGGAAATATGAAAAATCTAGGATTATGGTAGTTGTAGATGGTAGTATAAATAAGTAGGGCAGAATAGGGATTAATAGCATTGATTTTCTCAACTTATTTTATGTTTGAATAGGTATTTCACATCTATTTTACATCTAGTGGATAGAAGTCTAAAATTTATGTATTTATAATGTTCTATAGCTTGTGTGGATAATAAAATATTCTTATCTTGACCTTAAGAAGTTTAAATTTTGAAAATACATCCATTTGTGAGAGTTAAGACAAGGTACATTAGTTCCATTTTGGTGACACTAATACCATATGATTGTAGTGTCCTTAATGTGAAGCTAATGTCCAACTAGTAATATACTAGGTAAGGACTAGGATATATGAATGAAGGTCTGAGACTATGTTTTAGCTAATTAGGGACACCTGTGGTCCACACAAAGGCTAGAAAAGTGTGATAAAAGGCTCTAAGATAGGTATAGGGCTATGCTAGGAATATGTTGTCTCAAGTATCACTCTTAACACTCAAATACCACTTTTAAGTGATTACAAGTACCTATAACTGAGATCCTTTAGCTCTATATACCTATCTTTGAACACCACCCTATGGAGTGGTTAATATTAATGGCTGCTATTGGGCCCACCATGTCATATAGGCTACGTTGATTCCTATATCTACTAGACCTCCTATGTAGGCCTAGGACATTTATGGAATCAAACCTAAGCTAGCCCCTACCTCTTACCAATCCTCTATTAGTCCCCATTGAAATCTCTCTCTAGTCACATGGGAGGAGTGATATGGCCCAACAAGTACATTATGCTACAACCTAAACTGACACTGCACTTTATTTGGTTTTTAGATTTTAGTAGTATATTATTAGTGTCTAGTGATATTATAAACTATGGTCATGTATAATCTATACTAATCATCCTCAACCCGTTGATATTGAATATCTAAGTAGGGCCTCTAGGTTAGATCTACCTATATCATCTAATCTAGAGGCCACTTAAAGTATCATAGATCCCCTATGTCTCCTATGTTTAAGACCCATTTGATACCATATATACACCATCAAGTCATCTTACCTCCTCTGATCACACCACCTATTTTTATCTCAATATAAATATGATTCCACACCTAGACATGGAGTAATGTGGTTTCACCTATACTAAATCATCCTCAGTAAACTACATAGTGTAGATTATGGTATAGATGTGACAATATGAAAAGGTCCCATGAAAATATAACACTACTATAACATATCCCTCACCACTCCTCTTAGACCTATATGGAAGAACCACATGCTCTTGTCAGGAAATAGAATGTTACTGATAACATCCCTTAGAATAATCACTACCCTATTAACTATTATTGGTAGTGAAGAATCAACCTCCATGGCCTCATCTCTTGGTATGTCCATAACCAACTCAATCTCATCAATATCTAAATACCATCTCCTACCATCTCAATATCAATGTGACCTATGTAATCCTCCAAAACCTTGTATTTGAGACCTGGTGCTAACTAGTATAGTGGTCATCCTTTGATTAGCACTCATAGAATACACCATACATCCTCTAGTTTAATGGTTAGATCTCTTATTGGTAACTAGAATGTAAATGTGTCAGAACACCATCTATGATAGGGAACTAATAAATGTTAAATCTAACCTGATCATTGGCATCTTCACCATGTATAAGAGTGCAATAATTGTAAAAAATATTCACATGTCATCCATACATACTATCGACTATCATAATATGTGGGACTACTTCTTGCATGATATAAGCACATCTACCTACTCATACAATTTAATCAAGATATCTAAATTAAATAATTTTTATCTAATTTAATCACATTATACTTGCTAATCAATTATATTTTCTATCACCATCACTTCATTAACTCATGTTGAACTTAGTTATCCACTTTCTCATTTTTCTCTCTGATCAATTTCTTTTTTTTTTGTATTTTTATGGTGAATTCACCATTTAATAGGTCCATTTGACCATTTACATGGTGAATTCACTATTAATTCAAATCCTTTTTTCATTCTGCATGGTTAGGCCTTTTCACCATTTTCATGGCAAGTTCATCATTTATTAGACCATTTCACCAATTGCTCGACCATTTTTTATTTCCAAGATCATTTTTGTCATTTGGAAAAATTACAAGTCTATTGGTCATTTTCATAATTTTTGAGGCTAATTATCCATTTCTATGGTCAAATTCATCATTGTCCCAAAATTGCTTTGTTCTGTTTCACTATTTGGCAAAATCACCATTTTTGAGTGTAAATTCACCATTTGCATGGTCAAAATCATTTTTTTCACAAATGAAATCATCATTTTCATGATCAAATTTGTCATTATGAAAATAGTGAATTCATTATTTCACCTAATTCTACATATAATAAATGCACTTAAAGGCAAATTAATCAAAGAAAAAAAAACCTACTAGTGGTCCTGCTCCCCATGGTCATATAACCTCTCAAATGTGTTCTAGAAGAGATCTTAGATGTGGTCTATGAGCCATTTTATGTAGGTCACTTTCACGTAAAATCTTAGAAGTAAATTTTTTAATGAATAACATAAAAATAAATCAATTTTACCCCCTAAGGTGAATATATAGCCTTTTATTCCCAATTTGTTTTTCCCCAATAGGACATGGTATGTTGTTATTCTTCTATAAAGGCTTATTTTTAGCCCCAATGTCCATTTTTCCTCCAATTTTCACAAATATATTTATTTTAATATTATTATTTTTGAATTTTATACATTATCATTTCATCCTTTCACAGGTGCACTCATCCAAAAAAAATGACTCTCCCCTTGAAGGGTCATATAGGGCTTACCAAGAGACATTTTGAGACATGTTAGACCCTGTTTGCTAACACATTTAGCAAAATCATCAAATTTAACATTGGTTATTTTTCATCTAAATCATTATGAGCATCTTGTACACTAATTTTAATGATTTTTATCATATCTGAGTATAAGTTACTTTGTCTATGTCTTGCAACACCTACTTAAATAGACTCAAATGTAGACACTCCATTTTAATCACTTCCATGTCAAAATTACAAAATGAAAAAAAATCTCACAAATTGTACACAAAATGGTCTAGTATCATCTATTCATCCCAATTTCCTCTATCCATCTAATGTACGAGTTTGAATTCACCTTGGGGCATCTATAGGTATGATAATTCACCATATTAAACCTATTTAGTTATCATTCTATTCATTTTCTCTGATCAATTATTCTTCTCTGATCAATTCATTAATTCTCCTTATCCAATTAATTAATTCAAAAATTCCCCTTTTATAATAATTTCCTTAATTAAATCTTCATATTAAGTTAGCCACATTGTATTAATTAAAATGATTTTGATTAATTAAATTAATCATTATTCTAACTGTAAATATATGAAAATGGAACTATAATTTATTTTTAATTTTTAATTCTTATTTTCGTTCTCCTTCTAAAGGGTATCTTAATTTGAGAAATAATATTGAGATCATATGGAATATCCTTTAGTGATCCTACAAATTAATAAATTAAATAATATGAGGGATTATTATCCAACCTTCATCTTGGACACAAGATGAAGGGCACATAATTAATCTTTTGATATATTTTAGTGATTATTATCAAACCTTCATCTTGGAAACAAGATGAAGGGGCACATTGATGATCCATGTGTTTATCAATGTTATTTATTGAGAATATCTCTCCACCCTTCATCTTGGAAATAATATGAAAGGCCCACATTGAATACTACAAATATATTTTGAGGAGAATTCTACACCTTCCATCCTGCATGCAATATGGAAGGCTCATATTCATCCTCCATAGGATATTTTGAAGAGCCTTCCTCCACCCTTAATCCTAGACAACATGAAGGGATCATGTTATCAATCCATGTACAAATCCTTATGTCTTATTAATGATGCATTTTAAACCTTCCATCTTGGAATCAAGATGAATGGTCTTCATTAATTATAAATTGATTTATAAATACCCTTTCCATTTTTAATTTTCCATGCTCAAGTTTAATAGTGAAGCTCTATCAATTTATTAAGATAACTTGTCCATAAAACTTCTATCAATTCAATTATTCAAGGTTTTAAATAGGAAACAATATAAAAAATAAAATTCCTAGAGACTTATTGCAACTACATCTGAGCCACATTTGATTATGACAAGGTGAAAGATCCTTGAAAGGGAAGGAAATAATGATTTGTTTCTTATTTTGATTTTAGTTTCATTTAGCTTTTCCTTATTTTATGAGGCATTGGGCTAGAGGTTCTAGAAATGTATATGGTTTTTGATTGTATACTCAATTATAAAAGTTTCTAACCCTATAGTAATTAATAATTTGGCCTCCTAGGCCATATGCTAACCCTTACAATAAAAATCTTTTAGGATAACCCCTCTAATATTGCTCATGCTATCTATAACTTGTCATGATATCCTAAATTCTCCTTTAAAGTCATTTTAACATTGATTAAGGTTTTATATTTGTGCTATTCATTTATATCTTGGGTCCTTAGGTGATATAATATGCCCTCATAATTATCCTTGAGTGATAAAAAAGTTTTTTAATCATACTATGAGGTTAAAAGGGTGATTTTTTCCCTATTTGACAAAGTTAAGGATCTATAGTAGAAGTTATGGTAGTTTGACAAGATTAAGGTTGATAGTTCTCATAGTTTTAAGCTTGTTTAAAACATTTCAAGAAGAGAGAGGTTTTAAAACATTATATAATTGTGTTAAATCCTTGTTTTAATTCATGACATGAGGCCTAATATGTACACAAGGTTATTTTCTGTCATACTTAGCCAAGCCTAATTTAAAACATGATTCATCCTCTAAACCATCAAATGATCTGCCAAACATGTTATATAAGCCAAATTACATTGTGACACATTTGGAAAAAGGTATATTTTAGGTGTTTAATTATTTATAATGGTCTTAAAATGGTACCATTTTTATCTTATAGTCATGAATAGGTAGTTTCATATCATAAAGAGTCCATTTTAGAGCCAAACCCACCTTTTATTTCATCAAATGGGCCCCACACATGGGAAAGATGAATTTATTAAACTCCCTATAACCATACCATATATTTTAAAATGTCACTCAACTTATAATTTACCTCCTTCTTCCCTCTAATGGTGTTTCAAGACCCGAATCATGAAAAAAATGCAAAAAGGTGTTTGTGAGTGTTTTTGTAGGTTATACAAATCTGTACAGTCAATTCCATACAAGGGAGATTATATATTACATTATGGATAATGGAAATAATTATAGATAAATTTAACCTCCAAAATATGAAAAATTATCCAAAACCATTTCATTTTTCCAACCGAGCTCTTTGGCAACCATGGACAAGCTTTTAGGTTTATGTTCAGTCTATAAAGCAGAGAGAATATGGTGAAATAATATATTAGGAAGAGGAAAGATGTATATTGAAATTAAAATTATGATAATGGAAATAATTATAGATAAATTTAACCTCTAAAATATTCAAAATTATCCAAATCCATTTCATTTTTCCCACCGAGCTCTTTGGCAACCATAGCTTTTAGGTTTATGTTCAGTCTATAAAGGAGAGAGAATATGGTGAAATAATATATTAGGAAGAGGAAAGATGTATATTGAAATTAAAATTATTATTAATTAGTCTAAAAATTCATTTCTTATACTCTATGAATAATAGTTAAGAATATGGGTAGTCAAAATGTCTTCTTCATCTATGCAAGGGTCAAAATTGCATTGATTTTGGTACACTCTTGAAATTATTTTGAAAATTTGTGTTTGTATGAGTGTTTAACAGGACATAAAGGTCCTTAAATGGTATTCATAACCAATATTTCACATGTTTTATGGTGTGTATTCAAACAAATATTCTTTTTTTCACTTTTGTAGATTGCAAACAAAGTCTCTCTATATTGGATAGTTTTTTGGTACATAAGATGGAAGTGTTTGGTGGTTTTAGGTTGAATGAGAAGTTAATTGAGGCCATTAAATCCATATTTTAATCCCAATCTCAACTTATTAATTATTTAAAACAAATCCATTAGTTTCTACCTAATGTAATTATCATTCATGGATATGATCTCCTTTACAAAGTGAGGACAAAGTAACTACAAAGAGTCTTTTAGTTATTTAAATATACACATAAGTTCCTTCATGTTATGTTCAATCAATATTATATTACCATCATTCCACTTATTACCTAAAATTTTAATACATACCCATTCTCATACTCAACCCTTGAGGGACTAACCCTCATATAGGCACTTATAGACCTAAGGTAGTCCAAACAAATGAACAACTATGGGATAGGGTCTAGAGAGGTGTTGAGAGACCTGAACGAGAAGAATAATGGTATATAAATAAACATGGAATATTAAGGGAATATGTTTAATATATATCAATATCATCAATTCTTACTTAAACCCTTGAGACATAGGCTCAATCAAACCTTCAATGCAAATATGGTTATGATAGTAGATTTGGAGAGGCATTGATGATGTGAGAAGATTGTGGAAGTTTAGAAAATTATCAATATAAATAAGATATAACTATCAAAACTTATGTCACTCAAAGGATTAAAGGAATCATCAATTCACCCCTTAAGAAAAGTATACACACTTAAGAGACCTATGATCACCACCTACAGACCTGATTGTAGGAATAGGGTCATTGAGTAGAATAAAGGAAGACATGAGAAACCATACAAAGAGTTAAAGTGAAGGAGTGATATAAAAGTTTCATAAAGGTCTTAAATGAATTGTTATGGTAGTTTTAACCTTTTAAATAAGACAATCATAGTCAAGATCAAAATAAGAGGGGTCAAGGTGTGGAACCCTACAAGGGGATGAAGTGAAGAATAGTTGGAGGTGTCCTAAATTATTTTACATGTTTTCTCAACATTTTAAATTTAGATGGTGTAGTCTTATAAAGTTACAAGAACAACAATAAGAAAATAGACGTTGTAAGCCTAAGCTATTATTTACATTCCTATTCATAGAATTTGAGGATGAATTACATACTCAGGAGTGTTTAAGGTTTGATAAAATTATAGGAGGAAGTTAAAATTAATAAAAAACTTTAAAAGACGATTAGGACCTCAATTTGGTGAAGGAAAGGCTTGTTACTCACACCTACTCAACCAAGATATAAGACTGCCACCTATGAGTAGGTTCATGGGTAAAACAATGAAAATGTGATGAAATATGATGTGAAGAGTGTAAAAGAAAGACAATAAATGGTTTTTAATTGCTTCTCAATGGTTATAATACCATCTTGAGTATTTTAATCCTTGAATATAATCAAAATATTAACAAGCTATTAGGAATCTTAGGCCTAAACATAGAGGTTTAGGTAAGACCTTGGTAAGAAGAGCTAAGTTCCTTGAGACTTGAATAAAAAGTGAATAATGAGTATGTAAAATGAGAGGAATAGGATTTTATATCTTAAGGATTTCATTCCAAATTTATATCTTTGGTCCTTGAGATAAACCAAAAATAGCCTAATGGCCTATTAGGTCTAAATTGGTATCTACAAGCCTATAGTTAGAAATGTAAACTATCTATATGTTTTATGGGTGTTTTAAGGGTTAAAAACATTAGATAAGTAAGTAAGGAAAACATAAAAAAGGTTATTATATGGTATAATTATTATTTGAGGCAAAAATGACACTAAATTGAGCTACTAGGGCTACACAAGCCATATTGCCCATAAACCCTAGACAAGGAGATAAGGGTATACAAAAGATACGATTGAAACTAATACATGATCCCAAAGATTTTTCCATTTCATAAGATCATGTTGTATTGTTCTCAAAATCCATCACTACTAATTAAGGGCTAAGAGAGATTACTCAGGTCACCAACACTCAGGCTTGGTAGTAGTGTCACTTAAGGCAGACCATGGGAGAGAGAATGAAATGGTGATTAGAGTAGATAAAGACAAGTACAAATAATGTAAAATAGGTGGAAAATCTTCTATAATGGCATTTAAATCATTGGTGAATACCTATGGGTAACTCAGGGCCTGAAGGGTAGTCTAAAACTACCAGGCCTAAAACTAATCTTAGGTCTCAAGACGCCACCTTAACCTTAGTGGTATAACCAGATCCCCCAACCAAATTTAATATCATGATAAGGTGTGAGGTGATTTTACAAGTCTTAGGGAGAGTTTTTTAGGTAAAGGAAAATAATAAAATGTCAAAATTGGTCTTAAGACTACCCTTTATCTCCATAATCCTGAGAAATTACCTCAAGCTACTAATCCAAATGCTCATATCTTTCATAGTAAAGTAAATAAATTATAGTGATATTATGGTGAGTTTAGGACCCAAATTCACTTGATAATCATGGAGGAGAGAGTGGGATTTAAAATCCCATTTCTATGAACCATCACTAAGACTTCAACCATGTCCAAAAATCTTGCAAGGAGCTTGAAGTCTACCATCTTACACTCATATCTCATTGTACAAGATAAATGAAAAAAACAGTAGTTAAAGGGTCTTAGGGGTGTTTATGGGATCAATATAAATTTATAAAAGTTTGGGATTGGAGGTCTATACTTTATGAACCATCGTTAAGATGGTAGACCTCCAAAACCCTCCTTAAACCCTAAGACATACCCAATTTGGGAAAACATGATACGTTTGAACTAAAATGCCTTTATTTGGATTGGAAAACATATAAATCACATGTTACACTCAAATAAGATGCCATATATGGTACTAAGCTATATGGATAGGTGTATGGACCTCTTATAAATCATGTTTTTATAGGGTTTTATGATGGTTTGAGGGTAAAAAGTTGTTTTAGGGAGTTGTAGATCATGAAATGGGATATTTTTAGACTTGTTTCACATTTCCAAATCATCCATAATTAAAAATTATACCTAATAATGTTCTTATAGGTTTTTACCAAATGACAAGTCTTGAAATGTAGGAAGGAGGTGGCCTAGTCACTTAAGTAAGGTAAATTTATAGGTATGAGTTGCTTGAAAAACCTAAGTAATGATATAAAATATTTTTTAGACATTAAACCCACATATTCACATGTTTTTTAAGAATTATGCATGTTTTCATGGCCACCAAACGCCTACCACTAAGCCACTAGGCCTAATTGTCTAATTGAGCCTATTTAGTCAACAAAAAGGAAGTTGCATATTAGAATAGAGGGATATTGGAGGAGTCAATAAAAGGCCATTAACACCTTTTAACTATATCATGAGGGTAGGTAGACACACTTTTCATATTCATCATAAATAATAGGCAATTTTCTTAGCCTAGTCAACATGCAAAAGGAGGTGGGCTACCTAATGACCCATGAGGGCTAACTAAAGCATAATTTACTTATGTAAATTTCAAAAGGGCAGAGGTGGCTGGTAAAATTATGTGATCATGATATTAATAGAGTAAACCAATCTTGTAAAAACCTTCACCACTATATCTCCATATCACACTCTCCTTAAAGACTACCATCCACTAGTAAAGGCAACGCATGGAAGGAGAAGGAGATTATTATAACTATTGTAACTACTATGTGAGTGGAATATGATAATTTATGACCTATTATATCCAAATGCACACCAATTTATCTCTCTTTTTATTGAACATTTTAATATATATTTAGGCCTTAAGGCTATTGTAGTTATCCTTCACCTGGGTATGAGGAAATTATGCTTGGATTTACATTTTGTAAACATCTTGGATTTATAAATTAACTATTAAAGCTCCTTAATTTTGGTATATAGTGTGTTATTTTATTTTTTATATGAATAGGTGGTAGGTTTATCTCCCATTATAGGTCCTTGTCTCACCTAGATGCTAGTATATGTGTTATGCATGTCATATGATGTGCAAGAGTGTTGGTGATTGAGTTTGAAATGGAATCTAACTGGTAAGTACCTTAGATCAGACCTTCCTATCATGACCCTCAAATTATAGACATCCAACATAGTCTCCATGTGAAACACTATTGCATATCAACTCTTTAAGATAGTAGTTTAGTTGTATGTCTAGTTCATTAGTATTATTTGAGAAAAATTGAGTGGATAATCAAATTGGATCATCACCATACTTAGTACATGCTTTACTTTTCACGTTTTCCATCTATCCATTTTCACCAAAATAAATAGGTCGTAATGATTTGATCTTGAATGGATGCCCCAAGGGATATAGCCCCATAACCTTGAGGTTTGGTCCTCCTATAGGTCACCCATTATGTTTAGACCAATCCCATGTTACCCAAAACTTGGAGGTAGGCATGGAAAAACGCTTCTTAGGGTGCAGTTTGGAGTGTTAATAGTTATATCATGATTTTTGGGACTACATTCAAATAATTGGAGCACTCACTTATAACACTTGGTCATATAAGAGAACTTTAAACACTTGAGTAGTAGATTGGTAGTCAGATCTCAAGTTGAGAGACATCATAAGGTCATCATCTCAAGGGTAAGAATAACTATTATTTGTAGTTTACTTTGATTTTTAGTTGTATCATGATGTTTAGTGGTTGCATATGGAGAAAAATTATATCACACACCTCATTATCAATAGACCTATAATCCCTATCAACACTATATTGACCCATATCATCCCTATAATGAGTCTCTTTATTAAAAATATTTTCAAACACCTTGTGAGCCTTATCAACCTCTTTGGTAACCAACTTATCCTCTTTATATGTTATATTTCTTCATGAGAAATTTTATAAGTGGAAAATGTAATTAATTTCTCTTGGTTTTCCTCATGATATTGAAGATGAACATATGTTCATGGATTTCTTTTTTAAAATTACTACAAAAAGACAAGATCAAATTTGTGAATTTTATCTTTGTAACATATTATTGGGCCACCAATATAGTTTTTTAGTTAACTTGTTTATGGGGTAAACATAATTACATGCTTTCTTTTCCACCATGAGAAATCAAACCACTTAGGAGTAACAACATAATCAATTCTTGGAACTAAAGAATAATATAGGTCTATGTATGAGACCTTAGTTTATAGAAACCCACAAACTTCTTTCTACCTTTCAACCTATGTATCATATGTACATGAAAAAAAGTAACATGAGTTAATAAGATAAAATGTTTCAACATTTTAAGATTTTGTTAGCCAACATTCTTCTATCTCTATCAATGCAAGTATGTCTAGATGGGAGACTTTGCCTATTACCTTAAAACACAGGGAAGTTATGAGTCTGACCATATTAGTTAGAGTATTTTGAGAGCTAGGGAAATTACTTAGATTATAACCCAACTCTTGGAAGGAGGGTCAAATTTTTATATTAGAATTATATTTAGGCCACCCATTCTTATTTATCCCACGTCTCCTTGGTAGAATTGGCATGATCAGACATAAATAGAATTTTAAGCATGGTTACATATTTTGGTAAGATATTTGGGGTCTTTTCCTAGAAATAATTATGAATGTGGACAGCAATTTAAAAATTATGACCTCAATTAGCACTTGGAATTTGAACTCCTAAAATGAAGAATAGTTCTCCCACTGGTTTTCAAGAAGTCTTGTAAAAGGTAAAGTATGGGGGAAAAATGATGATCATTATATATATCTCATATAAACTATCTAAAAGTGTTGTCTCTTAGTTATATATTGGATTAAATTTAATAGTTAAGGTCTCATATAAGTAAGAAATGAGTAGAATTGTCTTTTTTTCACATGTGATACATTGTTGATTCTCTAGCTTGTTATTTTTGTCTAACTTGGATAAAATGAGCACAATTTTGTATACATAGATATATACATATGGTGGGATTATTTTGAGGAGGAATATATAGTTTTGGAAATACCTTTCTAGAAATAATTTTGAATACTTAGCATATAACACATTGATCTTTGAAGATCCTTAGTCGAGATCTGAAGATCTACAGTTCCAAAGATCCTCTAAGGATGCTCCAAAGACCTATCCAACCATGCTACAAATATACATAGACACACTCCAAAGATGCCTAGCTATAATCTAGAGACAAATATATTAATTCCAAATATATATACTATACATATATATATTTGACTTATTTAGATATCTTCTTTTAGATATTACTATTCATAGTAATGGTCTAAAATGATCTGAATATAAATCTAGATATCTACAATTTTGAATAAGTGGATTGGATATTTAGATTACCAGATTTTGTATTCTAAGAATAGTCATTGAGATGTGCTTTAAATTCATGTCTCCTTCTGATTCTAGGGTAATCAGACACTAGATAATAGAGAACATAATAGAGAGAAGAAACATTCAAGTGTAATTTCATAAAATCTATATATGTTCCTTTTTAAAATGAATTAGTAATAAAGTTTAGCATTCCATTCCATTACTGAGTAAAATTTGATCCTATTTTGAGGAAGGAGAAAGGGCCCACTTCTCTCCAAAGATCAAGATAATTGGTAGTTTTAGTTTATAGTTTAAAGTATATTTATTTTGATTCAGGTATGTTTCATTTTACTACAAAGTGTGATTTCCCTTTTCATACAAGTGTGTTTTATTTTAATTCAAGTGTGATTTCATTAAATTAAAAGTTTATTACAATTTAATGCAAGTGATTTTTATTTATGAAAAGTGTGTCTTTCAATTCTCTAAAAAGTTAATAGGTAAAGTTTGTTAACTCATCTCCATATTCAAAATTTGTGAGGAAGCAGTCTAGGTAACAATAGGCAATCAACATTCTCACATTAAGAAATACAACACTATCCTACCCAACTAAGCAAATTGAGTGAGGACACTGTAGTGTCTTATGTTGTATGTTTAGGTTTTGGATGTTGATGGTGTGAATGGAAGAATCCTTTTAAAAAAGAATGACATAGGGGATATTTAGTTAAAAAAAATTCTAGATTTACTTTTTTTGCAACATAGAATTAGAATCTTATTTGTTGTCCTTAGGATATAGACATCAATAACAGAGTAAACCCAAACAATAATGATTTTTTTACTTAAATATCCAACATCTCATTACATATAGCCTTGGACACTAGTCTTGATTGAAAATGACACTAATCTATTGACTAGTTAAATGAAAGTTATAAGGAGAATGTATCACATGGTGGGGATTAACACACATAAAATGTATGGACAAGAGATACATAACAACCTAATTAGGAGTATGAGGGCCTTACTATAGAAATTTAAGAGGGAGTGGGTCATGAAGGGTAATTAATCAAAACTAAATAGTGACATGTTAGATATAGGTGGTCTGATTATAGACATATAAGAGAAGATAATAGTCCATGAGAGACAACATATCCATTTCTACTAGACTCATGTGATCTCTTTCATCCCACATCATTCCTATACTAAGAATCTCATCCTCCCTCAAGAGTCCAAAATAAGTTATTTTCAAAATCTTCTGAGTCCCTCATAAATCCCTCAATCCTTCCCTACCTGGAAGTTCATCCAAGAAACTATGATTAGGGGGGAAGAAGTGTATGTTGAGAGGGTTAAGTTATATGTTTTAGATTAGATCTTTTAGGGCCACTCCCTTCCCAATCAACTTAAAGAGATCAGTGATTAGACTAGACTAGACTTTGAGGCTGACCTTGATAGATAAATTAAACTTGCAAATAATAGTCAGTGGTAGAAATAGAAACAATTCCATCTTATAAAAAGGTACCTTCATTCCTTCCCTAAATTTTAACACAAATAGTAGAGGGATATCATAAATCTAAGTTTCTAACTTGGAAATAAGTAGTGCAGTCAAAGGGAAAATAAGATGAGTCAATCTTACATCAAAGTGTTGTATCTAAAGACAAATTTGAAAACATTCAACTCCCACCCATACTTCCTCAAGATCTAAAGACATTACCATCATGGAGGTCCATTAAAGATAACGTGTAGAAGAAATATGAGGTGATGGTGGTCAAACATGAGTAGCTGAATGAGCATAATGAAGCATTTATAACACCACTAGATTTGAATTATCTTCTTGAACTCTCTCAAGGATTTTACATTCAACTCCTTGAGAAATATCCTATCCTTTATGAGATACGTGAAGAATATCTAGTTGTAGTGACAAGTGATGAGAGTAATCTAAATGAGTAAGAATAAAAAATCACCATTGGGAAAACTTTGGGTAAGGAGAGATATGAATCAGTCTTCCATAATGCAAGGGAGGGTAAACTTAAAGAAAGTTCTTGGTGTAAGATGAGTCATGGGAAGAAGTGATTTCCTTTGGACAAGAAGAGGGTGTTCTCCAAGATCTCCTTGATGACATGGAATCCACTCTTTGTCATGGAAGTCCTTAATATTATGAGAGTGAAACATATTTCCAAATTATAGTAGCTATAAGACAAGAAGGTAGCCTTCAAGAGTGTTCAAATGTTTAATAAAAGGTATGTGTTGGTGTTTAATATTTTAATTTCATTGAATATAAAGGATGCATTCTTGGCTGATAAGATGAGTTTGTTGATAAGCATGATATCCCAACAATGGATGAGTTATTAGAGTTTGATCATGATTACATAAGATGTCAAAAAGATAATGATGATCTTTAGAATCAATATATAAGCATTTTTAATGAGCATGAAACTCTTATATAACTGACATATCCTATGGGGAAGATTGAGTGTTCTCTAGTTGTTTAAATGTTTGCTACAATAGTACCTCAAGTTGACACTCCTAAGCATAAACCAAGTGAAGATACTTTGCTATTTAATATCCCTCATAAGGCTCAAGATGTAAACCATAAAGGCCTTGGTGATATATGGAAGCCATGCTTGGACACTTTCAAATAATTTGGAGGCCTTAAATAGTCACCATATCATATGGAATAAAATGAAGACAAAAACTAAGGTATACCATCTAAGTTGTCAAGAGGGTCACTATATGTGAGCATGGAAAATTAGGAGCAACCTATAACTGAGTTAGAAATCAGATTTTTTATGTAAATGAGACAAATTTGGGATGAATATGATTTGGTGATTGATTCTTATAGCCAACCCATACACCTAAGGGTGGATCAAGAAGGTCCAACTACTCTTCTAAGAGGCTATGAAAATGTAATTATACCCAGCTACAAATAGAAGTTCCCATCTAATGAACAAGACCTAATTGGATTCCAATCATCATATGGTAATCTGAACTCATGGTGATATGATGATCAAATGGTCTTCCCATTTGATCTTGAAGGAGAGAGAAGTTTGGTTTAGGTTAGCTATTTTTATTAGTAGTTGTCTTGCTTTCAATAAGTGTGTTAACACAAGTGTAGTTAGTAACCTTTGTTTCTTGGTTGTCTTGTCTTGTTATTTCTTAGGTGTTAGAGGTTATTTCTTTTGGTGTGTTTCCTTGTGTGTGGTTTTTATTAAATTACTAGAGGTATTATAATGTTCTAGATTTGATTGGAAGTCCAAAAATATGGTCATATAAGTCACGATGTCTTGTGTGGGTCTTTTCATTATCATGCAAAGATAATGGTTTCCCTTAACTAGTAGGCTAATCAACCACTATGAGCCACCAAAGATGTTGAAAAGTTGTCCTCCTAGGCCAATTGTCAACCCATAAAATCATTTTTTTATGATTACCCTTATAATCTTGTTCATGGTGTCTATAACTTTTCATGATCTCCTAAATGCTCCATGAAATCCATTTTAACATTGATTAAGGTTTCATGTTTGTGTTAGTCATTGCTTGTAGAGATAATCATATGTCATGGTTGTCTTAGATACTTAGGTGATGTACTAGGTCCTCATGATGATCCTTGAATGAAGGAAATATTTTCAAGTGTCTTATGAGGTCAAGAGAGTGATATGTTCCATGTTTGACAAAGTTAAAGATCTTTAGTAGAAGTTAAGGTAGTTTGATGAGATTATGATTGCTATTTCTCATATTTTTAATCTTGTTTAATCCATTTCAAGAAGATATATATTTTAAAACATGATATAATGGTGTTTAATCCTTGTTTGAAGTCATGACATGAGGCCTAATATGTATACAAGGTTATTTTATATGACATACTTATCCAAGCCTAGTTTAAACCTTAATTACTCCTCTAAACCATCAAATGATCCTCCAAACATGCTATATAATCCAAATTAAATTATGAAACCTTTGGAAAAATGTGAATTTTATGTGTCTCATTATTGATAATGGTCTTCGAATGGTTCCATTTTCATCCTATAGTCATGACTAGATAGTTTCATATTATAAAGAGTGGATTTTGGAGCCAAACCCACATTTTATTTCATCAAATAGGTCCCACACATGGGAAAGATGCATATATTTAACTCACCCCAACTATAACATATATTTTCAATTGTAATTTGACTTCTACTTTCACTCTTCCTTCCATCCAATGGTGTTTCAAGATCTAAATTATGAAGAAAATGCAAAAAATAAGGTATTTGTAGGTGTTTTTGCATGTTATATGCACAATTACGTATAAGGGGGAGATAAAATATTGAATAAGGTCTCATGGTAGGAATTATAGATAAATTTCAGATCCAAAAGATACAAAACACGTCCAAAACCATTTCACTTTTTACATTGATCTCTTTGACAACCATGGATAAGCTTTTAGGTTTGTGCTCAGACCATATAGGAAAGAGAAGATGGTGAGATAATTTATTGGGAAGAAGAATTGGGTATATCCAAATTCCAATTCTTGGATTTGGTTTATAAATTCATGGCCTATAATATTTTAAAAATAGTTAAGAATTTAGGCAGTCAAAATGCCTTCTTCATATGTGTAAGGGTTAGAATTACATCATTTTGGGTGTACTCTTAAAAAGATTTTTAAAACTTGTGTTTGTATGAGTGTTAAAGAGAACCTCAAGGTACTTACATGGTATTAACCACCCATGATTCAAACATTTGAGTGTATGGAAGCAAACAAATCTTCTTGTTTTCACTTTTGTAGACTACAAACAAAGTCTCTACATGTTACAAAATGTTTTGGTGCATAAGATGGAAGTGTTTGGTCATTTTAGGTTGAATGATGAGTTTTTTGAGGCCATTAAATCCTTATTTTCCTCCCAAGATAAACTAAGTCAATAACTAAAACAACTCCATCAGTTTATACCCAATGTAACTATCATTCATGGATATGATCTCCTTTGCAAAGTGAGGACAAATTAGCTACAAAGAGTCTTTTGGTTGTTTAAAAAAACACATAATATCCTTCATGTTGTGGTCATTGCCTATTATTTTACCCTCATGATCCTAAATTACCTAAACTTATAATCCATACTCACTCTCCTACTCAACCCTTAAGAGACTAACCCTTATTTGGCATTTATAGGCCAAAAATAGTCAAAGTAAATGAAGAACTATGGATATCATCTAGAGAGGTGTTGAGATACCTCAAAGAGATTCATAACGGTATATAAATAAACATGTAAAATGAAGGAAATAGGTTCAATAGAGGATAATATCATCAATTTTTCCTTAAGCCCTTAAGAGGTAGGCTCAATCAAACCTTCAATGCAAATATGACCGTGACAACATATTTAGAGAGGCATTGATGAAAGATTGAGGAAGTTTAGAGGATTAGAAGGACAAATAAGAGATCAATATAAAATTTATATCACCCAAATTATTCAAGGATTCATCAAGTCACCCCTCACGTGAATCATACATAGTCAAGAGACCTAAGATCACTACCTACATGCTTGATTGTAGGAATAGGGTGATTGATCAGAATAGAGGAAGACATGAGAAACCATAAAAAGAATTAAAGTGAAGGAGTGATATCATATTTTCCTAAATGTATCAAATAAATTCTTATTTTAGTTTGACCCTTTGAGATAAGATAAGGTTTGTATGGCTTGATTAGTCTTAGTTAGGCCTAAACAAATAATCATAATCAAGATCACAAAAAGAGGGGTCAAAGTGTGAAATCATTTAGGGGAATGAAGTGAAGAATGGTTGGATGTGTCCTAAATTGTTTTAAATTTGTTCTTAGTGTTTCCTATTTAGATGGTGTAGTCCTCTAGAGTTACAATAATCTCAATAGGCAATTAGGCCTTGTAAGCTTAAACTATCATTTACATGCTTATTCATAGAAGTTGAGGATGAATTGCATACTCAGGAGTGTTTAAGGTCTAAAAAAATTTTAGGAGGAATTTAAAAGGCATAAAAAAGTTTATAGGATGATGAGGACCTCAATTTTGTGAAGGAAAGGCTCGTCACTCACACCTACTCAACCAATATATAGGATTATCATGTACACACAGGGTCATGGGTAAAATAATGAAAATGTGATGAAATATGATGTGAAGAGTGTGAAAGAGAGATAATAAATGGTTTTAAATTGTCTCTAAATGTTTCTCATACCCTCTTTAGTATTTGAATGCAAATAAAATATTAACAGGTTATTAAGACTCTTAGGCCTAAATATACAATTTCAAGCAAGACCTTGGTAAGAAGAGTTAAGTTCCTTGAGACGTGCATAATAAGTGACTATTGAGTAATTAAAATGAGAGGAATAGGATTTTATATCGTAATGATTTTAGTACATATTCAAAACTTTGGTCCTTGGGACAAACAAGAGAGAGCCTAATGGCTTATTAGGCCTATTAAGTCTAAATTGGTGTCTATGGGCCTATGCCTAGAAATGAAAATCATATGTATGTTTTAAGGGTGTTGTAAGGGTTTAAAAAATTATATAAGGAAGTAATGAAAACATAAAAAAGGTTTTTGGATGGTAATATTCTCATTTGAGGTGAAAAGGGCACTAAACTAAGCCAGTAGGGATACATAAGCCTAATTGCCCATAAACCATAAACAAGGAGATAAGGGTATACAAAAGACAATATTGAAACTGAGACACAATTATAAAGATGTTACCATATCCTAATATCATTTTATATGGTTCTCAAACTCCATCGCTATTGATGAAGGGCTAAGAGAGATTGCTCAAGTCACCAACACTTAGGCTTGGTAGCAATGACACTTAAGGCAGACCATCGGAGAGAGATTGAAATGGTGATCAAAGTATCTAAATATAAGTAAAGAGAATAGAAACAAAGTGGAAAATATTATATTATGAAATTTAAACAATCAGTGACTACCTATAGGTAACTTAGGGCCTGAAGGGTAATCTAAGCCTATTAGGCCTAAAACTAATCTTGGGTCTCAAGATTCCAATGCAACCTCAGTGGCATAAAAATACCCCCTAAGTAAATTAAATATCATGAGAAAGTGTGAGGTGATGTTAAAGATCCTATGGAGAGTGTTTTAGGTAGAGGAAAACAAAAAAGAATGTCAAAATTGGTCTTAAGACCCTTTCGAGCTCCATAATCCTAAGCAGTCACCTTGAGCTACTAATCTAAATGCTCATATATTTCATCATAAAGTGAATAAAAGATAGTTATCTTAAGGGGAGTTGAGGACCCAAATTCACTTGAGATTCATGGAGGATAAAGTGGGATTTAAGATCCCATCTCTATGAACCATCACAAACACTAAAACCATGTTCATAAAGCTTGTAAGGAGCTTGAAGTCTACCATCTTGGACAAGCTACATGGGAATAAGAGTAATTCAGGGGTTTTAGGGGGGTCTATGGGCTCAACATCCATTACCATAGGTTTGGGATTGGATTTCTATACTTTATGAACCATCATTAAGATGGTAGACTTCCAAAACCCTCTTTAAACCCTAAGATAGACTCAATTTGGGAAAACTTGATATATTTGCACTCAAACACCCTAGGTTTCATTGTAAAACATATAAAACACATGGTACACTTAGAGAGGATTCCATATATGGTACTAAGTTATTTAGACAAATATACAAACCTCCTAAAAATTATGTTTTTATAGGGTTTTATGATGTTTTCAAGGTACAAAGTTTTTTGGTAAGTTGTAAATCATGAAATGGGGTAGTTTAAGACTTATTTCACCTTTACAAATAACTCATCATTCACAATTATAAATGAGAATGTTCTTATAGGTATGTACGAAATGGCCTAGTCACCTAAGTAAAGTAAAGTTGTAAGTATGAGCTACTTGGAAAACCTACATCATGATGTAGAACATTGTTTAGATCTAAAACACACATATTAACATGTTTTTAAGGCCTTATGTATGTTTTCATGGACACCAAACACTTGACACTAATCCATTAAGCCTAATTTCCTAAGTAAGCTGTTGAGGTCAACATACCCCCATTTTTTGAAAATTAGGGCCCTTAATATAATTTGAACCCTAAACACTGAAAACTCAATGTGATTAGATCATTGTTAGAATTTAAAGATCATCCACTTTGATAAAGTTGGCTTAAAGATTTATGGTTTTCATTTGAGCTTGCCTAATGTTGCTAATAATTAGTCTTCATGTCTTATAGTTGTAGGTTTCATGGAGCCCTATTAAATTGATCATGCTTAGAATTTTTAGATTAATTCTATTAGGGATTCATTTTCTAAAGGTTCTCCTTCAAAAAACCCTAGCATAAACCCTCGATTCAAATATTGATAGGAACACTTTTGGTAGGAATATTTTAAATATATTTTGGACTTAAGCCTTAGTTATTATGTTAAAGCTTAGTATGTTTTTTAACACAACCAAACCTTAGCCTAAAAATTATGCTTAGTCCCCTTTATTTTCCCCCTTTATTCCTTATATTTATAATGTGGTCCAATGTTATGCTAGAAGGGTCCTTTTATTTTAGCATGGTCCCCTTTGTTAAAACCTTAGCCTAAAGCCTTAATGCTAAGGCCCCATTCATATTTATTAACATGAACAAGACCTTAGTCTTAACATTTTGGCCTAAGTCTTATTTTATCTAGGGTATTAACTTAAATACCATGCTCCTTTGAAAATATGATGACCCACACTTCATTGTGATGAGATAATCCAATGGAAATAAGAAATCTCAATAAAACCTGAGTATTTAGTCCTTTAGATTAATAACATGTGAGCATTCAGATCATTATTGATGGCTCATGCCTCATTGGGACCAAGGATCTAATGATGTGAATGTAGAGACAAAAATCCTAGGAAGTCCCACAGATCTGCCATGCAACACTCTCACATTTAAGACTTGATAATAAAGGGTCCTACATATTAAATGTAACCAATGGTATGCAAGTGCCCAGATCATGATCAACAATTCATGATCACTCATAGATCTATATCTAATGGAGTAAAGTCAATATTAAAAAGTCAAAAGGCCTAGGAAACCCCATAAAGCCACCACATAACACTCTCATAGTCATTAGGACCGAATGAACAAAAGGCATGTACTCACTCAGATCTTAATAAAATGGTTCTCACTTCATCATACCTCTTGATCATATGGAGTGAATTAAATTTGATATCTATGGAAGACAAGAACTTCATGAGCTTAAATTATATGTTCATGTGATCATCATTTGACATCTATGAGGCCATCATTGACATTCATATGATTTTCAAATTTAAGCCCACCAAAAATAAGAACTTAATGAGATTAAATTTGATGTTCTTATGAACATCATTTGACATCTACAAGACTATCAAATTCAAGCTCATCTAATATTTTGTAAAGGGACATGTTTTATGTCATTTGAGGGGTCATTTGATATTATGCTTTAAAAATTATCATAAAATATCTTAACCTATTTTTATAGAGTATTTATTGACATAAAATAAACTTAGCTTAAAATATTTTAGCCTAAGTCCTTTGTTATAACCATGCATTGATTGAAGCACATACACTTTGCAGGATCAATAAATCATGCTTCATCGAGACCAGATGATAAAATGGCACAAATTCATAAACTAGTCAGTAGAGATTCAAGAGCCCATAGGCTCAACATATGGTGGATGCATATTCAATATGTGACTAGTATAGGATACAAAGCTCAAAAACCCTATGGGGATGCCAATTGGCACAACCACAGGACTCGACACAAAGATGGCCAATGACATATAAGGGCCAGAATCATGATCAAAGTCCTACATTGATCCTTGGATCTTGATCAAATGATTTGAAGTAAAAGGAAATATTTTAAAATAACAATAGGTAGTGATTTGAAGGCATTTATGAAAAACTCTATGAAAATTGATAAATAGATGCCAAATAAGCACCATGCAAGCACAAAGTAGAAAAAATGGAAATATTAGATGTTAAAAAAGTCATGTATGAGTGAAAGTCCAAGTAAGCCATCACCATTAAAGCTTCAAGAGAGCCCCAAACTTTCATAAAAACCCTAAGTTGAGCTCAGATTGATCACAATTAAGCTAAAGAGAGCTGAATTACAATTCAATCCCAAAAGAATTAACCCAAAGACCATTTGGAACATAACAATAAGCAATTTGCAAAGTTTTTTAGCATATTTGCCTCTAGGTCAGTTGACTTTAGAAATACAAGTGTATTCTAGAACCTTGTAGAAAAAGGATAGCTGTCCTTACTTCTTGTACACTTGTATCTTGTGACTGACTGGTATACTGCCTTGTCCTCCTATAAAAGGTAGTACTAGCATTTTATAAAGGGAGAGAATTTTGAACAAAATTTGTATACTTTGAATAGTTAATACAATTAAGGAATTATGAAAAGATTGTCCAAGTTTATTTGTGTCAATTACTGCATGGCTTTTCTCTTAATTGCTAGTCTTAAGTCTTAAACATGAATAATTTCCAATAATTTTGAGTTGCATCTTTGATTATAGGGTTTCTAATTTCTTCTTATGCTAGATTAGTTGAATGATATTGAACTTTTTTCCTTTTATTTGCTTTGCATTAGAATGTTCAAATGTTATTTGAGTGTCATAGCAAATCTTTAAAGTAAATTCAGTTCTTACTTGTACTTCTTTATATCATCCTTGGAGGTTTGCCTAGTGTGTAGTGAGATTTGAGCTTATGATATTTTGAACTATATACTAATTAAATGTATACTTAGTTATAATTTAAACTTTTTCAGAATGTTTGAGGCTAAGATCAGTAATCACTTATTCTCTTTTTGCCTTACCCTTTTCTTTTGCTTATTTTTTTAACCAGATCACTTTAGTTTAGATTTGATTGCAAATGTCCATTTAAATTAGTATATAGTTTAATATTTGAACATAATTCACTAGTATTATCATATATACTTACACTTTGAAAATATTTGGCCCATGGTGGCTCCCAATAGTCAATTAATATAAATTTTATGGGATAATTAAACATTACTCTACTACTATTTCACCATAGGTAACATAAGTTGCTAAAACCTGCTACTCATGCTCTAAATTTCTACTATTATAATATGAGAAGTGTTATTTGAACACTAAGGATACCTTTGATATATTTAGAGGTATCAACAATTGGCATTATAAAGAGGGCCCATTTTTGTGAATTAGTTGAATCTTTGCTAATCTTAGTGCATTTTGATCAAAGATCGATGTTATCTTTGTACCTATTGACACTTGGATGCACTCTATGAGAAGAGGTTTCCTAGGCCTCTAATACAAGTGGAAAAATTGGGACATCGTCACTTGCTATGGGTGAGCAAACTTGTGAGATGAACCTCTAGATAAGGGCTAGCTCCCTTTGATGTATCATTCAAGCACATATCGCTACTAATAATATTTTGGGAGGTTAAAAGAGTTAAGAATATCATGAAAACTAAGCCTAATTTAAGAATGTGATACACAAAATATATAATCAACTCACACTCTTTAAAATACACTTGAAACTAAGAATAACTTATATAAACACTTCACTAAATATTAACTCTCTCTCCCGCATCAATGCTTCAACATGGGGTCTATGAGATATCATAGGTTAAGGAATAATTAGGTAATAAGAATGCTAGGACACTATATTTAATAAGATATTCACTACACCCACAACCTATTTTGACACTTATTGTTTAACTTCAAGAAAGAGAACATAACACACTAGGTAATAGTAGGAATAATATGCGAAGGTAAATAGACATCACACTTACACAAGACTAAACACTATCATTTACACTTGGTGAATTATTTTAATGAGGTAAGTAACATGTATTAATTTATTTCAATGTAATTTTTTTTTAGGGATTCACCATACCCAAGTGGAGTCATCCATACAATAGCCAAAAGGCCTAAATTTATAGCATTTGGAGGAAGAGAGAGAGAAGAGAAGTTGAAAAGGCAGAAAGATATGTGTCACCATGTGAATATAAGTTAAAAATAAATAAAATATAAGGATGGGGTGATATATTACATGTAATAGGTGTATAATTGTCCAAAACAAGTCATAAAGATAGTGAAAAGTGGCACAAAACTGCCATTTTGGCATAAGAAATTACCCACCTGAGTTGCCTTCCAAAACTGCCCTTGTCCATACATATGGATAGGTATTATGGTTTTTCTAAGAAAAATGGGTTACAAAAAAGTCCACAAAATCATTATATTGACCTCTAACCATCCCTATTCTTGTGGACATGCAAAATCATCCTTGGTAGTTTCAAAAAGGCCCTTTTTCATGTACCTCATCCAATTGGCATTTAAAACTTCTCAATTTTAATAAATTATCCATGAAAAATAGGGAAAAGACACTTTTAAAAGGATCCCATATCATTATTTTTAAGAAAAAACCTTTAAAATATCTCCCTAATTTCTCTTCACCACTTTCCCAAATGTTCACTAGTTTAGCTCACTCGACTGGTTGAAAGTGAGAGTCTAGTTGGGACAATTAGAGTTTTATTCATGATATTAAATGAATTTTTTGAGTTATATCAAGTGTAAATATTCCTCCCAAATTATTTTTCATCTTCTAACTCGTTTTGTATCTTGCACACCACTCAAAATGGCCAAAACATGCCCTATTTTCCCTTCATCTATACAATTTTTTACAAAAAAAACATGTGTGGGACTATATGACATTAATATCCAACTTATATGTGGTTTCATGACCATACCCTTTCATATATATGCTTAAAATTCTCTATCTCTCCAATCATGTCACTATGAAGGTTTTATGATGGTTTTGAGTGACTTGGACTCTTAACCTTTGTTAATAAAGGGTAGATGTTGAAAATAACTAAAAATAACACTAAGGGATCCTAAAATACACTCCCTAACCTATCAAAATGAATTAGGGTCCCAGGCAAACATCCATGAAAGATATGAGTGATGGAATTTGACCTTCAAATGGCTTTCATGCTCTTTGTAAGGGTTTTAGTATGTCTAGGGTTGGAGATGGATTCCAGTGGAGTTTCCTAGCCATAAAAAATCTTTATCACATATTATAATAACATATAAACATTTTAAAATTATTTTAAGATCTCAACAAGAGCCAAAAATGCAAGATACCCCTATTTTGGAATAAGATCCATGCCTTGCCAATAGGCCTATTTGTGTTTTATGAACCAAAATATGATAATTATCACCATAAATTAATTAAAATAGAATTAAAACATCATATTAACCCCTATAGGCATCACACTAAATCATTGTATTACCTAGAGAATGCTAGAACTTGAAATGACATCTCATTTGGGGTAGGGTTTGCATGTTTTCTCAATAGGTCTGCCTGCAAACCTCCTTGTGTGGATCATTTATTTAGAATACAAAAATTATATGTTGGTTCCTCATGTCCATATATATATCCCCAAAAATATTAAAACTTCACTAATTTAGTAGACTGACATCTGGTTCACTATCTAACTCCTTTTCCAAAAACTACCATTCTCTTGCATGAGAGGACTAACCTAACTCTGAGAAAAAATAAAGGGTATTAGGCCTAATTTTTTGGGAAAGGTTAGTATTTTTGATCTAAATTAGGTTATTATGATCAATTTTACCAAATTATTTCATCATATTCTAGGTCTAAGTGGTCAAACCAACTCAACTTTGCCAAAAAAGGGGTCAAAACCCTATTTCCTGCATGTCAAAACATCCATGTCACTAATATCTACATGATATTTCCATGCCAAAATTCCACTAAATCATGTTTATAATCCTCATTATAAGCTCATCAATCTTTTTATTTTTTTTGGAATAATTTTTTGCTAATGAAACCCTTCACTTGTCCCTTGCAACAAGGTTCCCCAAACCTGCCTGTATGGACTGAGACAAACTTTGCATAGGTGAAATAATATCTATGCATGTAAGGGTGTTTTATTCATGTAATATACATAATTTTATCATTATTAATCCTAATTTCATTAATTTAATCTCCCCTTTTATTACTAAATCACCAAACCCTCATAGGCTCCTCCCTTGCTTATGCCCTTGTTTGACTGTGATAGTGGGCAGGGGATCTCTTCTTTGTTGCCTTTACAGTATCATGCTGACCAAGGTTTAGAAACATAATATATTACATATATTACTCACACTAATATTATAATATGATCCATTCTTATAAATCTATCTTCTTTGCCTGTTAGGCCCTCCAATCTCTCACTATCCTCTTGGACTAAGACAGTCCCAGGACCCTGCTTGTAGGTTGCTAAGATGAGTTTTTCTTCTCAAAAGTCAATCAAAACACACACACACACACACACACACACACACAAAAAAAAAAAAAAAAAAAAAAAAACACACACACAAAAAAATATTGTGTCATGTTTCATACTTAAATGATATAATGTATCTCTAAGGACCTCAATTTACCCTTAACTAAGACCAACTCCCAAATAGGTTGTAGGTGTGCATATTCTCCTTGGCTGTAGGTGTTCAAGGTAAGGCATTGAAGCCTTAAAAGTGTGTAAAATGTATTTGGTAATATATATATCATCATATTTTATTAAAATAACTCATATAAATGCCCCATTTGAGCTCAAAAGACCCTTTTTCACTCTGACTGCCACCAATTCCTCATCCTAGTTTGTAGGTGCATGTTCAAGCCTATAGGTTTCATTGAGCATTTCAATCATGTTTAGGAGTGTATGGATATTATTAAGATTTCATTTATTTTTTTGAGGCCTCAAAATAAGTTCTAGTTCCATCATGTATTATTTATCACCATCTCTTGTTTTCAATTCATTGCATCCTTGCCTCCACTACTTCTCTGCCCTGTGTATGGATAGAGGGATAATCCAAAAGGTCCTTTAACATAGTTATCCTTTATCTAATGGAATGAGTGCCTATAGTATATTATTATAACCTTTGGAATTTTTTCCCCTGATAGACATGTATATAAATTCATCCTATGGTTAAAGTATCAACCTTTCCTTGGAAATCCTATAGACACCACAACATAATTTTAGTGATTTCTTGACAACTTGAAGAGGCTCAAATTTCACCTTCCACTTAGAATTTGGATACTAAATTTGGCATGGTTATACTAGGTAGATAGGAACACAAATAAAAAAAATTAAATTGGTGAAGGAATATTATAACATATCAAACATTAGTCCATAAAAACCTTAGGACCTCTATTTTCTACATCTGGGGATTGAGAGCCCAAAATAATCAACTCTCCTTTTAGAGTGAACAATCCACTTGTATAAGCCTTTAAAACCTCATAACATAGAAAAAAGTGATATTTTATATGATAGGTACCAATCGTTAATTCCACCATGTTCTCCAAATCTCCCATATCCATACAACCTCTATGAAACAAACACCAACTTGATTGAAAATGAGAAGGTAGCAAACAAGGTGTATATGGGAAATATGGTTTTGTAAAGGTGCTAGTTGGACCTACCAAAAAGATGATTTAATGAAATAAATATTAATACATGAATATAAATAACATTATCACTATTATGAAGATCCTTGGATGTTGCAAAACTTAGGATCTGCACCCAACTCTGCAAACTTAGAAAACAAGCACCATTTGAGATCTCCTTCACAAGCAATGAAAAGTGAAATGTTAGATGTTTAAAATATCATGGAGAGAGATTTATTACATCATAAAATAAAATACCAAATGTCACATATCTCCATGAAACTCTAAAATTTAGAAACATATGCATACCATTACCCCTCTTGTATGCAATTCTATAAAAACTTGTTTAGATTGTTAACAACGGTTCATAAATTATAATGCACCAATATGAGACTTATTTACATGAAATTTAAGTGGAATAAGATTATTATCCACCCCATATCCCATTATTCTTGACTCCACCTTTACAACCCATAGTGAGTGTTTGAACTTGACCTTCATTTGCATGCCAAGAGGAAAATGAAGAAAATTGAGTTACAGATGCAATTATTTGTGAAAAAAGTGAAAAAAAAATGTATATGGAATTTATGGAGGTTAAAATTCACACCACCACGTTTTCCAAGTGGCACACTTCCCAAGGAGTTGCACAAATGTCTTTTTCTCACTCTTTGGTCAAGAAAACTACCCTTTTCTAAACAAATTGCCATTTCTTCAGTTATGTTAGCTTCTAAAAGAATTATAAGAAAAAATTAATGATTAAATTAGTATTTTTAACTTTCAAAAATCTCAAAAAACCCGTACAAATCATTAAATGCACTTAAAATGACCTCTACATGACCCAAAAATGATAAATAGACCTAGGGGACTAATAACCAAAGGTAGCATAACATGTAATGACATTAATTGACCCTTGAAACACCTTATAACATCCATTTAAACCCATATAGACCCAAAAATCCAAGTTTTTTTCCTATAGGTGCCCTAGTTTGACTAGAAAGTAAAACTTGGTCAATAATTTGGTGACTCATGGGGGTAGTATGACTACTATACTAACTAAGCCAATATCCTTATCAGTCCATTAGGCTTTTGGTTTCATTTAAGGATTGATATAAACAAGGGACCTTGATTATGACCAAGATAACTAGTTACTACCACAACCACACAAAGGGAAAGGACACACACAACAAGAAGATAAACACACAAGACACACATGTGCATAAACACTTAGAGGAAAAAAAATACAACTAAAACAAAGTAGTATATAAATATAACCTGATATGTTTTTCTCACTCCTAGATCAAAAGGGAAATTTATCAATTCTCCTCTATGACAAGAAAACTCATGATACCAAACAAGTGGCTTGTTGAAGTAGGAGCTAGGTGACTCATTCTTCTTGCCTACCACCTTGATTAGCATGTATCCAAGTGAATCAGGTTCAACACATATCTTCCACCTCCATATTCATATTTATCTTTGATACATGTGTCAGGCTGGTCTTTCATGTAGGTGTAGTCCATCAATGGATCAATGAATACAACTTCATCATTATAGTACTCATTTGGCTCGTAGTCTTCTTGTTATGCATCATGTACCAACTCATTCTTTTCTATCTCTTTGAGAAGGTTTTCAAAATGATCTCTTTTCTCATCATGGCTCTCTTGAAAAAGGGTGGCTGGTATGATATTTAAACTAAGACATAATTTTTCTAACTCATCCTAAAACTCACCATTTTCCTGCTCAAGCACTCCTTCAATGCCTCTATCAAACCAATTTGATTCCTCTACTTCTTGCTCAAGAACCAAAGTCTCTAGATATTCAATAACCTACTCTTGAACCTCATTCAACTTAGGTCCCATGGCCTGGTCATCATCTTCATCAAAGCAACAAGAAGGTTCATCAAACAAAAGGAAAGAGAGCTCACCATGCTTACATTCTCCATCCAATGTTGACAAGTGAAGTTTGTCAATCTCATCTTCATACTGCTAGAACATTTACATGTATGTGTGACCTATATCTTTTCTTTGAATCATGCCACCTTCAAGAGTATTCTTCAACTTTAGTCTCATGGAAATATTTTAGAACAACCACCTCTTGAGATATGATTTGAATATGTTGTTCATCTTTGGTAATGCCTTCCACCTCATGTTCATGATGATGCTCATGAGGAGTAATTATGATGATCTCATCTTCATTATCACTCATAATAGCCTCTTTATCAGCCAAAAATTGCATTTTCTCTTGCTCACTTGTCTCCCTCAAAATAGATTCCTCTTTGGGAGGGAATGATGTGAAGGGTGAATGGATAGGTTCATGAGTAAGAGGAAGTAAACCTTTGGATAAAATCAATTGATTCTCTTCCATCCACTTGACTAACACTTCATCCACATCAGATGTAGCTTGATAAATATCTTAAAGGGGTGTAGATGGGGTGTGTTTAGACATGTGATCTTCTATTGGGTCTAAACCTTCCATTACACCATGACTAAGCAACCTCATTCTTGATTCCAATTCTTCAATCTATTAGGCTAGATTTTCTTAGAAGAGTCTTTCTTGGATATCATATGCATCATCATGATGAGAAGTATGAGAGGTTTGACATGGAAAAAAAGAGGTTTCTCAAGGAAGGGTGGAAGGGACTTGAGGAGGACTAGATTCATTTTCCGCTTCACACTCTTGAACAATACTCTTCTCTTATTTCTTACCCCATGATTCCACTATTGCATTGCTAACTCATGATCTTGGGATTGAAACTCTCTTCTTAAGGATAGGAAACAACTTCATCTTCTCAAGGTCTTGAGCTAGTTCATGATAGACATTTCTCTAACTTGGAAACTTGACATCATGTTGAAGGGCTTGAGGAGGTTGAGGGAGATTAGGATGAGTCTTTCACATGGTTAGGAAGAATTGCTTGAGGATGTATGTGTTGTTTTCCAAAGGAAATAAGATGACTTAATTCAAAGGAGGTCTTACCATCTAAGGAATTGAAATAGTTAGTTTCCATAGAACACTATTCTAATGTCCTTTGGTATTAGATTGATAAGTGTAAAGGATTGATAATAGGATTAGTTTGATAGAAAGGATTTGGTGTACAAGGGGATGTTTTATTTTGTATAGGAGAAGGTTGCTTTGGGATGGAAAAAGGCATACAAGGCTGATTGCCTTATTTGGGTTGACTTCTCTATCTTTTTAGTTTCTCCTTCATGGATTGCATGGCTTGAGCTTGCCTCAATAAGAACTCTTCCTTATACATAAGCTCTTACTGATATTTATTTTGTTCATTCAACCTATCTATCTCCAAAATTTTCTTTTTAAACTCCAACATTATCTCCCTAGCACTCTTGGCTTGACTAGGACAAGGATAATTAGTAGAGCTACCTAAGGTGATTCCATGAATAAAATGAGATTGATAAAACTATATGAAGGAATACAAGGTCCATACTACTCAACAAGGGAATTATAAATACCAAATATTATTTATTGATGTACTAGGGCTGCTTAACTAGATAATTCAACTCAGAGTCACTATTGGTGTTGATTAAAATGCCTCCAAAGGCTGATTGGTTGAATAACACACCAAGAATCCTTTAACTCCTTAGACAAATAGTCCCATTGGGCATGCCAAAAACTATTGACACTTAGATGCACCCTATGAGAAGAGGTTTCCTAGGCCTCTAATCCAAGTGGAAAAATTGGGACATCTCACTTTTTGTGGGTGAGAAAACTTGTGAGATGAACCTCTAGATAAGGGCTAGCTCCCTTTGATAAGTCATTCAAGCACATACCCCTAATACTAAAATTTTAAGAGGTTTAAAATAGTTAATAATATCATGAAAATTAATCCTAATCTAAAAAGTTGATACACCAAATATCCGATCAACTCACACTATTTGAAATACACTTGCAACTAAGAATAACTTACATAAACACTTCACTCAATATTAACTCTCTCTCCCACATCAATGCTTCAACATGAGGTCTAGGAGATATCATAGGCTAATGGAGACTTAGGCAATAGGACTGATAATACAATATATTTAATGATCTATTCACTACACCTACATCCTCTTTTAAAACTTCTTGTTGACTTGTAAGAAAGAGAACATAACACACTAGGTAATAGTAGGAATAATATGTGAAGGTAAATAGACATCACACTTGGACACGACTAAACACTATCATTTACAATTATTAAATTATTTGAATAAGTTAATTAACTTGTATTCATTTATTTCAAGGTAAAATTTTGGTAGGGCTTCTCCATACCCAAGTGGAGTCATCCATATAATAGCCAAAAGGCCTAAATTTATAGAATTTGGAGGAAGAGAGAGAGAAGAGAAGTTGAAAAGGAACAAGGACATGTGTCACCAAGTGAATTTAAGTTAAAAATGTATAATATAGAATGATGTGGTGAGATATTCCATGTCATAGGTGCATACTTATCCAAAAAAAATTCATAAAGATAGCGAAAAGTGGCACAAAACTACCATTTTGGCATAAGAAACTAGCCACTTGGGTTACCTTCCAAAACTACCCCTATCCCTACATATAACCAAGTATTATGGTTGGTATATGAAATATGGAGTTAAAAACAAGTCCCCACATGCATTTTATTGACATTTTACCATCCCTATTCATGTGGACATGCAAAATCATCCTTGGTAGTTTCAAAAAGGTCCTTTTTTATGTACCTCCTCCACTTGGCATTCAAAATTCCTCAATTTTAATAACTGATCCATGAAAAAGAGGCAATGAAACTTTTCAAAGGCTCACATATAATTATTTTCAAGAAAATAAATTTCTCCCTAATTGCTTTTCACCACTTTCCCAAATGTTCACTAGTTTGGCTCACTGGACTGGTTGAAAGTGAGAGTAACTTAGAATTTTATTAATGAGATGAAATGAATTTTGGGTGTTAACTCAAGTGTAAATATTCCTCCCAATTTTTTTTTCATATTTTAACTCCTTATATAGCTTTTATACCAATCAAAATGGCCAAAACAAGCCCTATTTTACCTTGATCCATAAAATTGTATACAAAAAAAACACGTGTGGGATCCTCTAAGAGTCCTATATAGCTTAAAATTGGTTTCATGGCCATACCATTTCATATGGATGCTTAAAATTCTCTCTCTCTAATTGGGTCACTATGAAGGTTTTATAAGGGTTTTGAGTGACTTGGACTCTTAACCTTTGTTCATAAAGGTAAGATATTGAACCTCCCTCCAAACTCCATTGAGGGATCTTCTAAGACCCTACCTAACATATAAAAATGGCATAGGGTCCCATGAAAACATCCATGAAAGATATGAGTGACTGAAGTTGACCTTCGAATGGATTTCATGCTCTTTATGAGGGTTTGAGTATGTCTAGAGGTGGAGATGGCTTCTAGTGGAGTTTCCTAGTTAACCAAAAAACTAAACACATATGAGACTAACATATAAACATGTTTAAATCATTTAGAGATATCAACAAGAGCCAAAAATGCAAGCTACCCCTATTTTGAAATAAGAGCCATGCCTTGCCAATAGGCCTATTTGTGTTTTGTAAACCAAAAGATGATAATTATCACCATAAATTCATTCAAATAGAATAAAAACATAATATTCACCCCTTTAGACATCACAAAAAACATTATATTACCTGGAGAAGGCTAGAAATTGAAGTGACATCTCATTTGGGGTGGGGTTTGCATGTTTTCTCATTAAGTCTGCATGCAAACATCCTTGTGTGGACCATTTAATTGGCATCCCAACCTTATAGTTTGGTTATTAATTTCCCCCTATATGTACACAAACTATAAAAACTTCACCAATTGAGTATACTGACCTCTGGTTCACTATCCAACTCCTTTTCCAAACATTGCCAGTCTCTTACCTGAGATGACTGACCTACCTATGGGATAAAACATAGGGTATTAGGCCTGATTGTTTTGGAAAGGTGAGTATGTTTTGAGATAAATTATGTTTTTATGATAAATTTTACTAAAGGGTTTAATCATATTCCATGCCAAGTGGTCAAACCAATTTAACTTTACCAAGAAATGGGTCAAAACCCTATTTCCTGCATGTTTTTGCCTAAACAACCATGTCGCTATTATCTACATGATATTTAAATTAAAAAATTACACTAAAGCATGTTTATCATACTAATTATAAGCTCATTAATCTTTATATTTTTTTTAATACTTTTTTGCTAATGAAACCCTTAACTTGTCCCTTGCAATAAGGTTCTCCAAACCTTCCTATACAAATTATGACAAACTTTGCATTGGTGAAAGAATATTTGTGCATGGAAGGGTGTTTTATTAATGTAATATAAATAATTTCATCATGATTAATCCTACTTGAATTAACTTAATCTCCCCTTTTATTTCTAAAGCACCAAACCCTCATAAGTTGCTCCCTTGCTTATGCCCCTATTTGATTATGACAGTAGGCAGGCGATCTCTTCTTTGTTTCCTTTCTAGTGTCATGTTGACCAAGGTTTAGAAACATCATATAGTACCTATTTTAATCACCCTAATATTCCATTTTGATCCATTCTTATAAACCTATCCTCTTGGCCTGTTAGGCCCTCCAATTTCTCACTGTCCTCTTGGACTAAGACAGTCCCAAGACCCTGCTTGTAGGTTGCTATGATGAGTTTTTATTCTCAAAAGTCCATTAAATTTTTTTTTGTCTCTCTTTTCACTCCATTTTGGTCATTTTTCCTACTTATATTATCCAATTAAGATCCAACGACCTCACTTTAACCTTAACTGAGACCAAATCCCAAATAGGCTGTAGGTGTGCATATTCTCCTTGGCTGTAGGTGTTTAAGGTAAGGCATTCAAGCCTAAAAAATGTGTACAAGGTACTTGGTAATCTCTATAGCATGATATTTTCTTCACATAACTCATCTACATGCCTCATTTGAGCTCAAAAGACCCTTTTTCACTCTGACTGCCGCCAAATCCTCAACCTAGGTTATAGGTGGATGTTCAAGCCTATAGGTTTCATGGAGCATTTGAATCATGTTTAGGAGTGAATAGAGCTTATTAAGATTGAATTTAGTTTTATGAGGCCTCACACTAGGGTCTATTTATATCATGGATTATATATCACCATTTTTTTTCAATTCATTAAATCCTTGCCTCCACTACCTCTCTACCCTATGTATGGATAGGGGATGGTCCAAAAGGTCCTTTGACATAATTATCCTTTATCTCATGGAATGAGTGCCTATAGTTTCTTTTTATAACCTTTGGAATTTTTAATCCCGATATACATGTATATAACTTCCTCATATGGTGCAAGTATCAACCTTTCCTTGGAAATCCTACAGACATCACTATCTAGTTTCAGTGATTTCTTGACAACTTGGAGAGGCTCAAATTTCACCTTCCACAGACTTTGGCTGCCAAATATGGCATGGTTGTACTAGGTAAATAGGAATAAAAATATAAAATAAGGAAAGTGTTGAAGGCATCTTATAGCATATCAAACATTAGTCCATAAAAACCTTAGGACCTCTATTTTCTGCATTTGGGGACTGAGAGCCCAAAATAATCAACTCTCCTTTTTGAGTGAACAATCCACTTGTAGAAGCATTTAAACCCTCCTAACATGGAAAAAAAGTCTATTGGATATGATAGGTACCAATAATTACTTCCAAAATGTTATCCAACTCTCCTATATCTGTACAACCTCCATGAAACAAGTAAAAACTTGACTGAAAATGAGAAGGCAACAAACAAGGTGTATATGGGCAATATGGTTTTGTAAAGGTGCTAGTTGGACCTACCAAAAGATTATTTCATGAAATAACTCTTCATAAATGAGTATAAATCACATTATTATTGCTATGAATCTCCTTGGACATTGGAAAACTTAAGACCTGCACCCAACTCTACAAACTTGGAAAATAAGCACCATTTGAGATCTCCTTCACAAGAAATGAAAAGTGAAATGTTAAAAATATCATGGAGAGAGATTTATTATATCATAAAAAAATCTCCCCAAGATCACATAGCTCCATGAAACTTTGAAAGTTAGAAATAGATGCATAACAATACCCCTCTTGTATGCAATTCTATAAAAAGCTATTTAGATTGTTATAAATGGTTCATAAAGTATAATGCACCAATATAAGAATTATTTACATGAAATTAAATTGGACTAATACTATTATCTACCCCTAATACCATTCTTCCTGATTCCACCTATACAACCCATAGTGAGTATTTGAACTTGACCTTCATTTGCATGCTAAGAGGAAAATGAATATAATTGAGCTGTAGATGCAATTTTTTGTGGAAAAAATTAAAAAAAAACATGGATATGGCCTATATGGAGATGAGGAGTCACACCACCATGTTTTCCAAGTGGCACACTTCCCAAGGAGCTATATAAATGTCTTTTCTCACTCTTTGGTCAATAAAACTACCCTTTTTTAAACAACCTTCCATTTATTCAATTATTTCAGCTTCCTAAATACTTATAAGGAAATATGAGGGATGAAATAGGCATTTTTAACTTGCACAAATCCTAATAAACCCGTATAAAGCATTAAATTCTCTTAAAATGACTTCTAAATGACCCAAAAATGATAAATAGACCTAGGGGACTAATAACCAAAGTTAACATAACATGAAATGACATTAATTTACCATTTAAACACCTTATAACATCAATTTAAACCCCTATAGACCCAAAAAATCAAGTTTTAGCCTATAGGTGCTCTAGTTTGATTAGAAAGTCAAACTTGGTCAACATCACCTTTGCATAATTCTTTGCTCAAAAGTGTAAAGATCACTAATTTTTGTGGTCTTTGACATATCATTGTGCTTACTTTAGACAAATATCATAGTTATTTGAAGTTTGATGTTTAATTTTGGTAAAGATAACTTAAGATTTTATAATCTATTGTAGTTGAGGTTAGAATATCTTGTTTTGATCAAAGATTGGTATATTTTTCATAGATCTAGGTTTATTTGAGCTTATAATTATAAAGATAAACCACATTTGCATAATTGGACATATATTTGAGCTATCTTAGTCAAAGGTTGATGTCATTTACTATTATTTATATAAATCTTTACAAAATTAGTGTAATATGTAGGTTTAATCCTTTTTCTTCATAAAGATTAACTTGACACATTGTATTTCAAACATGATTTTCAATATTCAAGCTAGTATTACCAAGGATCCAAACAAGATCACATTCAAATACAAGAGAACCTTTGCTTGAGCTTGAAGTCCATAGAAGAGCTAGGTGAGATAAAGGTAGGTGTAGATGTTTCAAATCTTTCCAACTTCACCTCTTCAAGGTACTGTTACCTTCGACCTTCATCCAAGTATGTCTTGGTTAAGAGATTATTTAATCAACATGCCAGGTGTGGTACATGATCTCCCACATAACCCTGAAAAACACTTACTAACATTTAGTCCAACTGGTATTGTAACTACTAAAGAGCATATTAAATCTTTCAAAGCTACTTTAAGTTTACTAAATGTCGCACATGAAGATGTAGAATGTAGGTTATTCCCCTTTAATTTTAAAGATGATGCATATGAATGGTTTATCAATTTTCATGACATTTACATTACTAGCTGAGATGATTTTAATAATGTTTTCATAGATTAGTTTGGAATTTTTTTTGTCCATGTGTCATATACCACTAATTCACCACCATTATGAGGGATACAAGCAATCCCATAAGGTCCTTTAATGTTAGGTTCTAGAAAATATATAGTAGGACTATAGACCCTTATAAGCCTGATGATACTTTAACTCTAGAATCTATAAGGATGCAATAGATCTTGTGACTTCTATATTCCTAAAAATATCTCTTCCACCTATAAATTTATTAGCCATTACTTATTCTAAAGAAGTGATCATTAGTGATCAAATGCATCCCCAAGGAAAAATGGCCTACTCTATTCCAAATATCAACCCACATTTTCCCACTTTGAACATCTTCCCCAACAATAATTAGAATCTTACATCCTTGAATCAACTCCCAAATGTGAATCAATTACCTTTGAGTCATGCTGCTCCTAACCATAATTTAGGATTCTTGAGTCATCCTTTTGCTAATGGATTCAATACAAATGATCAAAGAACTTTAGTACCAGTTTCTAGTACTAACAATAACTAGGTTCATAATTCTAAAACTCCCAAGAATGAGAATGAATCTATCCTAAAAATGTTCCAATATTTAAGAACTGATTTCCTTTAACTACAAAAATAAGTTGGCAATATTAGAGAGAGATATGGTAGGAAATTCTCATTCCAAAGTTTTAATAGACCTCATAATAGGTTTCAACATGATAGTTTCTATAACAACAAGGTTAACAAACCATCTTCTATTAATAAAATCATGGATATTAATTACTGACATTGCTTTGTCTAATTATTATAGAGTCCATTGTACTACTAAGCATGATGAGATTGATTGCATTGAGTTTTGTAAGGATTTTGAAGCTTTCAAAGAAGAGTTCAACACATTGTGAAGTGGTCCCTAATAAGGATAGTGTTGAAAGTACCTTGGGATCCAAACCATCTGATCAAATTAACATGGTATAAGCATTCAAATTACCTTTTGCAAGAGGACAAGGAACCTGATGATGTTCCTAAAGAGATCTAAGACTTCCACTAATTCTTGAAGAAGACTTATCCTTTGAGGAATAGAGAGTAGAGGTAGCCATTAACTACCTCAACACATCCAAATAAATTTGGAATTCCTCTAGATTTCTTCAAGGAATGATCCAAAACCACCCAAAGGGAGTACCTCTAAGCATAATGTTGATGTTCCTAGTTATTCAAATAAGAATAGTTATAATATTGTTGAAGATATGAAGAAGATAAAAGCTAACATCACATTACATGAATTAATGTAGATCATAGAACAAACGGACCTCTTGTTGTAATCATTATCAAGGAAATCTAACAAACCACCCAAAGCTAATAATGTTAATGTGACTATGTAGAAAGCTAAGGTAGAATCTCCTCCTTTCTTGCTCATAATTAGAATGTTTAGTAAGAATTTGCATAATTATTTATTATATTCTGGTGTATCCACCAATATCATGCTAATAGGTATTTGCAAACAACTTGGCTTAACACCTATTAATATTAAGTTTCATAGAGTTGTTACTCAATTAGACAAATCTAGAGTCAAAGTGATTGGGGAATTATTAAACATCCATATGCAATTGGCCTCTGAGCTTAGAGGACAATAGTTCATTGATATTCAAGTTCTTGACATTTTTGATGTTTATGGGATCTTGTTAAGTAGGGAATGGACCAAAGATCTAAATGGCTACATGTCCATGGATTGTTCACATTTATGGTTGCCTTGGAAAGGAGTTCTAAACTAGATCAAGGTTGAAAGAGATCCAAGAATGAAGCACATGATCACTGAGTACAATTTTGTCAATGAAAGGGTCAACATAATTGACTTCGACTTAGGGGTTTTCACCCTAGAGACTAAAAATGTATGTGATCCTAAAAGAACTCATGTTATGCCTAGGTTATAAAATCTACATATTGATGGTACTAGGTTTAAATCTAGGTCTAGGGTTGGTATTGTCCTAACTATTCATAATGGTAAGAAATACCATGCTTCCTTTAAGCTCTAGTTTCCATGCACCAATGACTTTGCTGAATATGAGGCCCTCATTTTAGGCTTATAATTTTCCATAAAAAATAAAATCATAGAATTACTAGTCTATGGTAACTCAAAACTAGTAGTCAACTAGGTGAGAAGTAAATATCAATGCAAATTGTCATACCTTAAGAGGTATAAGTTTAGGGTCTAAGATATAATTGAGTCTTTTGATGCCTTTAACATTGTATCCATCCCTAGAGAGGAGAACAAAGCTACTGATGAGTTGGCATCTACTATAACCAACCTCATGCCTAACCAAGACTCACCTAAATTCAATATTGAGCTGATACCTTGTCATTTAGTCCTAGATAATGTGAATCATTTTTGGGTCTTTAGTGATAAACAACAAATCTTGAACTTCATGACTACTTTAGGAGCATTTGAGGCTTAAATAATTGATGAGATTGATAAAAATATACTTAAGGAAGGCAAATTTGATGGTAAAGTCATTTAGTTGAATGACAATAAGATCTCTAAGGGTATGATTGCCTTGGAGAGGATATTTGATCAAGACAAATTGGTTGAGGTTTTTAAGATTCCCAAAGTAACTAGGAAAGATTAAAATACTATTGATTTTGGCCCTTAAGATCAACCTCAACTAGTTAATGTTGGAAAAGCTTGCACTACTACTGAGAATAAGAGAGCGAAATAACTTATAACCAAGTACAAGGATGTCATAGCTTGGTATTATGATGACTTGAAGATCTTTGATCCAAGAGTCATCACCCATATTATACCCCTTAAAGAAATTTGTAAACCCTTCAGGTAAAAGCAAAGGCCTGTGAACCCTATCTTAGAACCAATGATCTTCAAAGAAGTTAAGAGATTGATAGATGCTATAATTGTGTTTTCCATCAAGCATTCTACTTGAGTGGCCAATTTGATGCTATTCAGAAATAAGAATGGTGAGACTAGGCTATGCATTAACTTTAGAAATTTTAATTAAACATTTAAAAAGGATAATTATCCTCTTCCCTCTTTTGACCAGGTAATACAAATTATTTTAGGATCAGCCATGATGTCTTTTCTTGATGCTTTTTCAAGATATAACCATGTGTTGGGTGACAAAGAAGACAAGATGAAGAAAAATTTCATAACTAAATGGGGCACCTTTGCCTAGAAAATAATGCCTTTTGGGATGATAAATGTAGGAGATACTTTTCAAAGGGACATGGACCATGCCTTTCAAGGTCTGATTGGTAAGTGTATCATTATATATATGGATGATCTAACCATTTTTTTCAAAAATAGGGAAGATCACTTTATGCATTTATAACAAGTATTTGAAAGATGTAGAAGGTATAGAATCTCCCTCAACCCCAAGAAAAACATATTTTGTGTTATTGAAGGCAAATTATTAGGCCATGTCATAATTAAAGATGGGATCTCCATAGATCCTGAAAGAGTGGAAGCTATATCTAAGATAAAGCCTCAAAATAGTAGAAAAGAGTTAAAATCATTCTTTGGCAAAATCAATTTTATAAGAAAAATTCATTTCTAGTTTTGTATAAATTGCCAAGCCATTGAATGACATGCTAAAGAAAGATGCCAAGGTCTCATGGAATGAAGATTCTAAGAAAGCATTCAATGACATCAAAGAATCAATTAGCAAATCTCTAGTCTTGATAAGTCCTAACTTTTCAAAGGACTTTTATCTCTATTATTTTGTATTTGACCATACTATGGCTATAGATTTAACTCAGAAGGTTGATGGGTATGATCACCAAATAGATTTCATGAGAACTAACTTTAAGAATGTTGAATTGAACTATTCATTGATTGATAAACAAGCATATGCATTAGTTAAGACAGTGATTAAATTTAGGCACTATATCCTTAGAAATAAGGTACATGCTATTCTACTTGACCCTACCATAAAGCACATGTTGAGCTAGAATGAACTTGAAGAATGTATAGGTAAATGGATGTCAGTTTTGCAAGAATATGACATAGAAATGAAAATTGCAAATTTGGTAAGGTGCTGGGTCTGATTTAAATGATTGATAATACCATCCCTAAGCTAAGTATTATGCAAGTTGATTAACAAATATTTTAAGCTAGTGAGTGGTATGCTTTTATCATTCATTTAATAATTAATGGTACTTATCCTATAGGACTAACTAGGGAGCAAAAGAGGGCCTTAAGTCTCAAGACAACTCAATATCTGATCAAAGATGAGGTTTTATATAGAAATAACTTTGAATTTATCTACCTGATATGTCTCTCAAAATAAGAAGCTACCCAAATCAGGAGCACCTTATTTGATAATTTTTACAATGGGTACCCATCTAGAAGGAAAACAACCTACAAGATCCTCAGAGCTGGCTACTATTGGCCAACTATTTTCAAATATGCTCATAAACACATGAGGGAATGTCACTCATGCCAAATATTTAACACTAAAGAACTAAAGGTAGTAATGCCTTTGCACCCAGTCATGGTTGATAAACCCTTTGCATAATGGGGGTTAGACTTTATAGGGGTAATTAACCCTAGTTCATTAGAAGGTCACATGTATATCCTAATTGCCATAGATTATTGCACAAGGTGGAATGAAGATATAGTTACCAAATAATGCAAGACTAAAGATGTGATCAGTTTCTTGGAGGAGAATATATGTATCAAATTTAGAACTCTAGTCTCTTTGGTATGTGACAATGGATCTGCATTTATATCCATAATGATGATAGAATGGGCATATGATAATGGCATTTGTCTCAATTTTTCATCCAACCATTATCCTCAAGAAAATGGAGTGTCTGAGTCTACCAACAAGAAATTAATAAAAGCAACCAAGAAGACTACTGAAGATAAGTCCAAGACTTGGAATAAGATTCTCAAGTATGCCCTATGAGTAGATAGGATAAGGATCAAGCAAGCCTTAAAATCATCACCATTTTTGTTAGTGTATGGCTAAGAGCCTATATTCCCTATCACTCTCAAGATACCTACATAAAAATTCAATCAAGAATATATGAAATAAGGTTAGGAGCTTGCTAATTCAAGATTACTAGATATCATCTATATGTAAGATGTACATGAAGTAACCTTTGCTAATTTTAGTAGACATTAGGCCATAGTGAAGAGGTGGTTTGATAAGAGATAAAATATCAAGGTATTTAGACAAGGGGACTTAGTTCTCCTTTGGGACAAAACATATAAGCCTAAGGGAAAGCATGGCAAGTTCATACCACTATGGATTGGCCCCTATCATATCATAGACATGCTTGGAGATAACACCTTTAGACTCAAATACTTATAAGGATAAAATTTCACACTACCCACCCATGGGTAGTACCTCAAGCACTACTTCTCTACTGCTCCCCCTAAGGCCTTTATAGAGTAAATCTATAAGATGGTTACGCTTAGTATAGGTAGGATAGTTATTTTAGTTCTTTCCTTCATATCCCTTGTTTATATATAAGAATGTATATATCTATTTATTTATTGATTTTCTACTTTTTATTATGTGTTTACTTTTGTTTCCTTGTTCTTTATTTTCAACAAGTCCTTTTGGATAACCCTAAGCTCAAATTTTATTTATTTTTCTTGAAACCCCTAAAATTGAGGAATGTGGGTATGAACCTAATACATATGCTGACCATGGGTTTGAAATGTAAGTCTAATGTTGTGATTTAAATAAATTGGTAAAGACTAATGCAATAATCCAACTATTTCATGAGAGCTTGAACATTGTCTTGACCTAAACTTGGTTTTAAGAAAATTTGCACTTGTAAGATTAAATCTTAATCTATTAAGACATAGTCATGCTTACACTTAACAAACATCCTTTCCTAGGACAATGGTTACAACCATAGGTGATTATCTCAAGATCAAACACTTGAAAAAATCCTTGAACCTAGCTACCCTAGTTCCCAACCTTGATAAAAGCATAAAAGATCTAAAAATAAAAAATAAGAATTCAGTGCAAAATCAAAAGATTTTCAAGCATAGGTGATTATGGTAATCTCCATTAGGACTATAAATGTTGGCTGGTAGTGGAGCAAGGCCATGAATAAATATAAAGGCATATCTATTAGGTTTATGGATGCTTTGTTGGCATTAAAACAATTCCCAAGCCTTCTTTGAACTAGAAGCATGGTTCTTACTAAATATATAAACATGTTCCAAGTTAGTGTTAATGATTAAAGATATGAAACATGGAAGTTGCTTCCTTAATCCCATAGAAAATAGTAAGAGGAATCAAACACACACATATTAGGGCTATGTTTTGATGTTTGAACCTAACTCTACAAGCAACCATAAACTAATCTAGATAATGGCATTGATCAAGTGGAGTGGATGACTTAGTTATTTATCTAAACTAGAATCTCTAAGTTATAACATATTTTTATGTTTCCCCCAAAATTCACCATTTATTGAGGTTAACATACCCCCAATTTTTTAAAAATTAGGGCCCTTGAGATACTTTGAACCCTAAACACCAAAAATTCAATGTGATTAGATCATTGTTAGAATTTGAAGATCATCCACTTTGATAAAACTAGATTACTAATTTATGGTTTTGATTTGAGCTTGCCTAATATTGCTAATAATTTATCTTCATGTCTTATAATTGCAGGTTTTATGGAGCCCTATTAAAGGGATAATGCTTAGAATTTGTAGATTAACTCTATTTGGGCTTCATTTTTTGAAAGCTGTCCTTCAGAAAACCCTAACATAAACCCTTGATTCAAATATTGGTAGGAATACTTTTGGTAGAAATATTTTAAATTTGTTTTATACTTGAGTACAAATTGTTATGTTAAAGCTTGGTTATGTATTTTAACATGATGAAACCTTATCCTAAAAATTATGCTTAGTCCCCTTTATTTCCCCCCTTTGTTCCTTATAATTCTAACATGGTCCAATGTTATGCTAGTAGATCCTTTTATTTTAGCATGGTCCCTTTTATTAAAACTTTAGCCTAAAGTCTTAATGCTAAGGCTCCATTCATGTTTATTAGCATGAAGAAGACCTTAGTATTAAAATTTTATCCTAAGTCTTATTTAATCCCAAGTCTTAATTTAAAAACCTTTCTCCTTTACAGATTTGACAGCCTGCACTTCATCGAGAGGGGATGATTTGATGGAGTGAAGAAAGCGGAACAAAACCTGAGCATTTGGTACTTCAGACCAATAAAATGTGAGAATACATATCATGATTGATGCATCATGCCTAATCAAGACCAAGGATCAAATGGAGTGAACATAACAATGAAATGTCAAAAATCCCAAGAAACCCTACAGAGCCATCATGTGGCTCTTCCATATTTGAGACTTGATAAAAAAAGTGTCCCACATATTAAATGGAACCAATGGTGTGCAAGTTCTCAAATCATGAAAAACGGTTCATGGCCACTCATATATATAGATACAATAGAGTGAAGATAACATTGGAAAGTTAAAAGGGCCAAGAAGCCCCATAAAGCCACCATATAGTGCTCTTGTAGTCATCAGGATCGAATGAACCAATGGTGTGCACTCACTCAGATCTTGATTAGATATCTCTTGCTTCATTATAACTCCTAATTAGATGAAGTGAATTTAATCTAAGATCCATGTAATATATTAAGTTCACAAGATTAAATTTGATGTTCATATGACCATCATTTGATGACCACAAGGTCATCATTGACATCTATACGACCGTCAACTTTAAGCCGACCAAAACTAAGAATTTTGTGAAATTAAATTTGAAATTATCATGGATGCCATTTGACATTTATGAGGCCATCATTGACATCTGCAAGACTATCAAATTCAAGCTCATCTAAAATTTTGTAAAGGGACATGTTTTATGTCATTTAAGGGGTCATTTGGTATTATGATTTAAAAATTAGCACAAAATATCTTAACCTAAGTCTATAGCATGTTTATTGACATAAAATAAACTTAGATTAAAATATTTTAGATAAATTACTTTGTTATAAACATGCATTGATTAAAGGTCATGCACCTTACAGGATCAACAACTCATACTTCATCAAGACTGGATGATCCAACAACATGAAATCACTAATGACTATTCAATAAAGCTTTGAGAACCTATGGGCTCAACACATGACAGACATGCATTCAATATACAACTGGTTTAGGATACAAAGCTTAGAAACCTTGTAAGGATGCCAAGTGGCACAACCATATGGCTCGATGTAAATATGGCCAATGACATATGAGGGCTTAGATCATGATCAATACCCTGTGTTGATCCTTGGATCTTGATAGAATGGTGCAAAGTAAAAGGCAATTTTTAAAATAATAATTACTAGTGATTTGAAGGTGCTTATGAAAAATACCATGAAAATTTACATATAGACACCAAATAAGCACCATAAAAGCAAAAAACAACAAAAATAGAGATCTTGGATGCTTCAAAAGGCATGTATGAGTCAAATTCCAAGTAAACCATCACCATTAAAGCTTAAGGAGAGCCTCAAACTTGCATAAAATCCCTAAGTTAAGCTTAGATTGATCAGAATTAAGCTAAAGAGAGTCTAAATTCAATTCAAGCCTAAAAGAATTAACCTAAAGACCATTTAGAACACAAAAAATAAGCAATTTGTAAAGTTTCTTAGCATATTTTCCTCTAGGTAAGTTTAGTTTAGAAACGGAAGTGTATTCTAGAACCTTGTAAAAAAAAGATAACTATCCTTACTTCTTGTACACTTGTATCTTGTGATTGACTGGTATACTACCTTATCCTCCTATAAAAGGCAGTACTACCATTTTGTAAAGGGAGATAATTTTGAGCAAATTTTGTATACTTTGAGCAATTAATACAATCAAGGAATTTTGAAAAGATTGTCCAAGTTGGTTTGCATCAATTGTTACATGTATTTTCTTTTAATTACTAGTCTTAAGTCTTAAACTTGAATAGTTTCCAATAATTCTGAGTTGCATCTTTGATTACAGGGATGCTAATTTGTGTTTATGCTAGATTAGTTGAATGATCTTGAGCTTTATTTGTTTTATTTTCTCTACATTAGAATGTGAAAATGCTATTTGAGTGTGGTAGCAAATATTTAAAGTAAATTCAGTTCTTAATTTTACTTCTTTAAATCATCCTTGTAAGTTTGTGTAACATGTAGTGAGATATGAGCTTAGCTATTTTGCACTATACACTAGTTAAATGTATACTCAATTGTAATTAAAACTTTGTTAGAATTTTTAAGGCTAGGATCAGTAATCACTTATGCTCTTTCTACCTTACCTTTCTCTTTTACTTCTTTTTTAACTAGATCACTTTAGTTTAGATTTCATTGTAAATGTCCATTTAGATTATTTTGTAGTTTAAGCTTTGTTCATAATTCACTAGTATTAGCATAAATATGTACGCTTTGAAAATATTTGGTCCATGGTGGCTCCGAACCATCAATTAACATAAATTTTGTGGGATAGTTAAACATTTATCTACTTCTATTTCACCACAAGTAACATAAGTTGCCAAAAATTGCTACTCATGCTCTGAATTCCCAGAATTCTAAAATGAGAAGTGTTCTTTGAACACTAAGGATACCTTTGATACATTTAGAGGTATCAACCTAAGCCTACTTGGTAAACATAAAGGAAACTTCATATTGGTGTTGATGGCTATTGGAGGAGTCAATATAGGGCCATTACCATCTTGTAGCTATCTCATGAAGGTGGGTAGACATAGTTTTCATGTTCGTCATGGGGAATATGAAGTTTTCTTAGCCTAGTCAACATGAAAAATGAGGTGGTGGACTACTTAATCACCCATGAGGGATAATTGAAGCATAATTCACCCATGTAACTATCAAAAGGGAAGAGTTAGCAGGTTAAATAGAATTCTTATTCTCTTTATGGAGTCAACTAAGCTTGAACAAACCTCCACCACTCCATTTTCATTGCATACTCTCATTGAAGACCACCATCCACTAGTAAAGGAAACACATGGAAGGAGAAGGAGACTATTATAACTATTATAAATACTATGTGAGTGGGATATGATCATTTATGACATATTATCTCCACCTTTATGATAATTTCCCTCTCTTTCTCTTGATCATCATTCTATATATTTAGGCCTTAAGGCTATTGTAGCTATCACTAATTTAGGTATGAGAAAATTATGATTGGATTTACACTTTGTAAACCTCTTGGATTGATAAATGAACTATTATAGCTCCTTCATATTGGTATCTAGTGTGTTATTTTCTTGTTGATATGCATATATGTCAAGTTTCTCTCCCATTGTAGGTATTTATCTCACCTAGATGCTAGTAGGTGTGCTATGTAGGTCGTATGGTGTGCAAGAGTGTTGGTGATTGAGTTCAAAGTGAAATCTAACTGGTAAGTGCCTTAGAATAGACTCTCCTATCATAAACCTCAAGTTATAGCCACCTAACATAGTCTCCATGTGAAACACTATTGCATAGTATTTCTTGAAGATAGTATTTCAATTGTTTACCTAGATCATTAGTGTTGTTTAAGGTAAATAGAGTGGATAGTCATATTGGTGCATCATTATCCTTAGTATAGGTTTTCCTTTTCATGTTTTCCCTCTATCCCTTTTCACCCCAATAATAAGTAGGTCTTAGTGATTTGAGCCCTAATAGATGCACCAGGGGATCTAGCCCTATAACCTAGAGGTTTGGTCTTCCTATAGGTCACTCACAGCCTTTGGACCAATCCCATGTTACCCTAAACTTGGAGATAGGCTTGAAAAACCTCCTCCCAAGGTATAGTTTGGAGTGTTAACAATAATCCTAATGACATAGAACCAATAGTGAAAGACTTTATATAAATATAAAGCATCCCACCTATGCCCAACTCTATATCTATAAAAGTGTTATAAACATTAAAAATATTATAAATATATATAATAGAAGGAATAAATTTGGAAAATTATTAAAAGTAGAATCCACATTTTTAATATGTAAACCAACACCATACTCAAGTGATCACATTATAAAGATATAATATGATTTTTTTGTAACAATGTTCCTTTAGAAACTCCATTAGAGTGGTCAAAAAAGGGGAATTGACAAAATTTGTACATATCTAAAAAACATAAAAGGATAAGACCTAAAGCCAAGTTTGAATACAAATTTGGGTTAAAGTTTCATGATGTTAGGAGTCAAAATCTAAACATTGCATTACATTATAACATTATCATGATGGTGCACACACACACACCTAGGTGTGATAAATACATGTAGTTTGAATACAAAATTGGGTTAAAGTTTCATGATGTTAGGAGTCAAAATCTAGACATTGCATTACATTAAACATGATCATGATGGTGTGTGTACACACACCTAGCTGGGATAAATACATGTATTTTGAGACATTTTTAGATTATTAGAATGCATGTAATGCTCAATAACTAGTGGGTAGTGGTTGGGGATATATAACCCAACTTTATAAACCATTTTAGGGTCATATTATATCAAATATATGATTAAAAATTTAAATAAAAGATAATAAAAATAAAGATAAATGTATAATAAAGGAAAAGGGAACACATATTATATATTTAATAGTGTATACATAGAGGTCTATGGTAGCATAAACATACACAATCAAATGGGAAATATCTAGTATATCTTGGATGGTACTAGTCATAATAAGAGACTCAGCTTCACTAAAAATATCCAAATAGGGTTTGAGCTCTTGTTTCTTGATCTCAAATAATCTAAGTGAATCTCTCCTCCATTTATTTATCAATTATAAATATAATGAGTGAAATATAATTCTACCTTTTCACATTCATATTTTTATAATTTTCATAGGTTTATCTTGTTTATATCACATTTATCACAAAATAAGTAAAATATAAGGTTAAGTCATTTTTTGGGGAAATTTGACATTCATCCATACTATTTGGTACCATAAATATATTAATATTTCATACTATAGTCAGATATAAGTGTTTCAATGTAGTTATCCTCAAAATTACATTTCAAATTATAAAAAATCAATTAGAAAGCCAAGGTGTGTTATTTTTACTCATTTATCTTTATTTTTATTTCCTTTAATTATCACTACTTATTCATAGTTAATTTTACTTTTACTTCCTATTTTAGTATGTTAAATATTTATTATTTCTATAGTATTGTTATGTCCATAACTTTGATGTGGGTATTTGTATTTCTTAATTAGACTTTAAATCTTCCATGCATGTGACATCTTGTGGATTATGTATACACATAATATTTTTAAATTTTATTGATTACTAACACTTCATATCTTGTAGGAACCTGTCGAGTCTTAATATCTCTAAGTGCATGCCTTAAGGGGTGCACTAGGAAAGGGGTGGGAAAACAATCAGTGCTTTGTAAGATTGTCATTCCTTTTTGCCACTTTTCATTCACACTTTAGCCACTTAAAACCATTGAAACCAAGCTTATTATTATTATTATTATTATTTATACCTATTCCTATCACTTGCTATGTTTTCTCCTTTATTTATTACCTTAACACCCTTTTGACCTATTAGTTATGTTAGGTCGACCAAGTTGACCTAGCACAATTTAGGAACTTTTTCTCTCTTTTGGTTTGTTGGCCACTTGGTCGACCTAGCACAAACCTAGAGAGTTAGTCTTGAAAATGTGTTAGGTCACCTGGGTTGACCTAGCACAACTGATGTTCCCAAAATATTTTAGGGTAAGATACTACTATATATATAATATCATTCCTTAACATTTAATAAGAGCAAAGAATTAAGCAAATAAGTGTGAAAAAACATCTACCTATTGGCCATTCTATTTGGGGAATAAATATTTAGGGTTCAATACTTTCTTTGGAGATTTGATCTCATCTTGTGGATAAGTATTTTGGATGCTTGGATAAGTTGTGTAGCCTAGAGCTAATTTATCTTAGTTTTCCTTACATACCACAAAAATCTCTTACAAATCACCTTAGCCAAGGGGGAGATTGACACTTAGCAGGTTCATCTATGAAGGTAAGTATTCCTAACTTTATTCCTCTTTTGTAAGAGTAGATAGATAGTGCATTTATATTCTTCTCTTCCATGTATTAGGATTTCATATACATTCACATGAGTATATGTCTTTTATACATGTTTATTTTAGTTATTTATTTATTTTATTTATAACCCCCACTTTGTGCCACAATATTTGGTGTGCACTAGATTAGATTTACTTTTCTTATTATTATATTAGTGAAATATTAAATTATAAGACTCTTTTAGGGTGGTTGTGAAATTATGTTAAATTGTAGGATTTGAAACCCTACCTCACATGGTGTGTTGTGACAAGTGATCCCATAATAATTTATATAAGATCCTCACATTGGTCATGATCCTACTTAAAAATTATATGCCCCTAATCAGAAGTGTAGGTTTGCTCTATCCCATCTGATCCAAGATTGATTTATGGACATGATGCATTTTTGATTGCATACATTTTGGTGAACCTAATGTGAATCAAAACATTGAAAGATTTATTTCACTTATTTAATTTCTATTCATCATTATTTTTAACATATATTTATTATGTTGGATCAACCTTGTCAACCCACTTATTTATCTCTATGCACAGGTTTGTAGGAATAGGTAACTAGCTCGACTAACTCGACCTAATATAGGTTTCAAAACTTGCAAAATTTTATTCAAATAACTAGATCAACCAGATTGATCTAGTATATGTTTTATAGGTTTTTAAAATTCCTATTCAAACTATTAGGTTGACCAAGTTGACCTAGTACATTTTAAACACTTTTTGAACAAGTTCCCATATTGCTTGATCGACCAGCTCGACCTAATTTGTAGGTTTTTGATAGTTTTTCCAAGGTTATTGATAAAAAATATTCTCCTTTTCATCTCTAAACCATTCAATTCAGTTTTTATTCCTTTGTATATTTTTGTTTCTATAATTTCCTTTCATAGTTTTTAATCTTTAAAACTACCCCTGCATAGTCAACTAAGTCGACCTTGTGGACCTAGTTCTATGTTCTATGTTTTTTGAAATAACTAGGTCAGCTTGACTGACCTAGTTCACTTTCAAACTTTGATTCCATAGTAAAATTTTGACCCTATTGACCCTATTCTATATGATTATCCATATAGTTTCTCAACTATACCTTTTTTCAAAGTTGTAATAAACCATATATGTTAATCACATCTTTATTTTCAGTTATTTACATGCTTAGAATAGTTCACATAGTCTAATTATGGGATTTTCAATCAATCACTTATTTTCACTATTTATATTATTTTTCACACATGGAAAAATCACATAAACATCAACAAGCATTTAAACATTTGACTACTTAGGCCAACCTACATAGATTTCATCACCAAGGGGGAACTTGACTTGATGCTTTGGTCAAGTATAAAGCACGGATAATCATATATTTTGGCTAAGCACCTATTACCCTTATTGTTGAGGTGTGTGAAGTGAGGGGGTAGGCCCCAATACCAAGATTGTATCATTTCCAATATAGTCCCTTTCATTCTAAACTTACCTGAAACTATCCATAGATTGTTATCTAGTCTATTACTTATAGCCAATCTCCCTTTACATTTAAAATCATTCTTAATAATCTAATCAACATTCTACATTGACCAAGTAACTATTACCATTATTTTTTTGGTGTGTGAAGTGAGGGGGTAGGCCCTATTGACCAATTTTGCCCACAGACAAAATTTTTGGTCCCCTTCTTCCCTTGGTATTCAATGATAGTCATTTTCAGGTTCAACAAGTTCAATGAGTTCAGTTCATGGCCTGGTTCAAGTGGTTCAATGAGCTTTGGTTCAAAGGTCAATCTTCAAGTTTAACATCTCGATTCAACAAGTGTTGAACCATTGAACCATTCTTGGTTCAACGGGCTTGGTTCAAAGGGAGAAGTTCATCGGCCTTGGCTCACTAGTCCATCGACGCACAATGGTTGAACCATTGAACCATTTTTGGTTCAACGGCTTGGTTCAAGGATATGCCCTTGGCTGAAGGGGAGTCTTCAAGTTTGAAATGCCCTAGTGGAGGGTAGGCATTTCAATGGAAAAGATGGGTAAGTCCCAAATTGGTCTAAGTTCAAATTTGTATAGGTCCCAAATTCCTTCAAACTTTTTGTCTGAAGGAATTCCTTTGGACAAAAAGTCTGAAGGAATTTAGGTGCAGCTCAAAGCAAAGATAGAGATAGACCCAAGGAATTTATATGGACTTTTTGTCCACAGGAAAATGTCTGTAGATAAAAGTTTGTAGAAAATACACAATGCCCACGGGAGCCCGGGGGCAATCCAGAGCTAACCAAAGGACCTGCCGAAGGACCCCAAAGGGTAGATGCCCTTGCTAGGGAATTTTAGCCCAAATACAAAGGGGAATTAAGCAAATTCATAGGGGTGCCAAGACTAATCAAATCTGTAGAGAAGCCATGAAGACCCGATGACGTTGTAACGGGGACGGTGACATCCTGGAGGGCGTCAAAATTAATAAAACAAGTTAGACGTTGGTCTTCAAACCAATAACAACCATATGAACATCAAAGTTAGCAAAACAAAATGGCCATTTGTTTTCAACTGAGAGAGAGCTAACTAATGGGCTAGAATGCAGTGACTTACCAAGAATTTGCCCCCAAGGGCTGAAGGAACCAGAAGAGACAAAATTAAGAAAAGACAAGGAACCAAGCATGGAACGGACAAACAATTAGTCCAAGTGGTGAAAGGAAGCACCAATTTGAGAAGTGACTCCAACAGGTGGAAAAATTCTAGTGAATTCATCATAGGGGATGCAAATAGCTAACAATGCAACTGGTTTCTCCATTTTACATTTAATGAGTAGACAAACCGTGTATTGACCTTGAAAAGGCAGACTTCAAATAGACAAAGCAGACAGCTCATTAATCTTTTGAGTGACTTGTTCTTCCCAATGAAGGGACGTGATAGGCCACTTGTAAAAAATGAGTGCCAAATGGGCCTCCTTGCTTCTCCTATATATTTAGGACTTGTTATTTTATGAAACATCTTTCACATTTGTAAGGCGTAGCCCTGGCAAAATTTCACCTGAATCAATAAACACAATTTTTACCTCTTCTTGGATAAATATTTTTTTGTATGTCTTGATTGTTATTTATATTTAGTCATTGTCTCTTAATGCTTTCACAGGTTCAACACCAACATACCTATTGTCTACAAGGTGCCATTTTGCAGCTGACAGGAGAAGAGCTCCATTTGGAAGTGTAGAATAGAGGAAGTTACTTATAGTGTGCATTTCACAGCACCTTGGTGAGTCTCTATTTTCTATTTTTTCATGAGAGCCTCCTTGCCATTTTTTTGTAGCCTGGTCCTTCTACCAAGTCTGAAGTGTATGTATGTTTTTATCTAATTTTAAGTGTGGATGTGAGAAGGTTGAATTATTTTGGTGCATCACCTCTTTAGAGTAGATTTGTTTTCCTACAATCTTTCTCCCTTTTCATTCCCCCAGTTTCTATATCTATACATGTATGTATTCACACTTGCTGGAATGAACATGATGCATCAAAGGGAGCTAGACCTTATCTAGAGACTCTCCCCTCCAGCTTCGCCAGTCCCATAGGTGAGAGGGGAGTTTCCATAGTTGCGAGGAGAAGGTAGGAGCTCGGCCTCCTGCCAAGGGTGCAATTTTCCTATGTCAATAGTTTTGGCATGCCTGATGGGACTCAGTTTTACAACTCAGTAAGGTTTTAGGATTGATGTTGGTCCTGCTACAATAAATCAAATATTTTTAGCATCTAGTGACTCTAAGTTAAATCTGCTGGTTAACAGCCTGGTGCCATCAAAAATCACTTTATGTATGTATAATTATTTTGCACAAAATCATGGGTCTTGTTTTCCTTCATGTGACTATGATCAGGCTCCATATATTTATGCAATCCCCTAAAGTAGCTCTCTTAGTTTCCCTACAATGATAAGGGAAGTGGCCCTAGAATTGGAGATTAACAAACTGGAGGAGCAGTATAGATATCAGTAGGAGCTGATGTATAAAGAAGAGTGCTTGTTTGGGCAAGCACGGGCCTTGCAATCCATGGAAGAGGAGGTGGAAAAATGGAGAAATCTATTTATTCAAGGCAATCAGCCTTGCACGCCCCCTCCTATCCTAAATAAAGCCCCTTCTTTTGCACCAAATCTTTTCTATTAGATAGCACTTGCTCACTCCAGCTCATTTGATACATCTACTCTCAATCCCATGTGCCTAGATTTTCAACACCATAGGGCATCAAAATAACCTCCCATGGAGATGAATCTTCTCAAATCCTTATATTGAAAATCTTCCATTGGGGGGAATACAATGAACTAGCATGCCCCTCTTTTAGAGACTCTTCCAGTGAATCAACAGTCTCTTCCTAGCATTCCTCAGCCTCCCCATATTTTTCAACATAATGTGCAAATTCTAAGTTAGAGGAAGGATTGCCAGGAACCAGCTCAGAGCTTTGAAGAGGATCATGCTGGTGTTCTCCAAGAAAGACTCTTTCAGGATAACCTAGCCAAACAAATTGAAGATTTAGAGGCTAGGATGAGACTACTTCTTGAAGGAGAGATAAAACTTCCAGACCTTATGGAGAAGCCCCAGGACCTTGGAGAAAACAAAGTTGTTGCCTGTTCACAGGAGCAAAATTCCAATTTTGAGATCCTAAACTAGGGGAAAATAGTAGAATCATGGGACAGGAAGGAGGAGAAACAAGTTTTTTTTTCAAAACCTTGAAGAAGTTGAGGCTGCTCTTGCTCATGATAATGCTAACGACCTCCAAGAAAATCTTTTCCAAGAAGATCTAGCCAGGAGAATAGTGGAGTTGGAATCTAGAGAGAAATTCCTCTGCCAATGTGTGATGGATAGCTCAGACCAAACAACACATTCCATGTCTAAGCACACCCCACCTATACATAGTTCTAAGAGAGATATCAGGCCATACCTGATATTGATGAAATGCTAACCAAGTGGAAAGAGGAAAATCATTTGATTCTAGCTCAAGGACTGCCTCCTCTTCCACATGTTTTATCCACTTCACCCCTTCTCAAGGAAGAACCTATTCTGCAGGAGGTGAGTGAGGAGTATAAGATCCAATCTACAGTTCTTTAGGAGGTTATCATGAGTGACAATGAAGAATAAATCATCATCAATGCTCCTTGTGAAGACCTTATCAACAATGGAGAAGATGCAGGTCTTGCATATATGCAGATGTTCTAGCAATATGAGGAGGAACAAATGCATGGTGAGCTCTCTTCCCCTCTATTTGATGAAATTCCTTGTTGTTTTGATGATGAAGATGACTACACTGAGGAGCCTAAGTTGGAGGAGGATCAAGAGGATATATTTGAACATCTAGAGGTCTTAACCTTTGAAGAGGAAAAGGAGAGGTCTATCTTCCTAGAGGAATGCCTTGAAGAAGAGAGCTTAAATAGAGAGGTGATGTTCTATGGGATGAGCAATCATTTTGTGAGTTCATTTTAGACATCACCACATTCACCCTTCTTCAAGAAGGCCAAAAGGAAGCAGAGGATGAGTCTGGTAGAGTCTTCAACAAGGCAGAAGGAAACAAGTTAGACCATGATACATTATAGAGGGAATGTGCAGATCAAAGGGCTTATGGTGATGAGCCAACAGCCATTGATTTCTTGGTATGGAACACCAATATGAGGGACCAACATTCAACAAGATTCCAAGGACAATCAGAGTACATATATGTTAGAGGCATGTTTGAATCTGATTCACTCAAATACAAGCCAACTTAGGTGGCAGGAAAGAGGAGCAGGTCACCAAATCTCCTTTTCATTCAGCTACTTGCCTACCACCATAAGTCTTCTTTCCAGGAAGGGGACTTAAGAAGTTTTCCCTTTGATCTAGGAGGGAGGCAAACATTCCTAGTTAGTTGTATATAGTAGTTTGTTTTTAGTTTCTTTTCCTATTTTCCCTAAGTGTAGTTTGCACAAGTAGTGTTTTTTTAGCCTTGTGTGTTTCCCTTTGCATGTGGGGTAAAAGATTCATGTTTGATTCTTGGATCTTTTGGGGCTATTGCTAACTTTTATCAAAGCTGCATATGACTCTGTGCCCAATGGACTACAAGGCAACTAGTCTCTAAGAATAGTAGGCATGCTTCCCCTGGGAGTCACCAATTTGTTGACCAATTTTGCCCACAGGCAAAATTTTTGGTCCCCTTCTTCCCTTGCTATTTAATGATAGTCATTTTTAGGTTCAACAAGTTTAATGAGTTCAGTTCATGGCTTGGTTCAAGTGGTTCAGTGACCTTTGGTTCAAAGGTCCATCTTCAAGTTCAACATCTTGATTCAAAAGGTGTTGAACCATTGAACCATTCTTGGTTCAATGGGCTTGGTTCAAAGGGAGAAGTTCATCAGCCTTGGTTCACTAGTCCATCAGCACGCAATGGTTGAACCATTAAACTGTTGAACCATTTTTGGTTCAATGGCTTGGTTCAAGGATATGCCCTTGGTCGAAGGGGAGTCTTCAAGTTCAAAATGCCCTAACAGAGGGTAGGCATTTCAATGGAAAAGATCAGGTAAGTCGCAAATTGGTCTAAGTTCAAATTTGTATAGGTCCCAAATTCCTTCAGACTTTTTGTCTGAAGGAATTCCCTCGAATAAAAAGTCTGAAGGAATTCAGGCGCAACTCAAAGCAAAGACAGAGATAGACCTAGGTAATTTTTGTAGACTTTTTGTCCATGGGAAAATGTTCACAGACAAAAGTCCATGGAAAATACACAAAGCCTGCAGGAGCCCGAGGGCAATCCGAAGCTAACCAAAGGACCCACCGAAGGACCCTTAAGGGCAGATGCCCTTGCAGGGGACTTTCGGCCCAAATACAAAAGGGTACTAAGCAAATTCGAAGGGGTGCCAAGACTAATAAAATCCATAGAGAAGCCATGAAGACTCGATGACATTGTGACGGGGACGGTGACGTCCTAGAGGGCATCAAAATTAATAAAACAAGTTAGTCATTGGTCTTCAAACCAATGACGGCCATATGAATGTCAAAGTTAGCAAAATGAAAAGGCCATTTGTTTTCAACTGAGAGAGAGCTAACCAAGGGGCTAGAATGTAGTGACCCACCAAGAATTTGCCCCCGAGGGTCGAAGAAACCAGAAGAGACAAAATTAAGAAAAGATAAGGAGCCAAGCATGGAATGAACAAATAGTTAGTCCAAGTGGCAAAAGGAAGCGCCAATTTGAGAAGTGACTCTGGCAGGTGGAACAGTTCTAGGGAATTGATCATAAGGATGCAACTAGCTACTAATGCAACTAATTTCTCCATTTACATTTAATGAGTAGACAAACCGTGTATTGACCTTGAAAAGGCAGACTTCAAATAGACAAAGTAGACAGCTCATTAATGTTTTGAGCGACTTGTTCTTCCCAATGAAGGGATGTGATAGGCCACTTGTAAAAAAGGAGTGCCAAATGGGCCTCCTTACTTCTCCTATATATTTAGGACTTGTCATTTTATGAATCATCTTTCACATTTGTAAGGCATAGCCCTGGAAAAATTTCACCTGAATCAATAAACATAGTTTTTACCTTTTCTTGGATAGATATTTTTGTGTATGTCTTGAGTGTTGTTTATGTTCAGTAATTGTCTCTTGATGCTTTCACAGGTTCAACACCAACATACCTATTGTCTACAAGGTGCCATTTTGTAGCTGACAGGAGAAGAGCTCCATTTGGAAGTGTAGAACAGAGGAAGTTACTTATAGTGTGCATTTCACAACACCTTGGTGAGTCTCTATTTTCTATTTTTTCATGAGAGCCTCCTTGCCATTTTCTTGTAGCCTGGTCCTTCTACCAAGTCTGAAGTGTATGTCTGTTTTTATTTGATTTTAAGTGTGGATGTGAGAAGGTTGACTTATTTTGGTGCATCACCTCTTTAGAGTAGATTTGTTTTCCTGCAATCTTTCTCCCTTTTCATCCCCCCTAGTTTATATATCTATACATGTATGTATTCACACTTACTGGAACAAACATGATGCATCAAAGGGAGCTAGTCCTTATCTAGAGACTCTCCCCTCTAGCTTTTCTAGTCCCATAGGTGAGAGGGGAGTTTCCATAGTTGCGAGGAGAAGGCAAGAGCTCAGCCTCCTACCAAGGGTGCAATTTTCCTATGTCAACAGGCCCTAATACTAAGCTTGTATCATTTCCACTACAGTCCCTTTCATCTTAAACTTACCTAAAACTATCCATAGATTGATATCTAGTCCATTCCTTATATCCAATATCCCTTTACACTTAAAATCATTCTTAATATAATCATCATTCTACATTGACCAAGTAATTATCTTTAATTTCAAGTTTTTTGCATGCTCTTTGATCAATTGTGTGTGAAAAAACTTGTATTAGTGAACATTAGTGCAAGATTTTACTTTATGTGCATCAATTAGATTGGCTAGCATCAATTCAATTGGCTATGTGTTTCCCTTTTAGTATTCACCTCTTTTTTACATTAATTTCAAATATCTTACTTCAATTCATAGCTTGTTATCAGTCTTTATTTTCTTCCCTATCTACTATGCTAGGTTGACCCTTTTAACTTAGTATCTTTTTCAGCCCTTGTACACTATGTTAGGTCAACCTAGTACTATTTACATCATGTTTACCTCTTTTTTCTAGTCACTGTTCACTAAACTAGGTTGATCTAATGGACCCTTTATAGTTTTATAGTCCTTGTTTTTGCACTAGGTTAACCGGGTTGACCTAGTAATGTTGTTAGTCACTTTTTAATTATTTTCTTTCTCATCTTGCTTCTTTTACTTTCATCATGGAATTTCTATTTGGTGACAACACTAAAGTTTAGTTAATATACATGATGGAATTCACCAATCCTAATGGGGTCTCCCATAGACAAAGTAGGGTTCCTTTTTTGAATGCTAGTAATATTTATATTACAACCTACATGATAGACTATGGGAACTCTCCTCATACCTCTTTGTAGGAAAACCCTATTCTTCTCTTAGAGGATCATCTTTAGTTATATTATACTCCTAAAATGCTTTTCTTTATCACACAATTACCTTAACATAGAGGGAAGGACCTTCCATAATCTATAACCTCATGATTAGCCATCAAGTTGAAGAACTTCATTATCTTACTCCCACTTTTTCAACTAGATTTATGGGTAATGATTTATTTTCTTCTTAACCTCTTCCTTAAATATTGAATCTTTATGCTATGACATCTTTAAATTTTAATTCCATGCCTAGTATCTCAACTAACATTTCAAGTTTTTCATCTAGTGAGCCTCTCATACGATCCACTATCCTTAATCCTTCCACTTGTTCATCATTTGATACCCAAGTCACTCATGCTTCTAGTGCTTCTTCTTCTCAACCATTTACTAGTCCATATTTTGCTTCACAAGCAAATTTTTCCACTAGTGCCTAAAATTTTTATAGCTCTTCTCAAGCTCATATCAATACTAATAGTGGTACCTATTGATGCTTCTAATTAACTCATAGGTGCTCTTCAGTGTTGATGAACAATTCTCATTTTAGGATTAAAAGAATCTAAGGCATGAGTTGTAGTTTTTGATAATTTTATGATGTCTGTGGTGGAATGAAGTAGAGTATGGGAACTATCCACAAAATTTATTTAATTTGGTGGTTGGGAACCACCAGGGTCTATATCTTTGTGATATTTCTAGCCTACAAGTTAATATAAATGGATATTAACAATGATATTCAAATTAGATGAGCTTTGATAAAGAAAGTAGAAAAAGGAAGGGTAAGTAGAAAAGAGAATGTGATTACAAGCTCCCCTCTCAAATATTATGATAAAGGTATAATTACTTTGAGTATACATGAACTAATTTGTTGTGTAAATTAGTATAAACTCAGATTGCATCACAAACTTGGAAAACTTCTAAGGAGATATATAAACCACAAGTAAGAACCAATTTTACTTTAAAAGTCTACTACTGTAACCTAAATAACATATGCACATCCAAATGCAGAGCAAATAAAATAAAGTATACCTAAGATATTTTTATTTAATCTAGCATTAGCACAAATTAACAACCCTATGATTGAAAATGTAGCTCAAAATATAGAGAACCATTTAGATTTAAGACAATAACATGCAATTGAGAGACAATATTGGCTTTCAACAAACTATTCAAACAATCTTTTTAGAATTACTTAGTTGTATTAAATGCTCTTTTGTGTGCAAATTGCTCAGAGTTTTCCCCTTAAAAAATGGTAACCTTTGACTATTTATAAGAAACATAAGTGGTATAATGGTTATCTTTTCAAAATATCCATGTGTATGACAAGGAAAATTGTCCTTAATATAAATGTTACAATGTAAAAGGCTTTCTACGCCACTTTGGACAAAAGGATTAATATATGCTAATAAACTAGCATATATATTACAAAAGAATATTATTTTATGTTACATTGGTGGGTCCTTTGGGTTACTACTTCAGGATGTTCTTCACCTTAGTATACTATTCTATTACTATCTCAAAATATACTACAAGATTCATTAAACAATCCTCTTCTTAACCTACCAATGTGTTAAATTCTTTGTCTCTCTTGGCATTAAGTTCCTGAATGCATTGGGCCTCTACAATCTACTTCCATAATGTAATGATGATATCAAGGACCTTATGATTATCCTTAATAGCTTGGCCTTGGTTGTCCTTGGTGTTTTGGATGAAGGTACTTACCCTTTTCTTGAATTCTTCATCATCCATTAGGCCTATGGCATTGGTCTTAGAAGGGTTTACCAATAGTGCCTTCAAGAGCTTTTCCATCCTTTCTATCAAGCCTTTGTCATCCTCCATGAAGTTGTTGACATTATCACACCAGTTGTTTAGGTCTAATATATTATCTTTAATGAATCCTAAGAGGGCATGCAAATGCTTCAAATTTATGATCTTGATGTCTTTGAGCTACTTAGTTTTATGGACATTAATCAATTTAGTTACCTAATCTCTATAGTTCTACCATTGAGTGATTAATTCTTTTACTTTACCAATTTTATGGGTCAAGGTATTTGATCTATGATTTTGGGCCGTTAACCCCTCAAATGTGTCAAAGAAGGACTTATTTAGCAATTTCATTATATCTTTGGGGACTAGAAATGCAACCTGTGCTTCCAAGTCTTTCTTCTCCTTTTCTAGATTGGTGATCTTCTATTACATCCCATTGATTCCACACCAAGCCATTGTTGATTAGGCCACCACCAAAATTTCCACATCCTCTTAATGGATGGGATGCTCCCCTGATACCTACCCTTATATAGGAGTTAGGCCCAAAAAATGTTTCACCTTTTGAATAGTGAACTCCTCAATGCCATTGGTAGCTTTCTTGGTTGTCACCCTTTCAAAACCTACTGTATCCATATTATACATGATAGTGACTACTAGTTTAGAGAGTTTGTGTGTCTCTAGGGTTTCAATCCTAGTTCCACTTAATGCTCCTAGATATTTTATTTTCTTACCACTTTCTTTATTTGCTTGAATAACTATTCTTTCCTCCTACTCCTTATGATCTCCTTAATCTAAGCTTTGACATTGTCAAGGGGATTTACACATGCAGATCTGGTAATTACGAATGAGAGTGATTGAGAAGGAACCTTTTGGAGTTTCCCATATATGAACTAGTTAGGAATGATAGGTCCATGTATGGGGAACTCATCACTGAAAAAATTTACTTCATTAGTGGGATGGGTCCATGTCACCTTTGGTCTTTTAGAGGACCTAGGGATAAGGGCCAACTTATCTTCCCTCTTCTTTTGTGTGATAGGGACCAATTTCAATACTACCTCTCTTCCCTTCTCTTCCTCACATATTTGAGGTCCTTTAATTTGTGTCACCTCAACTATGGCTCCCTCATATTTTTGATTAGACCCATAGGCCCTTACAAGTTTCTTTAAGAAATATTCCACCATTTCATATGGTTCTAGGGCAACCATATCAATGTGTTCCATTGGATAAGATGGTAGGCTGGGCTAATGATGAAGGGCCTTCTCTTGGCCTATCTTCCAATTTCTTCTCTCTAGGTCCTTAAATTTAGAGTGCTTACTATTGTGCCTAATTTATAAGTGCATTAAAAGTGGAAGGTATTAGATGATACTATAATGGGTTCATTTGCCATCTCTCTCTAGCTAGTTTCTCCTCTCGTTATAGTTTGTGTTCAAGCTAGAAACCAAGTACCTACACCTAATAAGGACTTCATTAAAGTTTGTAGCTTTGGTGTAAAAATGGTCATATGTACCAATGTTATGATCATAGGTTACTTTAGTTATTTTCTTTGACTAAAAATGAGGGACAACCTTGTTATTAGGGTCCCATTCCTTTAGGTCATCCTTCTTAAAGCTGAAGGCATCCCTATGTCTAGGCATGATGTCTAATTATTTCTAATCTTGGATCAAAGTTGTCCCAATAAAGAATGGGAAGGGATGCATACTGCCCTCATCTTTTCCCTACAAACATGATCAATTCCTTGGAATATTTGCTGATCAATTTCTTACTCAACCAACTTGATGGGGACATAGATAAGCAACCTGAATGTTTGGGTCATGATCCCTTCTTTTTTGATAGCGATGCAGTTTGGATAATACCAAATATCTCTCATGAGTTCAACATACTTTTTGACAAGAGGGTAAATCTTAGGCATGGGGTTCCCTATGATGTTCTGAACCAATGTGGGATACATGTAGTCACAAATGAATTACATATGATCCCTATACTTGAAGATGTATAACTTGGAGTAATGGTGGGATATATTGATTCTATTATGAGGGAACCAATTCTTAATGCTAAGGATATGTAGGAAGGACATTAATGAGTATAAAAGATATGACATCATTATGAAACATTAGTTGCTCTTCCTTTTAATGCTGTAAAAATACCTTCTTAGGTGAATGCCAATAAACTCTCTAATGGGTGGAGTCAGCTTCGCTTCCACCATGAAGTAAATGTAACGAACCCAATTGGAGTCTACATATGTTGTGGTGGTTTCCTCTAAAGCTCTACATAATAGGGTCATAATGATCCTAATCCCTTATCTAAATTGAATGATTGGTATTTTACCATCATGGTTCTTAGCTACATGAGTTCTTTGGATTAACCAAGGTCTCAGGATAACATCTAGATTATGCTGGTTAGTCCATTTTTTAATGGATGGGAGGTTTATGTGAGCTATAGGGAGCTTGTAGTAGCCTTTAAAATATTCTAGGGAAATATAGGTAATTATAATTGACTCTCCTTCTTTGATGATCTAATAATTGTCTATTCTAAAATCAACAAATAGGGGTACAAGGATGTCAATGCAATGTAATACCTTGGGTTTAACTATAGTTTGATGAAGACCTATAATTTGAATTACAACCAAGTCCTTGAAATTTTTCTTGGTGATTGCCACCCTTTTCTCATTAGATGATAGAGGTTACATATCCTCAATTTCAAATAAAATCTTAGACCAATTCTTCATGCCATTGGTCAATGCTCTTATGTCCAATTCAGTATCTCTAAAACACCTTCCTTCATGGTCTGTAGATAGATACATGCCTACCTCTTCTTTCTAATATTACCTTGCCACTACCATGATCTCAATTGCCTTGGGATATGACTGGTCTTGATGCTCAATATGCCACTTCAAGATTGATTAATGTAGTTGTGTCCTTAACAGTCAAGTTTTGAGGCTTTAAGTCAAGGTTTAAGGCTTTAAGATACTCAAGTAGGGTTTTTGAGGCTTTAATGGTGAAGATGATGGATTACATAAATGTATTCATGTCTTATATCTTATGGATGACACTACTTATGCAAATCCTAACTTTTTAGGCATGCCAAATCTTAGGATTGTCCTTTAGTGCTTACATGGCACTTACATGGACCTCCTTAAGCTTGTTCCTATACCACTTCCATGGGAATACCTTTAAAAATTAGCCATTGGATTTTAAGTAAAGCCTTTTATGTCACTCTATTAGATTAGGATCATATGATGAATGTGAGCCTTTGATTAAGATCTTGAACATCCTTTGTGATTGGTCATTTAGATCTTAGATGACCTAATTATGCCAAGTGGCACATTCTATCTTCCTTAGGAAATGACTAGATGCAGTTCATCCATGTGTCAAGTTATCAATATTTGGGGTCCTTGGTTGAAAAGTCCACCTTCACTTTGTGCCATTAGATCAAGATCAATGATTGAGTGAGAACCATCGATCATGATCTGTGAGGGTGAAGTTGATTAGTTGAGAGGTTGATTGTGGTTAAATTTAATGGTCTCACTAACATCAAAGACATCCTTAAAAATTTCAAATGATGGGAGCATGACTGTCAAATTTAAGTTCATGAGGTTATTTTAGTCAAATGAAAATGTACCACATGTCACATTCTTGATGCTCTCAGGACTTTGGGGTTGATGCGATATGTTGGATCAAACTAGGTGATGAATGTGAACCATTGATTATGATTTGATATGTATTATTTGATTAGCTTAGCTTTGAGGGCTCTTTGATCTCATGCTATTGGATTAAGGTCACTAAGTGAACATGGATAGTCAGATCCTGTAAGATGCACAAACATTAAGTTAGTCCATGATGCACATAGGCTTAAGTTGAGGGGTTAACCTTAGATTAATAGTATTAAAAAACACTATGGTATAAGTTTTAATATAAGCCTAAGGTTTAAATGTTTAGAAGGTCCCCTTTTAGACTAAGGATAAAAGTTAGAATAGGGTTTATTTTGAAGGCCTTGCTAACATCAAATGGCTTCCTCGTGAATTTCAAATGATGGGATCAAGGTCATCAAAATAAATGCCATAAATTTTTTTATAGTGAGTAGGGTTTAGTGTATAGTCTATCATAGGATGATCTTGTGCCATTAGATTAGACCTTCAGGGAAGTGAGGACCATTAGATCTACATTGAAGTTAAGATATCAAATTAGAGCATGACACATGTAGTGATTCAGACTAAAGTTTAGTGTCATCCATGTTGAACAAACACAAAGACACTTCAGGATTAAAACTTAGGTTAATCGTTGATAAGGTCTTAGTTTAAGATGAAAAGGGGGCTTGTGGACATAAAATTTAATGAGGTTAGGAGGGATTTAAAAGGGGTAAGGAACATAAAAGGGGACATAATTATAATTTTATGTCAAGGTTTTATCATGTTTAAGAACATAACCAATCCTTAATGCAAAATTAGACTTAGGCTCCTTTTAAAAGAACAAATTCCCACTAAATTTTCTCTTGCAAAAATTTGAATTTGAACCCTTAAGTTTTTTTTCACTTAGGAACCTTGCCTTCCTCCATGAAACCTATACTTAACCATCCAAGGGTAATCATTAGTAGGGTTAGCTCATAGAACATGCAAGGACCTATCCCTTTTTAGGTGGATGATTTTCAAATTCTAGAAAGAATAACCTCATGAAAACTAGACCAAGATATATATGTTTTGAAACATTTACAAGGGTCCCTATTTTTCAAAGCAGAAAAATGGGGTATATTGGTCCCAAAAATAATGGAGTCTCACAGTGGAAACATAACAATATGTTAGAACCTAGAAACTCTATTTTAAACCAACATATAATTTATTTATCTCCTTTAATTTGCATATCATTACTTTGGTCAATTCAAGGTTGAAACAAGATTCAAATGTGTAGAATTCAAATCCTCATGTCAGAGCCTAAACATGCTATGTGTGTGCTTTGATTCCACTTCTTGTTTGTCATGAGACTCTAGGGAACAACATCCAAGTTCATATCCTTTTGACCATTACACTGACTTTGAGCATATTTAGATATTCTTTTAGGAATAATTACTCTTAGTTTGGGGAGGTTTGGGCATTGCTCTATTGCTAGCTAGGCATCCATATCCTCAATAAAGATATGTTTGGATTCACTCATGGCCTTGATCCAATACCAAACATACATCAATAGCCTCAGTGGAGGTTGCCTGAATCACCTTTGAATTTGCATCTTTTGATTTGGCATTAAGTTCCTTTTTTGTGTGTTTTTGATTTTAACAAAGGTTGGGAGTCAGGATAGATAGGTTTAAGGATTTGGACAAATGTTTTGGTCTTAGGATAATAACTTCTAGTTGAAAGCTTAATCTTAGACAAGGATGTGTTTAAGTGTAAGCATGCATATGCCTTAACTTTTGAACTCTCCTTCTACATACATGATTCTTCTTACAACAAAGCTTTGGTTTGAGGTAATGTTTTTTATTCTTGAGGGGGGTAACTAACTTCCATGTGAGTCTTTTTAAAGTCTCTATATTTTAACACAATGTTATAGTATAGCCTTATGTTCTCTTGTGATGGAGTCATGCGCTCACTTGAAATAATTGAATTTTGAGAAATTTTGAGCAAGGATTATCTATGAGACTTTATTAAAAAAAGGAGCACAACAAAGTAGAAAGGAAAAAATGTAAAACAAAAAGACACCAACAAAAAAACAAATATATACAGTCCAAGTAGGAAAATAAAGCAAGAAATGAAATTAACTAGCCTACTTACTCTAACTCTAAGAAATCTTACATATGTTATTCCATGAAGACCCCTAGTGGAGTAGCATCAAAGTAATGACTGAGGTAATTCACATTGGTGGGAAATGTGAATTATTCTCTTTAAATATATTTCATCTTGAAAGTGTTGTTAGCCAAGGTCTCTATAATTTGGTATGGGCTAATCCATAATGGTGTAAACTTACCATGCTTGCCCTTAGGTTCTGATGCCTTGTCCCAAAGAAGGACTAGGTCTCCTTATCTAAACACTTTTACCTTAGATCTATTATCAAACCACATTTTTATAATTGTCTGATGCTTACTAAAGTATATGAATGCCTTGTCTCTAGCATACTCCATTTGAATGATGTCCAATAATGTAGAATTGGTCAGCTCTTAGCTTTCTTCCATGTACTCTCTTATGAATGTGAATGTGGTTAAATTGAGGGTAATGGGAAAGATATGTTCTTAGACATACACCAATAAGAATGGTGAAGCCTCAAGTGCCTTATTGATCCTTATTCTATCAGCCCATAATGCATACTTAAGGATCTTATGTCATGTTTTGGGCTTGTCTACAGTAGACTTTTTGATGGCCTTCAAAATATTATTATTAGTAGATTCAAAAATCCATTTCCTTGAGGATAATGATAGGAATCAAACTTCAAAGATATACCATTATCACAATCCCATTTGGTCATTTCAATGGATATGAGTGCATATCCATTGTCACAAACTAAGGAACTAGGGTTCAAAATTTGATGCAAATATTTTCTTCCAAGAAGTTGATCACTTCCTCTATCCTACATTGTTTGGTGGTTATAGATTTAATCTACCTTGTGAAATAATTTATAGTAGTTAGGACATACTTATGGGCTTTAGAGGAATTGGGATAAATAACTCCTACAAAGTCTAATCCCCATTGTGTAAAAGGTTTATCTACTATCATAGGTTGTAAAGGCATGGCTATCTTTAGATCTTTTGTGCTAAAACTCTAGCGTGAATGGCACTCTCTCACATGTTTGTGAGAATCATTAAAAATGGTGAGACAATAATACCTATCCCTAAGACTATTATGGGCTATGGTTCTCCTTGAAGGATGTCCACTACCTAACTTCTCATGAAAAGTAGACATGATTTGAGAAGCCTCTTCTTTGGACACACACCTTAAGTAGATCCATTCAAATTTATTCCTATAAAGGACTCCATCTTTGATGACGTAATGGGATGATTTGAGACTTAAGGCTCTCATTTCTTCTATAGTGAGTCCTAGGGGACAAATACCTCTAATGAGAAGATGTATTAAAGAGTCATACCATTCATTGGGATATTAATTTTTTTAATCCACTTGCATGACATGAAGTTTAGGATTAGCATTGGTAATCATCTGGACCAGGCCCTAATATTTCTCCAATTTATAAATCTTCATATCTATATCATAATCTTATAGGATTGCCATCCACTTAACTCTTCTTTCCCCAAGTTAATTCTAAATTAACATAAGCTTTGTGGCTGGGTCTAGTAAGATGACATGCACCTTATTTCTAAAGATGTAATGCCTAAATTTTTTCAGTGCCTTTACCAGTGTATAGCCCTACTTATCAATCAATGAATAATTTACCTCTAAATTTTTTAAATTTGTACTCATGAAGTCTATAGGGTGGTCATTTCCACCCACCTTTTGAGTCAAGACTGTAGCCATGGTGTGGTAAGAAGTAAATGAATATAAGCAAAAGTCCTTTGAAAATTTAGGACTTATCAAGACTGAGGCTTGACTGATTGCATTTTTGATGTCAGTAAAAGCTTTCTTCGATTCTTCATCCCAAGAAATTTTAGAATCTTTCTTATATCATTTATAGGTTTGAAAATCTTAGTAAAGCCTAAGATGAACATCCTCACAAAGTTAATTTTAATAAAGAGTGACTTTAGTTCCTTCAAGTTGTTGGGTATCTCAATCTTGGAAATGGCTTCCACTCTCTTAGGATCTATGGAGATCCTTTCTTTGGTGATGAGGTGCCCCAATAATTTTCCTTCAATTACATAGAAGATGATTTTCTTAGGGTTAAGAGATATGCCATACTTCCTGCACCTTTCAAATACTTGTTTTAGGTGCATGAGATGGTCTTCTTTATTCTTGAAGAACACCATAAGATCATCCATGTATATGATGATGCATTTTCCCACTATACTTTGGAAAACATGGTCTATAGCCCTCTAAAAGGTGGATCTTACATTAATCAATCCAAATGGCATTATTTTGTAAGCATATGTTCCCTACTTGGTAGTGAAATCTATCTTCATCCTATCTTCCTGAGCAACAATCACTTGGTTGTATCTAAAAAATCCATCTAGAAAGGACATCATGGATGATCTTGAAACAACTTGGATGACTTGGTCAAGAGAATATAGGGGGTAATTATCATTTTAAGATGATCTATTCATATGTCTAAAGTCTATGCATAATATTATTTCCCCATTCTTCTTTCTGACTGGGACTAAGTTGGCAACCCAAGTGGAATGCCTAATAAGAAACACAATCTTTGCATCTAGTAGTTTCTTGACCTCCCTAAAAATCATGGGCTGCAAGATAGGATTGATGGTTCTTTGCTTTTGCTTGAAGGGTTTAAAATTTTCCTTGAGAGGTATAGTATGAGTAATAACCCTTAGATCACATATTTTTAGATCTTTATAGGACCAATAAATTACATCTTTATACTTTTTAAGTAACTCCCTAGCCTTTCTATTTTCCATTTCAATGTAAGTCTTTCCTATGTTTACTTGTTGGGGTTGATCATGTGAGCCGAGATCCACTACATGATAGTCCTTACCATTTACCTTGGGAGCTTTAAGTGTTTTAGGAATGTTGTCATGATAAAACAACCTTTCCAATGAGATCATACCTTTAGGTATATTATTATCATTCAATTGGATGATTTTACCATTAAGCTCCCTTTCAGAAGAACTTTCATCAGCTTCATCAATGATGTGAGCTTCAAAATTCATATAATTGGTCAAGAAATCTAGAATTTATTGATCATCATTGAAGACTTAAATATGATTCACATTATTAGGGATTAAGGGGAATGATAGTAGCTCAATATTGAGGTTAAGGGAATCATGATTGGGCATAAGGCTAGCTACAACAAATGCTAGCTCATCAATAACTTTATTTTCTTCCTTGGGGATAGATATGATGTTGAAAGCATCAAAAGATTCCATCAAGTCCCAAAATTTAAACTTGTAAATCTTAAGGTAAGATAGCTTGCATTGGTACTTGATCCTTACTTGATTTACCACTAGTTTAGAATCTCCATAAATAAGGAGTTCCTTGACTTTATGCTTAATAACAAGCTATAGCCATAGGATGAGAGCTTCATATTCAACCAAATTATTAATACATGGGAATTTTAGTCTATAAAATGCATGCTGTTGCTTTATTATAGGGTATATCAACATAATACCAACCCCTATAGAGGAAAAGTCTTAAAATAACAACCATGAGTCTGAGGAAAACCAGCAAGTGTTTGAGGAAATCGATAAAGATCTAGATGATCCTGCTGTGGACCCTAATCTGATTAATGAAAAGGAAAATCTAGTTCAGGTTGCTAACCAAATATTGGAAATGGAAGCTCAAGTAAAGGAATTAAGTAACCAAAATGTAAGCCCTGCTGAAACAAAGGAACAAAAACGAATGGAAACGGAGGACTATATTGAAGAAGTTGGAAGTAGTCCTAAAAAGAACACAGAAGACTGGAGTGACAAAAGGCAGAATGACGAAAGGTACCCACCTACTAGATTGGCCAATTACAAAGCTGATGCTACTCTTCAAATTGATTTATGGATGTATAAGGAGATTATGGAAATCAATAGGAAAATGGAAATAATGGAGGGTAAACAAGAGGCAGTTTGGAACAAAATCAATAACATGGAAAAGCAGATGAGGGATATTCCCATAAAACTCAAAGATTATGAGAAAAACCTAAGGGAACTCATAAAGGAAAGCAGAACAAAGATGGAGGAGGTAACCTCTAGCATTTGTGCTGCTGCTATTAACATTGGAAAAAGAGCAAATGAGGAAATCAAAACTTTGGAGGGGCCTAACAAGAGAACTAGACAAAGCTCAAGAAAGAAAGCAATGTAAGAGGGATCTACACAGGTGACTGCTGCCATCTAGGACACTGTTGTGAAAGGTAAGGAAGCAGTGAAGATGATATTGGAACTAGAAGAATAGTTCTTGGTTCTTTTAGTTGGTTCTGCTAGTTGGTTGTGATATCTAGTCTTGGTACCTAATTTTTTGAACTCTTTTTACAATGGAGTTTCTAGGTCTTTGTAAAACCTGGGGTCTATCTTTGGTATTTCATTTATTAGCTACTGGTCCTTGTTACTTGGTTTTGTTACTTCGGTGAAGTAGGTTTTAGGCTTGCCTATGGATGTTATTATTTTATCTTTCTCCTTTTGTTTAGGGTTTTGGGGCCCCTTCAAAACCTATTTTTACCTTAATCTAAAACATAATACCAACCCCTGATCCTAATTTTCACCTCACACCATCAACATACAACTTCCATAGGCCAAGTACAGGAGGAGGGTCTTTTGAACTAGGCTCTTTTGTAGTATCTAAAGTGAAAAGTCCTAGAGCAGAGTTAAGGTAGTTTACCTTTTCATTGAAAGCATTGTATTCTATAATCATGTGTCTCATTATAGGCTCCCTTTTGACTCTTATTTTATTTGGCACAGCTTTCCAAGGAAACCATAAGTGGGAGAAGTCAATAGACATGTATCAATTCAAGGCCTTAGTCCATTCTCTACTCAAGAGCAATCCATAAGCACTAGGAATATCCACCACTTATATGTCAATGAATTTTAAAACCCTTGGTTCATTATCCAACTACATATGTACATTTAATAACTCCCTAATGACTTTGAATCTTGACTTATCCAATTGTGTGACCACCTTATCAAACTTGATTGGGGTTAACCCAAGTTTTTCACGTATCTTGGCAGGCATGATGTTGGTTGAGGCTCCAAAATCTATAAGTAAATTATGGAAATTCTTCCCAAACATCCTAACTATAAGTAAGAAGATTTTGGACTCTACTTTGGTTACTTACATAGTCACATTTGTACTATCACTCTTAGAAGGCTTCCTAGGTTTGTTAGACAAGGATTCTAAGAGTAAATATTTGTTTTGTAATCTAAGTTAGCTCATGTAGAGTAATATTATCTTTGATCTTTTTCATATCTTCCACAATGTTGTAACTAGTTTTACATGAAGGTTTAGCAGTAGGTTTGGAATAACTACCCTTAGGTGGTTCAAGATCATTCCTTGATGTAGTGTCTAGCAGAGTCTTATAATTATTAGGGGGAGTGGAAGTAGTCAATGGCTAATTTTGTTCTCTATTTATTAGAAGGTATGTCTTTGAGAATTTTTGGAATGATTGAATCTCTTTAGGGATATTCTCAGGCTCATTATCCTCTTAAAAAGGGAATTGAAATGTCTCAATCATGTGTACTTGGTCAAATGGCTAGAATATAGAAGGACTTGCAGTAGTATCTCTATTTGGGACTACCTCAAATTTGTCAAGTTCTTCTTGGAAAGCTTTAAAGGCCTTGGAAAACTCAATGCAATCAATCTTACCATGTTTAGAGGTAGCATGCATCTTACAATAGTCTAGAAAGGCAATATCAGTGAGATTAATATCCATGGTCTTCTTGTTAGAGGAAGGCTCATTGGATTTATTATTATAGAAACTATCATTCTAAAATCTATTTCTAGGCTTGTTGAAATTTTGTAAGGTGAAGTTCCTTCTAGAGTTGTCATTAGGATTGCCAACTTGATTTTGCAATTGCAAGAAATATATGATAAGCTTCTAGACCATCTTTAGTATAGATTCATTCTCATTCTTTGGGGTCTTAGAATTTTGGACTTGGCTATTGTTAGTAGCATTGATTGGTACTAAAGCCTTTTCATCATTGGTGTGAAATCAATTAGTAACTTGATGACTCAATAAACTTAGATTTTGATTAGGAGTAACATGGATAATAGGTAATACATCAGAGCAAGGATCTAGTTTAATGCTAGAGCATTTTGTTTATTATTTGGGAAAAGGTTTAATGCAAGCATATAAGGATTAACATTTGGGATAGAATAATCCATCTTTCCTTGAGACTGTGTTTGGTCACTAATAACCACTACTTCAGAATAAGCTTGGGCTAATGTGTTGATAGCTGGGAAAGCTCTTTTTAGAAACACAGAAGTCATGGGGTCTACTGCATCTTTGAAAACTTCTATAGCTAAATCCTCATTAGGTTTGTATGGATCCATGGTTTGGCTAAACATCTTTTGGAACATGAAATTGAAGGATGTAATAGGTTCATTTTCATATCTCTTAATGGCTATAAATTGGTGATAAATGACATAGGGGATTATGATCTTCCCAAATTGATCAATAAAGATAGTGTCAAAATTATTCCATGAGGTAATACAATTGTCAAGTATATTGAGGAACCATTCATATGCAACCTATTTTAATGTAAAAATAAATAATATAAAAGCTAAATCTTCATGGATGACATTTAATAACCTTAAGGCAGTCTTGAAAGATTTGACATGTTCTTCTATAGTTACAACACTAGTCAGACTAAATATAGGCAAGTATTTTTTAGGATTACATGGAAAATCATGAACCACACCTAGTAAATTAATGGGGGAACTTCTAAGCCATGCCATACTTGGATGAATATTGAACACAAGAACCCCTTGCAAAGGTGAAGATGGTAGAGACTTTGAATGCTTACATATTCCTCTTCCTTTCCTAGTTATTTTATAGGTCTCTAGCTTGAGTAAGGGTTCTTTGGTCTTTGAATATGATCTGGTCCTAATCCTTGGTGATTCTAGCTTGAATATTAAGGATCCTATTTGAAATATAGTGTGTCAATTTAGATTTGTCAAATAACAACAATCAACTTATACACTAATCCTATTCTGTAAAGATTTTCTCAAAAACAAAATACAAAGGACACTGATCTTTGACTAAGTAAGCTCAAAGATGCTTTGAATTATGCAAAGATGACCATTCTTTGTAACTTGTGACTTAAATAAACTCAAGACTCATAAAGTATTGCCAATCTTCAACCAAAATAAGCCATCTTAATCTCAAGTACTATGACTTCTTAAATATAGAAACTATCTTTACTAGAATTTAACTATTTCCTTATAGAGAACTAAGATCTTTGCCTAACAAAGTGCAAATATAAGTGAGAAACAACATAGATCAAGGATCTTTGCACTTAGAGTGAAGAATCACTCATAAGGGTTAAGAATCCTTTAAATTTAACATGGGAAATATCACAATTAACCCTCAATCCCACCTTATAACACTATTGGGGCCTCTTATTGATGTTTCTAATTGCCTCACAAGTGCTCTTCAGTGTTGATGAACACTTCTCATTTTAGGATTCAAATAATCCAAGGCATGAGTTGTAGTTTGTGATAATTCTATGATGTCTATGGTATAATAGAAGAAGAGTATGGGAACTATCCATAATATTTATTTAATTTGGTGGTTGAGAGCCACTAGGGTCTAGATCTTTATGATATTTCTAGCCTACAAGTTAATCTAAATGGATATTAACAATGATCTTTAAACTAGGTGGGATTTGATAAAGAAAATAGAAAAAGGAACGTGATTGCAAACTCCCCTCTCAAATATTATGACAAAGTTATAATTACTTTGAGCATACATGAACCAATTTATGGTGTAAAATAGTATAAACTCAGATTACATCACAAACCAAGCAAGATTCAAAGGAGATATATAAACCACAAGTAAGAACCAAGTTTAATTTAAAAGTTTGCTACTGTAACCTGAATAGCATATGCACATCCAAATGTAGAGCAAATAAAATGAAGTATACCTAAGATATTTTTAGTTAATCTAGCATTATAAAAAATTTACATCCCTATGAAATAAAATGTATCTCAAAATGTAGAGAACCATTCAAATTTAAGACAATAACATGCAATTGAGAGACAACATTGAATTTCAACAAACCATTTAGATAATCTTTTCAGAATTCCTTAGTTGTATTAAATGTTATTTGATATAAAAATTGCTTAGAGTCTCCCCCTTACAAAATGGTAACCTTTGCCTATTTATAGGAAAAATAGGTAGTATACCAGTTATGTTTTCAAAATTTCAATGTGTATGATAAGGAAAACTATCCTTAATACAAATATTTCAATGCAAAGGTATTTCTATGCCAATTTTGACAAAAGGATTAATATATGCTAATAGACTAGCATATATATTACAAAATTGTATTCTTTTATGTTACATTGGTGGGTCCCTTGGGTTACTTCTTGAGGATGTCATTCACCTTAGTATATTATTATCTGATTAGCTCAAAATCTACTACAAGCTTCATCAAAAAATCCTCTTCTTGACCTATAAATGTGTTAAATTCTTTATCACTCTTGGCTTTAAGTTATTAAATGCATTGGACCTTTAAAATCTGCTTCCTTGATGTAATGATGATATCAAAGACCTTTTGATTGTCCTTGATAGCCTATCCTTGGTTGTCCTTGATGTTTTGGATGAAGGCACTAACCCTTTGCTTTAACTCTTCATCATCCATTAGGCCTATGGCATTGGTCTTAGAAGGGTTTACCAGTTGTACCTTCAAGATCTTCTCCATTCTTGCTATCAATCCTTTGTCCTCATCTATGAAGCTATTGACACTATCACACTAGTTACTCAAGTCCAATATCTTATATTCATTGACTCTTGGGAGGGCATGCAAATGCTTAAACTTGATGATATTGACATCTTAGACCTACTTGGTGTTATTGATATTAATCAATTTAGTTATCTGATCTCTAGAGTTTTTTCACTGAGTGATTAATGCATATGATTTTCTAATTTTATGGGTCAAGGTATTTAATCTAAGATTTAAGGCCTTAAACTCCTCAAATGTGTCAAATAATGACTTATTCAATAGTTTGATTATATCCTTAGGGTCTAGAAATGCAACCCATGCTTCCAAGTTTTTCTTCTAATTTTATAGATTGGTGATCTTTTATTGCATCCCCTTGATTCCAGCCAAGGTCATTGATGATAAGAACACCACCAAAATTGCCACATCCTCTTCATGGATGTAATTATCCCTTACTACCTAACTTTGTATAATATTTAGGCCTACAAAAGGTTCCACCTTTTGAAAGGTGAACTCCTCAGTGCCAATGGTAGCTTTCTTGGTTGTCACGATTTCAAACCTTACTATATTTGGATTATACATGACATTGGATATTGGTTTAGAGAGTTTGGGTGTCTCTAGGGTTTCAATCCCAATTCCACTTGATGCTCTTGGATCTTTTATTTTCTTGCAACTTTATTTCATTTCTTGAATAATTATTCTTTCCTCCTGCTCCTTCATGAGCTCCTTGGTCTAGGGTTTGACATTGTCAAGGGGATTCCACCTATAAAAATGGTAATTGCCAATGAGAGTGATTAGGAAGGAACCTTTTGGAGTTTACCATATATGAAATAGTTAGGAATGATAGGTCCATATATGGGGAACTCATCATTGAATAAGTTTACTTCATTGGTGGGATGGGTCGATGTCACCTTTGGTCTTTTGGAAGACCTAGGGACAAGGGTCAACTAAGATTCCCTCTTATTTTGTGTGATAGGGACCAATTCCAATGATAATTATTTTCACTTCTCTTCCTCACATATTTTAGGTCCTTTAAGTTGTGCCACCTTAGTTGTGCCTCCCTCATTTTCTTGATCAGACCCATAGGCCTCTACAAGTTCTTTGAAGAATTCTTCCACTATCTCATATGGTTTTAGGGCAACCATATCAATGTGTTCCAATAGAGAAGAATATTTTGGAGTCTAGGATGATGATGAAGGGCCTTCTCCTAGCTTGTGTTCCAGTTTATTCTCACTAGGTCCTTTAATTTGTAGTGCTTGTTATTATGTCTAACTTGGAGGTGCACTAAAGTGGAAGGTAGTAGATGATACTATAATGGGTTAATTTTCCATCTCTCTCTAACTAGTTTCTCCTCTCTTTGTTGGTTGTGTTCAAGTTTGAAACCATGCTACCTACACCTAGCAAAGACTTCCTCAAAGTTTACAACTTTTGTGTAAAAATGGTCTTATGGACCAACCCTATGCTCATAGGTTACTTTGGTTATTTGACTTGCTTGAAAATGAGGGACACACTTGTTATTATGGTCCCATTCCTTTATGTCATCCTTCTTAAAGCTGAAGGCATCCCTATGTCTAGACATGATGTCTAATTATTTCTAAACTTGGATCAAAGTTATCCCAATCAAGAATGGGAAGGAATGCAGAATGCCCTTCCTCTTCTCTTTGAAAACATTATCAATTACTTGGAAGATTTGGTGAGTAATTTCTTGCTAAGCCAACTTGAGGGGGACATAGATAAATAACCTAAATGGTTGGGCCATTATCCCTTCTATTTTGATAATAGTGCAGTCTAGATAGTACCAAATATCTCCCATGAGTTCAACATACTTCTTGACAAGAGTGTGTATCTTGGGCATGGGGTTCCCTATGATGTTCTAAACCAATGTGGGATATATGTAGTCACAAATGAATTTTATATGATCCCTATACTTTAAGATGTATAACTTGGAGTAATGGTGGGATATAGTGAGTCTACTATGAGGGGACTAATTCTTAATGCCAGGGATATGTAAAGAGGCCATTAGTGAGTCTAATATATAGGACATCATTATTAAATGTTGGCTGGTCTTCCTTTTAATGTTGTAAAATTTCCTTCTCAGGTGAATGTTAATCAAATCTCTAATGGGTGGAGTTAGCTTCTCTTCCACCTAAAGTAAATGTAAGGAACCCACTTGGTGTCTACATATGTTATGGTGGTTGTCCCTAAATATCTTCACAATAGGGTCATAATGATCCTAATCCCTTATCTAAATTAAATGATTGGAATTTTACCATCATGGTTCATGGCTACATGAGTTTCTTAGATTAACCAAGGTCTCAGGATAACATCTAGATTATGCTAGGTAGTCCATTCTTTAATGGATGGGAGGTCTATGTGAGCTCTAGGGAGCTTGTAGTATAATTTAAAAGCTAATAGGGCATTAAAAATAGGGGTAAAAAGATGTCAATGAAATGAAATACCTTAGGTTTAGTATTATCTTGATGAATACCTATCATTTTAATTAAAACTAGGTCCTCAAACTTTCTCTTGGTGACTGTCACCCTTTGCTCACTAGATGATAGAGGTTATAGCTCCTCAATTGCAAATAAAATCTTGGACCAATTATTCATACCATTGGCCAATGATCATGTGTCCAATTCAATATCTCCAAAGTACCTCCCTTCATGGTTTGTAGATAGATACATATCTACGTCTTCTTTCCACTATTGCCTTTCCATTTCCATGATCTTAATTGCCTTGGAATACAACTGGTCTTGATGCTTAGGATGACACTTTGAGATTTATTAATGCATATGTGTCCTTAATAGTCAAGTTTTTAGGCTTTAAGTTGAGGTTTAGGGCTTTAAACTACTCTAGTAGGGTTTCTAAGGCTTTAATGGTGAAGGTGATAGATTTCATGAATGTTTTCATGTCTCAAATCTTATGGATGGCACCACTTATGCAAATCCTATCTTTTTATATGCACCAAATCTTAGGATTTTCCTTTAGTGCTTACATGGAACTTATGTGGACCTCCTTAAGTTTATTCCTATGACACTCCCATGGGAATTCCTTTGAAAATTAGTTGTTGGATTTTAAATATAGCCTTTTATGTCACTCCATTAGATTAGGATCTTAAGATGAATGTGAGCCTTTGATAAAGATCTTGGAGGTCCTTTCTAATTGGTCTTTCATATCCTAGATGACCCAATTATGCCAAGTGGTACATTCTAGCTTCCTTGGGAAATGACTGGATGTAGTTCATCCATGTATCAAGTTATCGGCCTCTAGGGTCCTTGGTTGAAAATTCCACCTTTACTTTTAACTATTGGATCAAGATCAATGATCGAGTGAGAACTATTGATTATGTTTTATGAGGTCAAAGTTGATTGGTTGAGAGGTTAGTTGTGGTTAAATTTGATGGTCTCACTAACATCATAGATTTCCTCATGAATGTCAAATGATAGGAGTGTGACTATAAAATTTAAGCTTGTGAGGTTATTTTGGTTGAATGATAGTGTGCCATACATCACATTCTTAGTGCTCTTAGGAATTTAGGGTCAACATAGTCTATTAGATCAAGATAGGTGATGAAAGTGAACCATTGATATGATCTAAGAGGTCTTCTTTGATTTTCTTAGCTTTGGGGGCTCTTTGATCTTGTGTCATTGGATCAAGGTCATCAGGTGAATGTGGATAGTCAGATCCTATAAGATGCATGAACATTAAGTTAGTCCATGATGCACATAGGATTAAGCTGATAGCTTAACCTTAGATTAATAGTATTAAAACACAATATGGTCTAAGTTTTAATGTGATAAGCCTAAGGTTTAAACATCTAGAAGGTCCATTTTTGGACTAAGGATAAAAGTTTGGATGGGGTTTATTGTGAAGGCCTCACTAATTTCAAATGGATTCCTTGTGAATGTCAAATGATGGGAGAGAGATTATCAAAATAAATTTCATAAAAAAATTTATAGTGAGTTGGGTTTAGTGTATATTCCATCCTAGGATGATCTCTCACTGTTGGATTGGGCCTCTAGGGAAGTGAGGACCATTAGATCTGCATCCAAGTTAAGACATTAAATTAGAGCATGACATGTGTAGTGATTCAAACTAAAGTTTAGGATCCTTGAGGCATAATCTATGTTAAACAAACATAAAGACACTTCAATATTAAAACTTAGGCTAAACTTTGATAAGGTTTTAGTCTGGGATGAAAAGGGGGCTTGTGGACATAACATTTAATGAGGTTAGGAGGGATTTAAAAGGGGTAAAAAACATAAAAGGGGACTTAATTATAATTTTATGTCAAGGTTTAGGCATGTTTAAAAACATAACCAAGCATTAATGAAAAATTATACTTAGGGCCTTTTTAGAAGGACCAATTCCTGCTAAATTTTCTCCCATGAAAAATTGAATCTGAACCCTTAGGGTTTTTTTTGCTCAATAAACCTAACTTTCTCCATAAAACCTAAACTTCACCATCTGAGGGTAATCATCAGTAGGGTTAGATCATATAACATGCAAGGACCCATCCTTTTTTAGGTGGATGATCTTCAAATTCTAAAAAGAATAACCTCATGAAAGCTAGACTAGGATATAGATGTTTTTAAAATTTAAAAGGGTCCCTATTTTACAAAGCATAAAAATGGGGTATGTTGGTCCCAATAATTGCACCCAAGTTAGTAACACCAAAAAAAGTACCAATACTACTTCTTTTAATATCACTAATTAAAGTCATCAACTATTGTTGTAAAGTCACAATCAAATGAACACATTCTAAGCTCATAATATGAATCAAATGATGTGAATGCAAATCTACCTTCTTAATCTTCAATCCAATCTTCAACTAATGACTTAGGGCACACATAACCAAAGTGTTTCTCCTCCTCCTCTTGGATATTATCAAGTTACCTCCATTAGTCAATAAAGTCATCAAGCATTTACAAAATGAACCTCTTACCACCCAAATTGATAACATTGACATTGGAGGTATAACACCTAAAATTTATTACAATGGATCAACCAATCCTACCCTTCACCTCAAGACATTTGGGAATATTTATAAGGATTAGGTCAAGTTAAATACCTTTTACACTACCAAAATCTTAGTCAAAACCCTCATCGGTGATTCCTTGGATTGGTACAATAAACTTAGAACACATTCTATCACTAATTTGGAAGACTTAGTAAATGCTTTAGTGTAAGAATTTAAAACTAGTGATCTTCCTAAAAACACTTTGGCCCATTTCATCAATTAAAAAAAAATGAAACTAAAACTTCCCAAGCCTTTGTTAAGCAATGGAAGACTTTGTCAAATAAATATGAACACAACATGGTAGATGACAATCTCTTTCATCTCCTTACAAATGTTTTATTTCCTAAATTACAATATCAAGTCCATACCCTTTCTCCACATACCTTGGAGGAAGCTATAGATCAAGCCAAAAGACAAGACTTACTCATGTGTCAATTTAATCTGCCCCAAAATATCATGTTCCCTCATCTATTAGTAAAGAATAAAAATTATAATATTACCAATGATGATGTTACTGATTCATATGACACTATACACAATGTTTAAGATGTAGTTCTTACCCCTTATTTGGAACTACATCCTTCTCAATAATTCACTAATCCTCATTTCTCAGCAAATAACATTAATGTTCATAAGCCTTTATCCTTAGCTGAATTGCTTAAACATCTACCTAGGCCTCTCCTTTGAGATGTTGATCTTACTTGACCTATGAAATCATGGTATAATCTTAATAAGTTTTGTTGGTTTCATACTAGTTGGGGTCACTCTCACGAGACTTGTAGATAACTTTGTAATTTAGCCATGGACTTTCTTCTTGGCCAAAATTTTGATCATGATTCTATTATGCATAAGCATCAATAAGCCTATGAGATTGCTTTAAAATGCTATAAATCACATGATAAAACTTAAGCCTTAAATCAAACAAATGCTCATTTATCTATCTATAAAGACCCCTTGCCTAATCATCAACCAATCTAAGAAAATAAAAATGAGCCCACTTCTTCCACAAATAATGTAGAAAGTCTTGTTAAACCAAATTCTAAAGAGAATGTGGTTAGCATGACTAATATGTGAAAAGTGGTGGCTTTCATTGATTCACAACCTATCTACACTCCTCCTTCCCATAAGAAATATCATGTTATCTAAGATTCTTCTCCAACTCATTTAAATGAGTTGGAGCAAGAAGATCTTATTTTTTTTGATGATCTAATTTATGATTCTCCCTTGGATGACACATCTCATACTATTTATACTTCTCTCCCATCATATTCCTATACTAATAACAATCCAATTTCTACTAACACTTCTTCAAAATTTTAAGATCAATCTAAATAAACTTCTTCTTCATCACCAAATGATTTATAAACTTCTTCTCAACCTTCTCATTCTTATCAACATAAGTTGAAATGATCTTCAGATCCACCTTTTGAAGACCTTAATCATTACGTATATTTATATAACAATATCCTTATGGGTTATGATGAGTGGGATCCCATTGTGGAACTTACTAATATTCCATCCCAAATACCTTTTCTTGAACTCATGAGGACATCTCCATGTCATAAAAACTGCCTCATGCAACTCTTATTCAAGATGAATATCTCTCACCCTCCTCTAGCTGGATGGGAGGCTACTTTATTTGGATATGAGGATAGTATCTTATAATAATGTGAAGATATGTCCTTTAACATTGATGAAACTATAAACACTTCTCTTTTTTAATGATTTCCTATTGCATCTATGATTCCATATGAGATTTTAACTCATGCAGATGATCCTTCATTATTTATTAGCATCTAAATACATGATATCCTAGCTAAGTGAGGCTTGATCAATGAGTATTCTATCACTTGTGTTGCTTCGCTTGATTTCATTAAGACTCTTAGGTATTCCGAATGTAATCTCAAGTCTACACACAACACATGCCAAGGATATGATATAAGGTAGATGCCTCCCTTAGGGTGTGTGTGGCTTCCAATTACCATCCCACCTATCATTATTTATGTTAAGGTGATGATTTTTAAATTTCCCCTTTCATATAACATCTTGCTTGGTAGGTTGTGGACTTATTGTATGCGAGCTATAACATCTTCTACTTGCTAATGCATAAAATTTCCTCACAATGGAGCCATTTATAGGATTCAAGGAGACACTAACCCTTAGAATTTTGAATAATTCTAAGATCATGATGTCTTCAAGATTCCTACTCTTGAGCCTTTGACTAGTGTTTCATTCTAAGAGTTATAACATCTTAACTTTCTTGTCAACTCAACTAGAGGTTACAATGGGCATCTTGAGCTCATTAGTAACATTTATCGCAACCTTTTAGACTCTTATGAGGATGAGCCTGATGAGAGTAACTTAAGTATCAAAACTTTTTATCTCTCACCTCATCTCATCTCACAACTTCCTACTTCTTTATAGCCTCATTCGCCCAATACTCCTTGTGATGACATTCCCATAGTATTAATCAAGACTAGGCACTCTATTCACCAAGCTTCTTCTGATGACAAAGTCATCTTGACCTATGTCATTAATCTTCATATTCTAGATTATGATGTTGGTTTTATTTAGATGATCCTCTTTTAGGTATCCTTGTCTAGGCTCATGATTCCAAGATTGTTCATTATCGCTCTTCTTTACTTGAGTCTTTTCATACATCTCATCATTCTTTTTTATTTATAATTCTTTATTCTTGTATTTTTCCTCTTTATCATAGGGTAGAGATGACACTGATACCTCCATTTTTTGAGGAACCACTTAGGACCATGCTCTTGAATCATGCTATGACTGAACATTATCACTTTGCCACACCTAGGGAAGTCCTCCTTAGACCTTATATAAATCCCACCTCTCCATTAGTAGGGCCAGCTATAGTTAAGCTTATTCCTTTTTCCACTCTAGTTGAACCTATTTCCTTTCCTACTATTGCTAAGCCTCTTCCTGCTTCTCATCCTAATGATACTCCTATTGACCTTATTTCTACTCCTTCCCCATCATTACCCTCCCTTGATGATGGTTTACTTTCACTACCTAAGATGGCTCCTTTTCCCACTAAATAGGATGATGAGTCCTCTTTAGTTGCATCTACTTCTATTTCACCTCCTTTTGAGAGTGCTCCTAAAACCACTCACAAGCATATTTATTGCTTCCATGGGATAGATAATCATTCTTTCACCCATTATCGTAAGTTGTGATAATACCTTGATACCTTACATCTTTCTCCCGCATCATCAGACAAATCCATACCTTGCCCAAAGGTACTTCTTGAATATTTACCTAAGTATGGTGAGGTATATTGTCTATGACACCTATGTGGCATGCATCACACCAATTGTTTCTAAATTATTTAACATCTTATAGATCACCTTGTATCCATCCCTAAACCTTCTACCATTCCTACCATAGGTTTTTACTATACTAAGGCTCCTCTTTCTTCTCCCATAGCTCCACCTCTAGTGGTTCCATCACCTCGTATGGTCCTTTCAAAACCTTCTATGCCTCCACCTATGATTCCTTCACTTATAGACCTTATCTCACTTATGGACCCTTTTCCACCCATGATTCCTTCTTCTCTTATAGATCCTCTTTCCATGCATTCTCTTGACTAGCCTTTTCCTAACTTTCCTCCTCAACATTATCCTTTGAGCATTCCTACTTTTTCAGTTGTAGAGATACAAAAAGTAATATTTGCCCAATATTCATTAAATATTGACGAGACCTTAGCAACAATTCAATTATAGCTTCATAGAGACTTATTTGATGTATTGGATAATGTGTATGGACATATTTACCAATATTTATGAGCACATGCACGGTGATCTCTCATTTATATTTGGATTGGATGTGTGATCTAATTTTATTTCTATTTTTGATTATATCATTTGACATTGTGTCAAATACTTTCTTATATTATATCATGTTTCTCCTTCTTGTTGTACTATAGTTAGCTTATGTTATCATTTTATATTTTACATATACTTGTGTTTTCCTTATCATTGCTATATTTTTCTTATCATTGCTTTCTTTTCCTTTAGATTTTTTCTCAAAACTCTTTTCTTGTATCTTCATGATTTTTTGCTTTCTTATCTTTATTTTTCACATATAGTTGTCATGGTGAATTGGTTATATTTACCCTCTTCCCTTTGGTTACTATCTCCTATTACCATGTGATTAATTCACAAGCAATCTTTTTCATTATTATTTCCTTTCACTAGTCCTCCTTTGGATATCCTTTTTCCCTTATTCCTTTTCCTACAAACTAAGCATATACATGGTTGAGACTTGAGATCACATGCTCAGTTCATTGTCAAGCCTGAGTGTTCTAGTCAGTATTTTATCTTGGGTCACTTAGCTTTCTTTAACATTAGCCTACAACTCATTCATGTGTATCACTATCTCTCTCATGATTTTTCATTCCAAATCCGTATAGAGGAGGAATATTAAAAAAATATCCTTCAAAAGAAATTTAAAAGGAAAATCATTTAAACAAAATGCAAAAATATTGAATATTCTTAAAAGTTTAATCACACTAAAAGATGTGATTCAAAGCACATATCCTTCTTATAGTTGAAGCTAAAACTCCATAGTTGGCCTCATGGTAGAGCCGAGGTCCTTTGGGGGGTAGGTAGGCCAGTAGATTAGAAGAGGAGAACAAAAAATCTTTTAGTGCTACCTACTTTCTCATGCAACTACCCAATCTTCATAGTAGATTGACAGTTCTATAAGGGGGTCTGAGGAGTAAGGAACACGTTGTGAGAAGGTAGGTCCATTTTAATTTTCCTTGTACCAATATACCATCATGAGTTGATCTTAGTAACACACCTATTTACCTAAAAATCTTTGTGTCTATAGCAAATTAGTTTCCTTTGTACATAGATGACCACTAGTTCCTTAGTGTCTTCTCATGTCTTTGGTATGCCTCTTGCCTCCTAAGATATTTTCATAAGATGCCTACATCTTACTTTTTACACTCCCTTTTTCATTCCTTTTCCTTCATATTTACTCTTGAGAAATATTATTTTGTTTACTAATTACTCCCCATGGGATTTCATTTTTGAGTTACTTTGTAGGATTTTAGATAAGACCTAACCATCCTCACAAATTACCACCTTTTCCATCCTATTACCCACATCCTTGATTTACCATTCATTATTCTTCTACTTAATAATCTTGATTTGGTACCCCTCAAGTTTTTATTTTGTGAGTTGCAGTATAAGACCATGGATAGGACTTGACCCTCACAAAATTTTCTAATAATCAAAGTCACCATCTAAAATTACATGTGTCAAATAGGAGATAATATTATTGATTATGAGGCTACACATCATTGACATGTTTCCCATCTTGATATATAGTATGTTTTATGCTTACTTCATTTTTCTTTGGCCTTTTATTTTCTTATTTTATAAGTGAATGTAATAATACAACCATTTATTGAATTTCTCATACTTCCCAGCTTGAATTAATATGATAAATTTAAGACCAAATTTTTTTAATTTTTTTATAATTTTTTACTTCCCATCATGAAATAGTATAATTGATTGAATTAATTTTGATTTATTTTTATTACCATTTGTGCCCTTTTACATACCTTCCATTTTATTACATTGTTTGTCATTCTTCCCAACATGATATTTAGTGTGATTTTAATTGTTTTAATTTTGTGAAAAAAACTTTTACATTGGCTTAAAAACAAATCCCTTTTTACCATCTTGTTTTCTATTATCTTGGATTTTTATACTTAGTCATTTTTTGTTATTGCACATTTCCCAACTTAAACTAGTGTTAGTACATTTCTTTGATTGATTATATTTTTCCAAGTCCTTTTTGGCCTATTTATTTTTAACCATGCATGTGTACTCCATAATGCTAGAAAATAAACCACGCCACATATATTTATTATATCATATACAACAAAGCTAAATATATGTGATAGAAAGAATTATATCCAAAACATCCACACCCTAAACCATAATAAACAAACACAACCATAATAAAGACAACATACACAACCAACACCAATAAGCAAAAAATGATAAACCATATATAAATACCATGAGCTTGAACAACATATACAACCATATACAAAGCCTCAACACTAGGGTTGGGCTCCATCCTATCTATGTCATTGCCTAACCATGCTACCTACTGAGGCCTCAGTCTAACTAAACCAAATGATATACTATAACAAGGTAGTCTAAGATCGTAATCCCTCTACCTATCCCTATAGGTGTGATATCTACACCTGTGCCTATACCAACTCAACTTGGGTTGCTATATGTGCCTATTTCAGCTAAGTTTGTATCACTATATATACCTATATCATCTATGCAACTATCTCCAAATTCACTACTCTCTCATTCACCAAGGCTTACCAAGATTATATCTCACTTTCACCCATCTTTGCTAGTGGTTTCACCCTCTCTCTGTAATTGTATCTACCTCACTACCTCACCAATTAATCTAAACTAGCTCACCTAATTTGGCATAGATGGTACACTCAAATCCTCTAATGTCATGGGGTCATATGGATATAGAGTCTTATCAAGGATGTCATGGCATGATCCCCTCACTAAGGACACCCATTTTTCCTCCTCAACCTTAGGTATGCTTTAAAAATAACTCTAGATGGATATTAGATCATTATCATATCTCACAATATATGTCTATATCTCTCTACTACCAAATAAAAACTTAATAAATAATTCAACCATATTCATACCTATCTATGTCTTAGCTCCTATGATATCATCATTTTCATGATCACATAGCATAGTCTCCCCATTTTCATATCCTATTAGTACCTCTTTGATAGGTCACCTCCTTATCTCAAACTTAGTTGTCATGGCTCGTGTCTATCTCAACCTCCATATGAGTGGTATCTCTATCATCTCCTCTGGATCATCTATGGGATCATCTAAGATGATTATAATCTCCACTCTCTCCTATCTCTATCATTATCATGTCTTCAATGGCCATTACACATCTCACTATAGGGCTAGTAGTGATACATCTAGTATTTGTGCCTGTTTTACCACTCATCATACCTGACTAGTCTATGGTCACTCTTGACATGGTCTCAATGTTGACCTAAATATCAATGGTTTGAGTCCCCTCTTCTCTTATGGCTCCCTCACATGTCAAGCTCTCTAGTCAATTATAAGCATTGATGTCATCAAATGAGCTAGGACCATTTATCCTAGCACCCATGCCATCATATGTGGCTCTCTCCACCAATATAGTGTCTAATCACCTCTCTCCTCTCTAATGCTAGTAGAACTATATACCAACTTACCCATGTAGCTACTATGTACCCTTACAAGTTCTACATAATGTATGCATGTCTCACTAACTATAGTGCTATCATGTGGTGCATGACCCATGCTACCTGGTCCTCCCACCATCTCTATACTTGAGGTAACTTATTGTCGACCATATGGGGCAGCCCAACTAGTTGATATATGGGAAATCTCTCATATATCCATGCTATCAATAGTATGATTAGTCCCATAGTCTTCTACCCTTTAACCAACATCTTGAATAGATCATGTATGAGTTGTACTTAGATACCAAAGCCTAGATCATGTGATACTCCCTCTTTTAGCATTATCCTAATCAAGGCTATCACAAATAGTAGTACCTTGCCATCTAACTAGTGATAGATCACCCACTATGTCATAAGGCCTATCATTTCCTTTTGGAGGTTTAGAATCAATGATATATATATGTCATCCATACTAACTCTCCATCACCTCCATATGGCTAAGGCTCTCCTCTCTTCCAAGCTATTCGGTATCCCTATGGTCATCGATGCTCCTACTATGGGTATCTTAAGGATGGCATATACATATTATAGTGTGATACCCTCCTCTATCACATCCCCATCCACCTCCCATCTGAAGGTGTTACTAATTCATTCCCAACATCCTAGGAACATGACTAATAGGTCAGTGTTGAGGGAGATCCTTCACATCTTAGATATACCTCCTAGATCTATGTTTACTAGTCTAAATCCATCTCCATCTTTTAATCTATGTAATAAATCTGGCAACTAAGACATGTCTACTAACCTCAAAAATCTCATCCATCTCTATAACCAATAAACAATAAAGGATGTATTAGTTCTTCCATGTCATGTATAATCACAAGACATTCTTTACACATCATTTTTACAATTTAAATTAAAAATAATCTTAATTTATTTTACCTTATTTCTAGCTTACTTGGTCCCTCTACCCTTGTTTGGTCATTTTAGGCCATTCTAGCCTTCTTTTGGTTTTCTACATGCTTTTTCATGCTTATTTTGGTTCCCTAGTTAACCTAGTTTGACCAAAATTTCCTTATTTTTTTCATATTTAACTTTAAATTCCAAGTCAACCCTGTTATATTACCCTTCTTGGTACTAGTTTTTCATTTTGGCCCTTACAAACTAGTTTCTCACTCTATTCTATATTTTCAGCTTGTAGATTACATTAGGTCGACCCATACCTACTGGATCGACCATATGGATTTTTCCTTATTTCATCCTACTAGGTCAACCTAGTTGACTAAGTGAATTCTATGTGCCAACCCAATACATTTTTCCCAAAATGTACATTTTACTCTATTTCTTCATAAACCCTTCCAACCATTTCCTATCTTCCTATTTGCTACCCTTAGAATCTAATTTTGCTCAATTTTGACATATATAAATGCTTATAAACAAATTTTATAAAAAATTCACTTCATTCAATACAAATTTCAAAAACTAGTTTGAGATACATTGTTGCATACCTGTAGTGCACCTAATGCCACCTCTAGGTGTCTTCATCATCTAGCATGTCATTCCCTCACCATCCTAGCCTTGTTTGGTCTCATAGCTGACTTTCCTCTTTTTCACAATTCAAAATTCCAAATGAATTCTCTTTTTCCTATTTAAAAACACTTTTTAACAACTTAATTCTTTCATTTATTTTTAGATAGATTCCTTGTTTTGACTTTATCTTTGTTTCTGATCATCCATTTTGTAAACCATAAAATGATTTAGAATCGTGATGGAGTAGAGATTATTTTCCACTATCATATGTTTATATTCTAAATATTTTGATTTTTGGCTATTTTTTGCACTAAATTTTATAGGTTTGCCTAATGTATTCTACATTAGGACACCATTTTTTGTAGTCTATTTTATCTACAACACTAAATTAATTTAAAGGTATGTGTTTTTCAATACAATTATTTCATTTATCTTATTTTATACTTACTACACCATACTTAGCATTAGAATTATGTGTTATCATGTTTTCTTCCAAAGTAACACCTTGTGTTGCACTTACATGACATGTGATGAGCTTCAAATGGGGTATATGTATGCACATAATATTTTTAACTTTTATTGATTACTGACACTTCATATCTTTTAGGAACTTGTCAAGTCCCAATCTCTCTAAGTACATGCCTTAAGGGGTGCACTATGAAAGGGGTAGGTAGACCATAGATGCTTTGTAAGATTGTCATTCATTTTTACCACTTAACATACACACTTTAGCCTCCTGAAACCATTGAACCTAAGATTATTCTTCTTAGTTATGCATATTCCTATCACTTGCTATGTTTTATCTTTCATTTATTACCTTAACAACCTTTTGACCTGTTAGTTGTGCTAGGTTAACTAGGTCAACCTAACATAGTTTAGGGAACTTTTCTCTCTTTTGGTTTGTTGTCCTCTTGGCCAACCTAACATAAACCTAGAGAGTTAGCCTCAAAAACATGCTAGGTCAACTAGGTTGACCTAACATAATCAACATTCTTGAAATATTTTAGGTTAAGATACTACTATATATATACAAGGTCATTCCTTACCATTTAATAAGAGAAAAGAATTAAGAAAATAAGTGCAAATGAGCATCTACCTATTGATCATTCTACTTGGGGAATTAAGCTTTAAGGTTCAATACTTTCTTTGAAGCTTTGATCTCATCTTATGGATAAGTATTTTTGATACTTGGATAGGTTGTGTAACCTAGAGATGATTTATCTTAGTTGTCCTTATATACCATGACAATCTCTTATGAAGCACCTTGGCCAAGTGGGATATTGAGGCTTGGTAGGTTCATCTTCAAAGGTAAGTATTCCTAAATTTATTCCTCTTTTGTAAGAGTATATAGATAGTGAATTTGTATTCTTCTCTTCCATGTATTGGGATTTTTTATACATTGACATGAGTATATGTCTTCTATATATGTTTAGTTTAGTTATTTATTTATTTTATTTATAACCTCCAATTTGTGCCACAAGCTTTGGTGTGCACTAGATTAGATTTATTTTTCTTGTTATTAGATCAGTGAAATATTAAATCATAAGACTCTTTTAGGGTTATTATGCGATTGTGTTAGAATGTAGGCTTTGGAACGCTACCTCACACAGTTTGTTGTGACAAGTGATCCCCTAATCGAGTCTAGAAGATCCTCACATTGGTCATGCTCCTACTTAACAATTGTATTCCCCATATCAAAAGTGTAGGTGTGCTCTATCCCATCTGATCTAGGATTGATTTATGGACATGATGCATTTTCGATTGTATACAAATTATGTGTAAAGTTTTATTACCTATAATTCACTTAATATGAATATGTATACTATAATGAATGAACTAATGAAATCGAAACAAAACATATCAATATGTTGCATACACACATTAATTTATTTGTCTCACTATACCTTTTTGATTTTCTTTAACACCAAGTCACATGTCACATAAGTCTATATGTTTCCTCACACATGCACACACATTAAGAATCCACATGTTAGGGTCCTCATACTATCCAACATGAGAAATATCATTTTACATATCTATGAAAAATTAGGTAATATGTTAGATAAACTATAGAACTAAAATTCCCACTAGAAAGTTTTAAAATTTTCAACTATCATTTAGCCAAAAGATGAATAAAAACCTTCTATAACCATCCTCAATTATAACTTATTCTTTTTAATTATGTATATATTGTAATAATTTATTTCATAATGGAAAAAAATGAGATAAATGACATAAACATTGTCAGATATGATTTTTTTTATCATGCTTTATCTATCTAGAATTAATTTTATTTAATCTATAAAAAATATTAAGGAACCATTTAATTTTTTATCATATGAAATAAAATTCATAGTATTAATAAATATTTTTCACAAATTTAATTTACCTTACTTTTAACATTGGTTATAATTTTCAAATTATTCATATAAAACTTTTACATTAGAATGTTTATTTGGTTTTGGGTTCTCTAGATTACTTCCTAGGCATTCTACAATCTACATCTTGTTTCTGAGCATGAAATTATTCATCAAATTGAAATACTTAGCCACATGGTATATATAATTACTATTATAGCTATATCTCTCATATTCCTATAAGCACATGATAAGAACATGAGAGGTAAAGACTACCATTTTTTTCTATTATACAATATCTAGAGGAATGTTCTAGTAAGAACAAGATGACTGATGGTTATAGAAATAATTAGGCATCTCTAGGTGTTTAAAAAATAATTTGAGATGCCATTGATGTATACAACATAATTTTTTTAGAAATGTACATTAATTGATGATTTAATTTTGGCTACAATAAACTCCTTTTACATGTCTAACAAATCCATTGTTTGAGAAATAAAACAACTTCAAAGTGTAATTTTAATTTTGACATTCTTATGTTTGAAGACTAAATAAATGTTGTATTATTAAATTCATATATTATAAAAATTTAATAAATATTCCCTATCATTTACTTCACTAATTATGATAATATCACTTTCACTTGTTTAAAATATCAATTCTAGTGTCTTATTAGTGGTAAACATTCATCCTATAATGTGAAGAATAAGACACACCTATTGAAACTTAGAAGTATTTTATCAATGCCTTGATGGATGAATAATATCCCCTCAATAACTATGAGGATGAATACACCAAGTTAAATTAGTTATGAATGAGTAAGGAATAAATATTTTAATATTACACCAAAAATTTCCATCAATACCCTACATGTCTGCATCTGAATGTGACATAAAATTAAGGTGCTTAAGTAATTCAATATAATATCACTTTAGATATGAAAAACAAACTAGTTTTTATCTTATGACACATCAATATAAGCATGCCACAAGAGACCAAGTTAAATTGAAGGAAAATATGAAACAAAATTTCTCTTTGTAATTTAATACCATTCATTAATAATGAGATCACATAAAACTCAAAATCTAACCTTTCCAAACATAACTAAAACATATTGGGAAAGGGAGAGTAACCTAAAAATGTTGTGTGATAATTGAATACATAAACATATTTTATGATAGATAAAGGTAATAAGAGTGAAGGGAAAATGGTGTCATCAACACTAAAAAATATCACATGAATATTTTCAATGATATGCACAACAATGTTTGATTGTGCAATCTACATCAAGTCCCACAAAAATTGATGGAACTAATCTAGATGTTTCTTGTATTAACATCAGTTGAATTTACATTTACACCTTTTAGGAATGAAATATAATCTTCCACACGAATGTATATGTTAAAGGTTATTATACCCATGCCATCATTAAAAGTGGAAGCCATAAGAACACAATTACACAAGGTAAGACCCAATTCCTTGTACTTACCGTTACCTTGCATCCTAATCCATAGTCTTTGGGATGGTTGTAAAAATGGAAGGATATTTATGTATAGTATAAATGTAGGTTATAGTGAAAATTCAATACCAAGGAGGAAAAAATCACTTATGACATTGTATCACTTGAGATTTGTGACATTTTTATTGAATTTTTTTATTTATATGATTATAATACTACAAATCTAACAAAGTTGTGGTAGGGGATAATCCATGTCAAAGATCACTTATTCACCTTTTTGAGTCAACTAAAATTACCATAATCATGTGGGTCTCTAAACAATAATTCCATAGGCCTATCTTGAATTTGTATAAACTTTTTCTAGTAATGGTCCACCCAAAAAAGCTTACGCAAGAGATAAAGTATGCATTAGTAGCATGCCAAGCTATAGAAAAATTACATAACAAATGGTAAGATAATAAAAAATATGGAAATTTAATTGAAAACACAAGTGGTATAATAACACATTATTCTCTAAAGTAACACATATGTTTGGTTCATTGATCCACTCTTACAAACTATCCACTACATTGTGGGTCTATTTTGATGAGTGATGAATTTTTATGCAAAATATAGGAAATTTTATATCAAGTAAATATTATGCTTAGATATTTAAATTGTTGAAGTAAAATTTTACTCATTGTAAATAAATATGTTATTTTGATTTTTATATCAATTACAAAGAACTAAATAAGATAATGGTAAATAATTGATACACAATTCTATTTATTGAAAAGCTCCTAAATCAAATATGAGGTGCATAATATTTCACCAATATTAACATAAAGTAAAGTTATCATAATGTAATATTACATAATTTATCAATGAATTATTTTATTAATGGTTGGTTATGTGTTTCATCTCAAAAAATATGCCATCAACATTCATGAGCATGTTGGATGATATACTCAGAACTTTCCTATAATCCATCATTATCCTCTATTTGGATGACATCCTAATATTTTTATATTATGTTTGATACATCTTAGAAATATTTCCAAAATTAAAGTTGTAGTCTAACTTATATAAGTGTACATTTGGTTACAAACAAATTGTATACTTGGGATACATATTTGAATCCTGAGGAATCCATATAGATATAGATAAAATCAAGATAATACAAGATTAGGCATCTCTATGTAATCTAAAAAAGTGATTAAATTTTCTTGGAGTTTATATATTCTACCATAATTTGTTATTGATTTCTAGCACATAGAGTTGTTTCCTAGTTGGATCATGCATACCAATACAACAATATAATGAACACCTACATGATAATTTTATTTTTTAGAGCTCAAATAACACTTATGGAAATATCTAATATGATAATTCCTAAAATTTTCCACTCCTTTAATATTTAAAATGTTTTAATTGACTATTTTCTTAGTTTTTTACTCACACAACATGGATATTTGGTCACCTACCACTCAAATACATTTAGAGACATGTTTCAATGGTAATCCACCTATTAAAAAGAGTTATATACTATTGTGAAATAAGTAAATAAATTATAAAATTAAATCATAGATAGGGATATATTCATTCATTATAATAATAAGACACTTAAATCCATATAGAGTGAAATAATACTATAGAATATCTACCAAAGGAACTAGATAAATCACATGTAGCAAGTTTCATCTGGAGATCAAGCATAATAAGGGGAAAAATAACAAGACTTAATATTTACTTAGTTTAAAATTGGTTCATGCACTCATAAATGTGTTGGACACATGTGAACATAAATTTATTGAATATGCAACTCTCCCCTTAGTAGAAAAGGACTTTGAAAATGTCTATAATAACATTATGTAGGGTGAATAGGTTTCAAATTTCTACATGTATGATAACATTCTCTAAAACCTTAGATATATCTTTATTCCTAATGGTGTACCTCTCAGAATGCTCATATTTGAGATACATTTTCCCATGATATCAAGTCACTTAAATGTCACCAAACTAATAGAATCATTACAATAACACTTATATGATCCACACATACACACAAATAATGACCACATCAAGTCTGACATTATTTATTACATATTTAAACCCATGAATAGGAATTTATGATTTTACATACATTGTTGGATTCCATCCAAGACATGAAAATCCATCAATATGGATCTCATGACTATAATTCTTATGAAAAATCACAAAAATGAATATTTTTTTATTGAATTGTATAGGTTCTATAAGATGGCCATCATTGTTTCCTTTAACAAGACATAAATGCATATGAAAATTCATGTTATTGATTTAGCCAGGATCACTTTTTAATAAAAAAATTTATTATTTATGACTATTATCCACTTTCATCCACTTATGCTAATCATTATGGAAAATTATTGATATATAGCTAAATTAGTATACACTATTCCATCCCCAAAGAAATGGACAAATAGAAATTTTAAACCACATAGTTTTTAACATTTTTTGCATATTAAATAGTGCACATCCCACATCTAAGATGATAAATAAATATAAATTAAACATTTATAAAATATATATTTTCACAAATCTAAAGGTAATATTTCATTCTAGACATGTTTTGGGTTCTAACTAGTGACACCACTACACATCTCCTACAATGTAAAATATTGAGTAGAGTTATGTGCATATAAATTGGAAGTGTTTTTGTGCTTATTTATCTACCTAACTAAGGCTTGTATAGGATATGGTAATTTAAAAAAATAAAAATACTCTCAACCATTAATATACTAACCTATCACTTAATATTAAAGACCTAAGAAGTCACCTGAGGGACAACAAGAAACACCAAGACCTGTGTTATGAGAATTGAGCATTAATACACACACACATACAAAATATTATACTATGAATGAAAGGTAAAATACATCATTAATGTACATAAATATTAATATAATAACATTCATAACATATACATAATCTATCCTCTCATTCATTTATTTATGCCATCATATAACCAGTGTACAATATACATCCATGATAAGGATAAAAATATTTAGAAAAATTCAAGAATTGTTATAATTTTTAAACCATACGTTTATCCTTATTTTGAATATTATCATGCATAAAATATGTGAAAAAATATATATTTGATCCCTCAAATGGGAACTAAAGGCCCATATTTACTATTTTCATGGACCTCTTAAACCCTTTCCATTTATTTTCCATTTATCTTGTTGTCATTCCAATTATTTATGTATCTTGTGAATATTCTATTAATGATCCATTACATTTTTTTCATAGTGGAATTTATATTACCCTCATGTGGAATATACTTATCCAACATGGATTTGTCCCATGCCATCTACATGATTTATATCTATATGGTCCCACATGTTAACATATCCTTCATTGTATCTCATTCTCCAAGTGTGATTCTTTGATATAATGTGTGCCTTATATATCCTTACACATTTCGCATCATGGATTGTATGTTAACTCCCTCTCCATATAAATGTGATATTATGAATATTGTACTCATGAAAGTATGTAATAATTTTAAATGTGTCTAACTCACACATATTATTAATATTATTTAGTACATCATATATAATATTAATATTATGAGTATATGTACATGAGATTAAGTGTGTGGGAGTTATAACAGGGTTGAGTTATTTTTATATGTTATTATAATAAGTAACTCGTTAAAGTTTGAGTGGATATAAGAGATAGTTAAGAACTCATAAATTTCAGGTATTTACAATTATATAATAATATATGTATGATGAATAATATTTCATTTTTTTATAATATCAAACTAATTTTAATATCTGGTATCAAAGCAAGGTAATGTTCCTATAGAATATGGGGGTTTAAGTTTTTAAGTGTGTTAGATAGATATTTTGTAGGCTAGAAAAAGTATCTAGGTAGTAATGGGATTAAATACCCTTCAATTAATGATGAAGATCCCATATGATTATATTTATCTACTCTAACTATTCACACTTTAGTTCTTTACAACTTATCCTAATTATTCACATGATATGCATAAGTTATCTTATTTTTGGATATTACTTTAATCACAAAGTTCATAAACCATAACAGAGTGATTTTGCATCAAGTAAGCAACTGATTCATAAATTATGTAGATAATTTATTAGAATGTAGAGAATGAAAAGACTTGAATTGATGAGAAAGAAATAAATTGTACTTCACAATTAGTTTTATAGAGCTTATTATATCTGTAAAAATAGATAAACATATAAGATATGATAATTATTTTTAATAAATGATTAATAAATATTTGAAATCATATTTAAATTTAAAGATAACAAAAATTTTATCATTTTAATCTTCATATAATGCACCAAATTATCTCCTTAGACATAAAGTTCCTCAAAAATCAACTTTATTCTTATTCACTTTGAACAAAGTTCATAAAAAAACATATGGAAATCTAAATACAAAGTTTCACAATCTTAGTCTATTTTTTATAATAGTTACAATTACTTTCCCTTTGTCATGTAGGCCATCACCCATACTTATATTATTTCAGATATAAAAACAATTAGGAGGTAACTCAATGAATTCCCATGTGTTACTCTAAATTCTAAAAACCATTGAAAGACAACGTCCTTGAATTTATCTTGTGTGGCATGTAATGGTTGATGACATGTATCACTTCTTAGTTTTAATATTTGGATCAAATACAACTTCATTATATGTTACACACATATTTCTTAAGTAATTTGTTTTTACAAAATGACTTCAAGTAATGACATCTAGCCAAGTTACTTGAGTCTTACATTTTTCAAAGCATCTTACTTTTACAAGTAACTTATCTGAGTGACATTACTTAAAAAGAAATTACTTAAAATAAATTTATTGAGATGTCAAAATAAAATAGAATTAGATAAAAGGAGAAATATAAATAATTCTAATTCATGAACCTCTATTTTATGCCTTTACCTGTAGTTGATGTGTTGAGACATCATAAACTGAATGGCTGCATTGTCTAAATTGAAAATTGATTTCCTTTCTATTTCAAGCTTTAGTAGTTATCTTTCCATCTTCTTAAAACATCCTTTCACCTTTCCAAGATTAGGTTCCAACCTTTTGACCTATTTTTGACTTTTTATTAACTCCTTTATTGATTTTGCCATGAATGGAGTCATGGCCTTTTCAATTACGTGATTGAATTTATGATGTAATTATTCATGCATCCTTGGCATTTATTCAAACCAAAAATTCATGAGGTATAAGATATAGTCATCTATATCTACTTTTATGTTGTGAGCATCTAGTTCTAGAGTCTTTATTTCTTCAAGCATTACTCGAAAAATGTGCATGAAAAAAGATATGATGTATTCTTCTTATTTTACTTTTGTAACTAGTCCCTCTAGAATAAGATTTTATTTAGTCAAAATATTTTCACTTAAAGCATTTATTAATTGAAGGATTTCTTGGTGCAACTCAGATATTCCATTTTCACTTTTAATCTCCATCACTATTTTTAGTTATGCCAATTTATTCTCAATATTAGCTAAAGTGCCTGGGACCTCAGGAAACTATTTATGTGCAATTTATAACATTTTCTCTATCCATTCATCAAGTAATTTGGTCTTGTCATTAGTTTTCTCTACCTAAATTATTGTTTATTGATCAAATACATCTCCAAAAATTAATTATTGATGAGGAGAAGATCTTTCCACTTTGGTAATTATTTCACACAACTTAGAAATTTATTCTTTTAACTTGGCTTTATCAGCCTTATTTTTATCAAGCTTCTAAAAGAAAGTATTGATAAGAGTTTGTGTGTCTTACTTTAGGCCATATAAAATGAATTCTCTAAGGGATACCTTTATAATTTCTAAGTCTTCTTTAGTTATTTCACCTTTATGCTTACCCTATGGAGGAATTGATATTTCTATAGATTTATGACCTAAAGGCTCAATTATCAATTTCCAAGTCACTTTGGAACTCTTAGGATTTTTATCCTTATGATCAAGACTTTTCAAAATCTACAAGTCTATCTCCTCCAAATTTTTTTATTCTTTTAATTTAGGAGATATTTTCAATTCCAACCATAAAGAGAAATCCATACCAATAGAAGTGACTAAATGAATCACCATTTGCTACTGATTATCTCTCACCACTATCTCTTGAGAAAGAGCTTCTTATGCATCCAAAATACTTTGAGCAACATTGGAAACTATTTTTTCATCTTTTTTTTCACTGTCTCTTCCTCTTTATCTTCTTCTTTTTGTGACTCTTTCTATATCTCTTTCTCTCTCTAATAATTTTGTCCTCATATTTGACTATTACTTTTTGCTTTGATACCTCGTGAGATGAGATCATTTCTCCATTAGTTACCTACTTGGATCTTTTTGGGTATGAATAGGAGGAATGGTGGGATGATGATCAGAAGGAGGTGGAGGAGGATGGAGAAGATGGGGGTGGAGGAGGAGGAACATTGGTCTCCTTTTGAATAGGTTGCTCAAGAGGTTTGAAGCTATGAATCTTTGGAGGTGGCATGAGTATGGATGGATCTATAAATTTTACTATTGGTTGTATGCTTTTCATTGATAATAAAGATGAAGATGTGATGGGATTGGTATAATTAGGAGTGGTATAAGGATTGGTGTCTATGGAAGAGACTAGAGGAGTGGTGGAATAAGTGGTGTCTATGAAAGAGACTAGAGGAGTTGTAGAAGAGACCAAAGGAGATGTAGGGGTAACTAGTTGATCTAGCTCCTTTTATTTTACTAGGGAGTATGTATAATCAACATTATTACTAAATTTCAACTTATTATTGAGATCTTGGCTACTTTATCCTTGCATTACTTTCCTCTTATGACTTATTTGGCTAATTTTTTTCATTATCGAATCTTTCATGTAATATCCCTTACCAAGAATCCATGTTGAAGTCATAACAAGAACCACTAAAGTTACCCTAGCAATAGTCTTTACTTGACTCTTCTTTTAGTTAATTTTTGGGAGTGGAGCATTATCTCCTCCCATTGCATGATAAAAATCATGAATCACTTGCCCATAATCTTCCATGTCTTCAAGAATTGTAGCTAAATCAAAATAATGAATTTGTTCAAAAGACATCCTACTATTATCTCTTATTCTCACTTGAAATTAAGCCTTGAAATCAATCTAGAAGTCTTCAAGTGTAGGGATATGCATATATTTAAGAGAAACTATGTTTTGTGCTATGCCTTTGTAATCAAAATTTTCTCTAGCCTCAAAATGTGATTGATTATAGTTATGATACATATTTGTTTGTACATTCTTAGCCTTCTAAATATTTTCACAATGATAATTACTAATAAAAATAGGAAAACCAACTAAAAAATGGTGTACTTTTGACTGTAGATCATGTAACTCCACTAGCTGCCTACACAACTCCATTATAATCCATTTATCACTAGGGTACCTTTGTAATTTTACTGGTGTCCTCATGAAACCACCAACTTTGATGTATGTGAAATTCAAGAATTGAATAAAAATGCATCCAAAATGGGAAACTACCTCCCAAGATACATCATATACTATCTTGAACTTTAAAGAAACATTCAATTTACAAATGAATTCATAAAATAATGCATCATTTACCCTCTTAAAGTGCTTAAAGTATTCAAAAAGAGTCAATTTAGGGTAGTATTCATACATGGGCTTTGTTACTAACATCCCTTTTGTAGTCAACCTAGAAAAGGCTCAATTACATGCTATAACATATACTAAATATGAAATAATTTTAAAGTTAAGATTCTACAATACATTACTCAACTACTGATCAATGTTGTCACTTATCATTCTTAACCATTCAATCATAGCAGAACTCTTATGGACATCAATAGACCTTATGTAAGCATACATCCATGTGGAAAATTTCTTGGCATTTTTATCTTCATTGATTCTACATAATAAATGGATGATGTCATCCACTTCTTGGACCAAGTCAAACCTTACTATTTTCTTTAGAAACCTTGAGGGTTATTTTGGTTTCTTTAGATAATTAGTATTCATTATCTTGATCTAATCTATTGTCTTATTCTCCCATTGATTTTTAGCTTTTTTCATTGATATGTTGAGCACTTTAGGTCTTGATGAGATCTTTAAATAGTAGTCAAAATATTAAACATCTAATCTAACCACCACATTTCCTATAGTATCTTTAACTATCCTAGTGAGAGAATCATAATACTTAACACATTCTAAGACAAATTCAAGAATTTTTGCAAATCTTGGAAAAGCTACAGCTTGTAGGATTCCACTATTTGTCATTTCTTACATGAGTGGTGTTTTGATTGTGGCTTTAGATCTCTCTAATAACTCAGTCATGGAAACATGTCCCATGTTAGTGTCACTAATTTTATATAATTTGGATGCAATACAGGACTCAATGGGATACCCCTTATATTCGTACTTCATCTTTGCTTCTTTTGACTTGTCAACTCTCTTTGCTTTAGTCTTCTCTTTCTTACTTGGCCCTAGAAATTCTTCAAGTGTAAGCTTAGGAACTTCTTCAATCAAAGTTGCTTCTTCTTCTACTCCTAACATTTGTTGTTACTAACACTGGAAAGACTTGGTAAATGCTCTTAAAAACTTAATAGTTGTTCCTACTGGTTTAGAAAAGGTAAAATAACTGAGTTAAGTTATTATATTGAGTAACAATCCTATGCAATCTTTAGGTATTAAGAACTTCTAGTAGTAATAAACATTGAAAAATTTAGGAAATTCATTCTAAGTAATAGGGTGTTATAATTTTGGGAAGGTTTGGGTATTTCTCAAGTCTTTAGGGTTGAAAACCCCAAGTAAGTGACAAGTATTTACAACTTTGAGATTCTTTGGGAAAGTTACTAGGTTTATTTGGGCAAGTTACTTGGGTTGGAAATCCTGATGAAGTAAAATCAAGAGATAGCCATAACTCTAGGTAAGCAATGCTCCTTGGGAACTCCATGTAATAAGGGACTAGTTATTTAGGTTCAAGAATCCAAGTAAGTAATAATTTGTTCAATATATAGGTAGATGATCTAGGTCAAACACTAGGGATTTGCAAAAAAGATTCAAAGTCTTGGATTTTATTTGATATTTTCACATGCTAAGCATTTGTAAAGAATTTACAAGTTTTAAATAATATCATGTATGTAAAAACGACAAATAATAGTAAGCAAAATGATAAATGACAGAGAAACCTTTCAAAGTGATGCACAAAAATTTAATAGAGGAAAAACAAGATAAACACCTAAAATAGGATCATGAAAACAAAGGAGAAACAATATAAATACCTTGACTGCAAATGCTTTATTAAGAATTTACTACAAAATCACTCCAAAAGCTCAAATGATGTCGCTCAGGATTTGAAAGGACAATAACTAATTTAGAAAACTTGAAATCTAGGTGGGAAACGAGGTGGATTTTTTAATATTTATATTAACCCATGCATTAATGACAAATAAATGACACATGTGAGGAAAGCCACATAAGCATTTTGATGTTTGTCAAGTTTCACGAACTGCTTTACTTAATTTGGTCTACAAAGTCAAGTAATATTGCAATCCTAATTTGGTCTAGGCTTATGAATACTTTAGACTTGTGAACCTTTATTGCTTTTATTAATAAATTTTTTCAAGTGAAGAAACTTTGAAACCTTGGGTTATTATATTTAGTTCTTTATGGGTTTAAAAATCTATTTTACTCAGCTTTTATGAGAAGCAAAGTCATTTCAAAATTTTGATTTAAACCAGATGGTGTAACTTAGGATTATGATGACAACTTACTTCAAAGGGAAAAATTAAAGTAGCTTTGAGAACCTGAGTTGGCCTAGAAATGAGTCCAAACACTTATTTTTTTGAATCTCTTATAAAGATGGACAAATGGGTTTATGATAATGACCTAGGTAGACATTTTCTAACATTTTGGAACAATTTGAAGTAATTGGTAATGAAGGAAATTACAATGAAAAATACTAAAGTCTAAGTCTTATTCAGGGGACTGAGTTTGATAAGGACAACTGAATCACAGAAGACAAAAGGCAAAAATTTCAATAGGGGTATCCCAAAATTTCCTAGTGTGAAATTTTAGGGACACCAAAGTGTAGATTCATTCTCATTTAAGTTACCCTAATTAATGCATTCTATTTTATAAATCCCTTTGTATTTGTAGTAGCCAATAGTCAAATTATTTTTTGAGTTTCTTGTCAATGGTAGTTTATGAAATATTGGAGTGGTTTCTATTTAAAATATAGATTAAAAGACATCAAATTCTCAAGAGGAAGGTATATGATTTTTGAGATAGGTGGTCTAAGGTATGTATAAAAATAGGTATGCTTAAAAAATAGTTTTAAGTCTTCATAGAAATACACCCCAGTTGGCATCAATGCAAAAAAGGTGAAAATAGACACAACAATCAATCAAGGAAGGCTTAAAAAATGAAAGGAGAAATCTAAAAATAAAATAAAAATTGGCTACAAGAAGTGGCCATATACTGCTTAATTGTTATTATTATTTTTGAAAATATAGTTTTTATTTATATGAAAAATTAAGATAACGTTCCATATTCATGTCAATTACCAATGTCAGTACTTCTATTTAATGTTAGGTTGTTTTTAGGCATTATGTGTTAAAATTAGTTTGAAAATTCTTCTAAAACATGTCCAAAGAACATTTTTAAATCTATGTCTAGTTGTAAAATTTAATAAATATGAATATGTATGTGTTATAAAATAGCTATATGAATTTAAAAAAAAAACCCATATTATAGTTTAGGAAAAAAATGAAAAACAAAACATGGTTCTTAGTAGTTAGGGAAAACTGATAAAAGCCATAAACTATAGTTAGTTTTTTATATGTAATTATTATAATTATTAGGATAGATTAATCTTAATTTAATTGTAAATAATTATCCTATTAATGAGGATAAATATTTATTTTTTAATAAATAATGTCATTAGTCTTAAAAGTAACAATTATATTATTTAAAGTGGATGCATTATCAGGTGAACTCGATGTCTTTAGAAACATATAAGTAAAAATGTCTTAATAAAATATACTAATGCCTAGAATGGTAATCACCATAGTGGATAATGTTTAAATTATTCATGATTAGGTAAGAATGATCAAGGATAGAGGGTAAAAATACAAAATTTAGTGAGAATCCCAACACTCATTATAAACAAATTATGTATTACTCAATATGTCATTGAAAATATTAGCACTCACTAAAAGTGATTCATAAGTGATATTCAAGTGAGAATACCTCCACTCACTATAAATCAAAACATGAATAGTTGTGTTTCCATTTTTAGGATATCACTAGAAGTAGAGATGTAAGTGATATGCTGGTGAGAAACCCAACACTCATTTAAAATGAAATCATGAATAATTATGTTTACGTTTGTTGGTTATCACTATAATCAAGGTACATATCTAGTTTGTTTCTTAACATATGTGTATGTGTTGCTTCAAATATTTTTCTCTAGTATGTATGATGTGCTTCCTTTCCCTATGTCCATACTAAAGAGGGTAAGGGGTGGGGGTGAATGTTAGTAATATTTGTTATTACATCATATATAATAGTAATATTTTGATTATATCTACGTGAGATTAGCTATGTGAGAGAGAGAATAGGGTTGATTTATTTTCATAGGTTGTTAAAAAGACTCACTCATTTTAGTTTGAGTGGTTATAATGGATATTTAAGAAATCATAGATTTGATAATTGTATAATAAACTATGGATGATGAATAATATTTTAAGTTTTTATGTTTTCATGCCTCAAATTAACACAACAAAACCACACAAAAAATAAGACTTTTTTAGAATGTAAAACACACTCTACAGACTCACACTACCAATATTTGGCCAACTACATGGCACAATAATGATAATGCATATAAAAACGTGGATACTCACATGCCATGGTGGCCTTATGCAAGTGGGCACACAGTCGTTGCACAACCATACATGTCTCACTTACTCTAATGAACCTATAGGATATTCCACAAGCCTATATATCACTAAGTGATACAAGTGACCCCATGTTCCTATAGAATATAATGGGAACAAAACTAAATGGAGGTAGGTTTGAAAATCGACTAGCTTGAATTCAACATCCTAACTCACAATAATGTTCAAGGAGAGTCTTTAGTGCTTCTTGCCAATTACGTGGCTTGATTCACACTTAATTCTTAAACAAGTATAATTCAGAGTTTAATTAAATTAGAGGAAATTTATTAAACAAATATCATTTAGTCCTCATAAGACCTAAAAGGGTGTCTAAAATATATTTTTAAGCCCCATGAGATTGGGGAAACCTATCTCCACCATCATATCAAACCAACCTTGACTATTATATTATGTCAAATTATAAGGTCGACTAAATAAACTAATGGAGGACATACGGTATTCAAATAAATCATTGAATTAAAAGATTATATTTTTTAAGGAGGGGGGAGGTGTTTGAGTATGACTTTTCCATATTCATCCCTCCTCTCTTTCTTTAGCCCTTGATGACTACCATTAATGGAGTATCTAATCCTTTGGTTAAAATTGTTTATTTTAATTTAAATTTATATCATGATGAAAATATGCATGGGTTTGTTTTTTAGGTACCTAGTTATATGGATATCTTTTAGGAGGTCTTGTCTCCCATGGTTTTGAAATAGGTATCATGAGCTTTAAGCTCCATCATAACCACTAATGGCCAACAATAAAGTTTAAGGTGAAATTTAGATTTTAAATTTCTTAATTATACTAAATGAGACACAAAATATAAATGGATTCCCTTTTAGGTCAGTCGATTTTGTGGATTCGAGGAGACTTCACAAGCCAATAAGCAAAAAAAATCCTCTCTAGGACAAAACTTGCATAAATTGAAATCTATGAGGTCTAAGGTTATAAAAATATTTTAGGTGGAAGGGGAAAAAATTTAGTGGTTATATTTTGGGTTATCCCATATTAATACCACCAAGTATTCACAATCATGGAAACAAAACATGTAGTTAAGTTGTAAAATAGGTGTAAATCATCTTTAAGTAGAAAGGGGTAAAATCTATAAAATTATGTTGATACATGCCTCAAAAATTACATCATGTGGAAGATAAAAAAAAATAGAGGGGGTAAATTTATTATCCATCCCACTCCCTTTCCTTCATCTCACCCAAATAGATTGTACAAAACTCATAACTAGGTTAAATAAAGATTATATTTTTTAAACAAAAGTTTCAAGTTTAAAAATTTTAAAAACAAATTGATTTATTTTATTTTTTATTTGATTGGGTGAAACTTATGTTTTATATGGATCCTAAAACCATAGTTTTAAACAAGTAAACAAGATATAACAACAAGGAAACATAAATGAAACATGCCACATGGGCCAACCAAAAACAAGAGATTTTTTTAAATACTTTGCTAAGACCCCAAAACCAACAAATGACTAAATATGACACAAGGAAATGTACAAGCATAAATTACCATGACAACTCCTTAGAACCTAAATAATTATCCACCATAGAGAGTTTTCACCTTTTTTTCTCTCCATCTTATTATTCTTGGTTGGACCTCTTGAGAAAATGCTTGGGCATTTTGTCATTCATTTCTTTTGTGTAATTGATCACTTTTCCTTGGGAACCTTTTCAACACTTTTGGTTTTCTCAATACTTTTAGTTTTTTCCTTCCTCTTGAGCTTAAGGGTGAGGTAAATTTCATATGGATGGGACCTAAGGCCTCCTTAAATTTCCTAATAAGAGTGACATATATCCCCAAAATTTTATTGTCACCTTCTATTTTTGTGTTGCTCTAAACTTACTTCAACTTATTATATTATGATTTCATGACATTCTAGTGATCTATAAGGGTGACAATCTAACTCCAAGTTATATAGTTTATCTTTAAAATCATGTAATTTGAGATGTGACCCATGGGAGGGTTTATCAATACTCTTTTATCCTCCCTCTTTTTTATTTCATCAACCCTCAGGGCTCAAGTTTCACAAATTGGTTTAGTTCTCTTATCCCCTTGAGAAGGGGAAGCTTAGACCTTCCTCTTTCCTTTTTTATCTTTTGCCTAGTTTAGCTCCTGATGAGGGATCAAAAGAAGGGGACATAAGGTGTGAGGGTGCTAAAGAAATGAGATCACCTGCACACTCTTCTACTAGGTTTTTAAAGTCTTCCCTTGAGATTTTCTCCCTATTGATTTTGATAGTTTGGATGTCAATTCTTCTCTAGGATTTACCCCTCTTATCCACTAGGAAGATGAGTGCTTTGTAGATGAGATCAGTTCTAGGATTGGATTGGAATGCCAATACTATAATTTCAAAGGACATAAGAAAAAAATATAAAATGTTAATTCTATGAACCTTGAAATGGTTTAAGAGAAAAAAATTATGGGAGAAGATGTGGGTGAACTTACCCTTTAGAGTTAAATACTTCATAACCTATAGGCAGACATCAGGCCAATGCCTAGGTAGGATTGCTCTCATATATCCATTTTTTTGGGTTTTTAAGGTGGTGTTGGTTTCAAATAAGGTCTACATTAATTCTTGATTTATTTTCTTATCTTTTTAATCTTTGGTACCTTAAAATAACATGATTTTGGCCTCACCTATCAGCTCTTTTGAGATGTCAATCCTTAAACCTCTAAAGTTCACCCTCTTCTAGCTCCATCTAAGGGTGAAATATTTGGAGATAAATTTGTTATGGCCCTCAATTATCAACATAAACTCAATGAGAGCACCTTTTGGTATCTTACGCTTGACCTTCCAATTATTTTAAACCTTAAGGTAGGATATTGGTTTAAGCATATCCCTATCACCTCCTATTACTTCATTTCTCTTCTTAGTCATATTCTAAAACAATTTGAAAATAATCAAAGTGATAACTAAATGGTTATAATATTTATGAGACAAATTATTTTTATTGAAATGATGCCTCAAAACATGATGTCAACTAGTCCAATACTTGAAATAAGTGAAAACATCATAAAAATTTATGTAATATGATTTGGGATTAGATAATAGCCATATTCATGTGTGCTTCCCCATCCCTTAAGATATTAATAAATGATTGTGAACCATTATTGAGTAGGAGTATGATATGTGGGTAAGGCTTCTAAGCCCATTCCAAATAATAAGTTCTATGTTTGAGACCCCCATGTTAGATAGGTCATTTATGACATAATTTTCTTAGTGATAGATGTGAGTAATGGAAAATTATTTTAAATAATTAAGGATATCAATAGAGTCATATATGAGTTGTATGATGGTGTGAAAAGGGTTCACCATACCTAAAATAACATAAGGATGTTTAGGGAATCACCTTTAATAGCCAATTTATTGATATTAAACTATACAACTAGTTGGATTACCCAAAAGGATGCACTGGCATCTACCAAATGATTAGTTTGAGATCCCATAAGACCCACATAAGTAATGATTACAATCCCATAGTCATTCTTGATAACCCCTCCACCCCTTGGCCTACTTGGATTGCCATTGGTAGCCTTGTTAAATTTCAAGTTCAACCAAACACAAGGGGGGAAGACCATTTGGTAAGGATTTTGGCCAAATTTTGCCTAGAAGAGGATAATTTGGGAGATATGTGCCATTGATATAGGATTGACTATTTAGCCATAAAGGTAGTAATTTTACCATTAGGGAAAAACTTTCCAATTTTATGATATAACAACACACAACCTATGGAAAGTATTCTTAGGATTTATATTATTATTTTCAAAGAGGTAGGCTATAGACAAAACATTTAGTGACTTATAATTAACTTGACTAATTAGTTTATTAACTTAAGCCTTGACACCACATGGTTTCACTAACTGCTCAAATTATTATTTACTAGTCATGTGAATCTTTACCTACCAAATAATCACTAACCCCTTAGGATATCTTCCATCTAACATGTGGTCACAAGGGTGTGTGATGATGAAAATGAAATGTTCACTATGAAAAAGGGTTCAATTCCCTTCCAAAGGTCTTTTATGTTTAGGAAACTGCCCTATAGAGGACTAAATTTAAAAAATTCATAACTAGAAAACCATGTGTCAAACAAATATGAAACTAGTGGTGTTGGGTCCACATTTTTACCACCTTGTTATTAAATTATTTTTGGTACTTTATTTCCTCATTTTACATGCTTAAATTTTTTAAAAAGTTGGGTTAATTAAAAAATGAGGTATAAGGATATTTAATGTTGAAATTTTGAAATTTTAATATAAATTCACCTATAGTTAAAATAAATATGAATTAAATTGAATTAATTATCTAATTATACCTAAGTTAAATTATAACCAAAATTTGGTGAAATTGGAATGATTTAAAGTTCTTAAAAATTATACGAATGCCTCTAGCCTTCCTTGGCTTCACACAAATTAATGAATTTATAAATTTTTGGAAAGAGACAACTTTTATTTATTGTAAGCTATAAAAATACAAAGAAACACATGTCAAACATGGAATATAAAAAATTATTTTGAATAAAAAATGATTTGATGCATTCAATAAGAAGGTTATGTAAGCAATAAAGAAACATCATGCTATGATAATGATCATTAAAATCTTACTAACAATATAAACATGTTTTCAACTAAAATATGAGTAATAACATGGATCTCAAATATCCCATATATTTCCTTCACAAATTTATACAAAAGTGTTGAAAAAGTTGGTGTTCACATGGAATCCACATGTACCCACAAGCCAAACCAAAGGAGGGATCGCATTCAATCCTTTTCCCATCATTAGGTAGTTTACCTAGGAACCCTTGATCCTAAGAATTCCAACTTTGGGAATTATCATATGATGGTTTAAGGTATCCAATTTGATAAAAATGAGGGTTTGATGGAAAATGAGGCTTGATAAGGAATGCTTGTTAGGAAACCCATCTAGGAGGCTACAAGTTCATCTACATAAAAGAGGCTTTCATATACAAAAGAATCACACAAGGAAATACAAACAAAATATCAAACACTAAATGATAACATGAATCCAAAACATGTTTCTAACACAAAAAAGGCTCATCAAAGAAGAAGAATAATGTAGGGATAACTAACCCCTTTATACCACTTATTAGCCATTGGAGGGAAATACAAAACTTGGACCTTTCCAAATAACATGTATGAGGGCACCGATATTTTTGTCCACTTGCCACTTCCAATATGTATAGTGAAACCATGTAGGAGGGCATGGGAAATTGGTTCCACTCTCCACTACCATTACATAAGAGTGCACAAAAAACAAAAGATTAAGGTGAATAATAAATTTAGACATCATAACTATTCCATTTGAAATAAATAAAAATGAATAAAAAACATCCAATAGTTTAGTATAAATATTACATATTCAATCCCAAATGGACATTTCAAAACTATATGGTGTCCATTATCACAACCATGGAACACAATAAAAATAATAATATAATCCAAATGGAATTACACATCTTAAAAACTATAATCAATTGAAGGGACAAAGATAATTTTAGTAAAAATAAAAATAAATAAAATGGGGCATAGAATATTATATTGGTTCCTTCTTTGATGTGCTCAATAACACCACCTACAAGCCTTGGGAAATGGCTAAGATCCTCCCTCTAATATCATCTTCCTCTTTCTCCTTATTTCCCCTACTTTAAATTTTAATTTTTTTAAAATGATCCAATGTCATCTCAAGGAATGATTTCCTTCCTCATATAGACTAGACACCTTTCTCTATAAGCCAATAGAAAGGTTACATGTGTTCTTTCCCATCCCTTGGCTCATTGTCAAAAAGTTTTTCCTCACCACAACTCCACTTACAAGCCCATGTGGGAAAGAAAAAAATTCTATACCTCATAAATTAACCCATTTTACCATAACATAAATGGAACATGGGTTACCTACAAAGTTCTTTTTATCTCCTAGAAAGACTCTCCAACATTATTATGGGTATAAGGATGGAAAAATCAACACAAATTATCTAAAACTGAGTTTATATCACTCTATAAAGTTGGATATTCCATTCAATTTGGATTTTGAGTGAAATAGGGCCACTTAAGTATATTAAAATAGACTTTATTTATGAAATAAAACTTAAATAAAATTTCAAAGGTTTATAAGGAAAGGTGTGAATAATATTTGAGTGGGGGGGGTGTGAATAGTGCTAAGAGGGTTAAGTATGTCTACACTTACAACTAGATTTAAAAATGATATAAAGAGTGGTTTGGATCATAGTAGGGTCAATTATACATTCCACCACTCTACCAATGATGTTCTCATGCCCAACATAGTCATATTTCCCTCATTAGCCTCCCTTGTCACCTACATAAAATTTCACACATAAAATTCCCTACCTAAGATAATTGGATTTGCAAAATATAAACATCATAAGTGATCTCAATCCATAAAACATGCACATGACATATCCAAGGCATCCTATCTCAATAATAATAAACTAATAAGAATCATATAAATGTATGTATAATAATATATATTATTAATAACAATAGCTCTAGTAGTATGGAATTAGCACACATCATTATGGATAACCAAAATAAAGTTAAGTAAAATAACATCATAATGAATATAATAATAATCAAACTAAGCATGTAATTTTTTTTACATAATAAATCAATAACATAAAATAGTATATATAATATCTATATTAAACATAAGGCACCAATAACATCTCGTGTCTCAATAATACATAAGGCACATGTCAACATGACGTGTGTAAAATACCAAATACCTAAAGTTTATCACTGTGAAAATAGGTTTCTAAAATCCCCATCCCCTTATGTAGGCTTATTCTTAGAAGTCATTGAGAGTTTAAAATATATTTTAAATGATGTTATAAAAATCATAAAGAATCCTACCAACTTATCTCAGTTACCTCTATTAGATAATGATCACATAACTCTAGTAACAGATCAAAGAGTGAAATGTGATACATCAAAATATCAAATATCACAACATAACCCACTTCCATCATAGTTTGAGTTAGGAGGAAGAATATGATAACATTAAAAAAAAAGAGAATAAGGATCACATTGTCTTTATAACCTCTTTATAAGGAACAAGTGAGATGATGTCTCCCAATTTTCCCAACTAGTTACACAATAATTCATAAGCTTATCTCATCTGCTATATATAACAAGATAATTTTCACCTAATATTCACATACTAGCACAAGGTGAAAGGTACACAAAAAGGCTCATCAAAACAACATATTTAAATAAGATGAGAATTAAATAATCTAATCAAGGAGTTCAACCAAATGGATAAGCATATCATATCAATCCATAAAGGAGAAATTTTTTTTTTTAATTAACCCAATATAATTCAAAGAATAATATAGGTGAAAATAGCTAAACAACCCCAATCAATCCAAAATTGGATATAAGAAAATAAAACTAGGATTTATAGTAATCAATTAAGTTTTGATATAATAAATGGATAGACAACCTTGAAATCCATAGTAAACAAAGCCATAATCATTGATTTTAGTCACTTCTAAGTCAAAACCAAGAACTGAAATGAATCCAAGTTTTTCTACATCATGTTGTAAAATTTTACAACTTTAGATATAATAATACTAAAAATCATGTCTTTAGAATACCACAAGTGGAGAGTGGGGAGATAAAATAAGAAAAAATAGAAAGGAAAATCTTCAATACCCTCATGTGGTATGAGGAATGATTCATAACTCCAAGTCACAATTATCACATACTTACCAAGTTTTGAGTGATAAATATCATAACATGTTTCCCCAAACATGATGAAAAGATTAAACCATATGGATGCAACAACCCATTCCATCTATATAATCTATCTAGCTGACATGAAACAAAAATTACCGTTCTATGAAGGCCAAGGAATGTAGTTAAAAAATACCAAATAAACAAGTTTCCATTAAAAGAACACTTACATAACAACAAATAATATATAATCTAATCAATGGACTTATAATGATGTCACTTGGTGGTGATAAAGTATCAAATCATCTTGATGTTATATAAGTGACAACAAAACAAAAATTCTTTATAAACCAATGAATTATATGGAATATCATTCCTTGAACAGAATCGTGGCACATAGGAATTCAGCATCAAAACATACTATACTCATCTACTATGAGGAGGATTCCCACCACAAAAGGGTGGTACCAATATCTAAGGAGTCTTATGAGATCCCCTCCCATAGAAATGACATCAAAAAGGAAAAAACCCAACTAAAAAGTGCACACTTTCTTATGTGAGAAACATCACATTCTTATGCAACACCCACTACACATGGCACAAGTGGCCCATAGTGACTTTGCTTACCAAATCAAAGGTGTAAAAATTGCCAAATATTCCTTATCTAACGTGATCAAGAATGTTATAGGAAACTTTTTCTCATGAAATCATGAACTATGCTAGGTCCTTACCTAACCAACAAGGTAATGTGGCAAAAAATCAAAAATCACTTGGTTGAGCTAGATACAAAATAACTAGAAGGTATAGGTGATCCTAAGGACACACACTCCTACTAGCAAACAGTAACTCAAAAAAGGGTCTCCAAATAAAATCCCAACCCCCAAGATTCATGTATCATATCCATTATGGTACCATATAACTTATTACCTCTAAATCCAATCTAAAATCATATGCTCATGGCATTGCAGGAAACTAATACAATATTTGATGACAACCTTGATAAGAAGGGGGAAATCATACAAGGAGTTAATGCATAAATTTTGCTCCCATATGATTAATAAAATGAATCACTAAGTAATGAATCCTCTTAGGCCAACAAATTTTCAAGAATCAAGGATGTGCAATACCTAGAATACTCAACACTCAAGGATGGCCAATTATTCATAATCCAAACAAGGGTGAGGTTTGGTTAATAAAATGAGGGACTACAGGCCATGACACAAGCATCTAATATGGTACCACATGAAACTAGTTTTTACATGAATTTTTACATGTAATATCAAAATGGATGAAATGAAAAATTCAAAAAGACAAGGGTCACCTAAAATGGTCGACACCCATAAAATTTTAGATATCATAATTTATACTAAATTATATGTTTTAGGAACTAGCATATAAGATACCAAATCAAAGGTATACTCTTATCATGAAAATTTTTAACAATGAAGAGTACAACCCCTTAGGGTTACTATTTTCACTTGGATATACACCCTTTGAGGATATGAAAAGGCTCTCCTTATCCAAGTGGCACAATGGAATCACTGCGAGGCTTATGGGCAACCTAAGGAATGAGGTGAGTCTTTAGATAGGGCTAGCTCCCTTGATGTACCACTTAAGATTACAACTAATACTAAATTTAGGAGTGAAAATGGATAAGGATAACTTAGAGAAAAATAATATAAGGGATGTGATACACTAAATTGACTAATGACATCCAACCATATTCATATTACACTTGAAATCAAAGGACAAACTAAACATACACTCTCCAATCTATGACATCTTGCATCAATATTACATTGTTGGGTTATGGATGAATGTGAAAATATGTGAGGAATATACAAGAGGACTTGAGTGGAAATAATTAAGAGAATAAATCACTTAAACTTTGACATTGACTAAAACACATCACATGCCATGCATGAAGAATTTGTAAATAGGTGAGAGAATGTGACAACTTGCTAAAGAATCCATAGTCTTCACTAAGAAAATTCAAAATTCAAGTGAATAACAATATGAAAAGTCATGTAAGAGGTAAAAATTATTAATTTTATTTATAAAAAGGTATACAAATGAGAAGGGATTCACCATACTTAGGTGGAGCATCCAATACAATGCCAAAATGGCTAACTCTTATAGAGCTTGAGACAAAGAGAGAAAGGGAGAAGTCCAAGGGTAAGAAGGACACTTTTCAAGATAATTAAATAAATTATAAATTCATGAGAGAATTTATGGGTATATCCATGTAAGTTAATGAAGTACAAATGTCAATTCAAGTCATCAAAGTCATGCAAAGTGGCACAAAACTCCCTATTTTGCACTTAAAAATTGGCTTCATGATTGCCTCTATTTGAACGTCCCATAAATAATAAAATATAGGTATGATGATTGGAATTAAGGTTAGGGAAATAAAAAATAATATACATGAATTGGTTATATGCCTAGTCTTCTAAAAAATATTGGAAAGGAGCAATCATCATCTATGGTCCAAAAATAACTCCTTTCATGTACTTAGTACACTTGGATTTCAAAAATGCATTATTTAATAATTAAAATACATGGGAGGTTGTGAATTACATGTATAAAGACCCTCTATGGACATATAAGCATCAGATACACCTTAAAATGAGATCACTTGAAGTTTTCCATCTTCTTCATTACCTTGTCCAACATGCTAGTTTTGACTGGCTGATTTGAATCACCTATTTTAGAAACTTAGAATATATTTAAAGGAATTATATTTATATGGGGATTTATATTAAATCCTAATATTTCCATCCATATGATTTACATCTCTTGAAACATCACACAACCTAAAAAACACACAAAATAGTGAGAAAACCCCTATTTCTACCCCCATCCATACAATTCTACACAACTCATTGGCATGTGAGGGAGATTGAATTAGTCATATAAAATTTACAGTAGGTTTCATGATAAAACTATTACATTTGGATAACTATCCAACTCCATTTTCATAACTAGTCATGGTTGAGGGTTTAGTAGGGTTTTAGGCCTATTTTGACCCTTAAGCTTGTTTCATAAAAACTTGACATTGGAATTTAACAAATAATTCCAAAAAATTATTGTTTAGGACCTTTTTCAACTCCTTCAATAGTCTCTATCCTCCATGAAAATACTCATGAGAGATGTGAGCTTTTAAAGATGCCTTATTGAGCTTATTTCCTTCATTCCAATAGGTTTGATGAGTTTTTGAGCCAAAAATGGTGTCTCAAAGGTTTCCCATGAAATACAAGAGATATAAAACATTTATATACATCTAATAAACATGGTTTAATAGGGTATAAGTCTCAATTTATGCTAAAATTGGATTTGACTTTCCATTTGAACCTTAGCCTAAACTCTACCCTGTAGGCCTGACTACAACCTAAGCCAAAAATATCCTTTGATATATTTACATAAATATAAATAGCCTAATAAAATATCATTTTAATTCGAAAACACATCCCAATATATAGTTATGTTCATATTATGTCACAAGTAGAAGTGACCCTCCATTTGATCTCTAGGCTTAGTTATGTCTAGTAGGCCTATTTTGACTCTAAAGCTCAAAATGTCCCTTCATAGTTTTCTTTTCCTTATGATGGTTCAAAAAAATATTTAACCATCCCATACACATTATTATATTCATTTTTGATCTCACCTATGTCTAAAATTTATGGTGACTTATCATTTGGATGTTAGGACTGCACCTTGCTTAATTACCCTGTTTGCAACTTTGTAGGTTTAGGTATTTTATTTTAGTATTATTAACTATTTATTTTATTTAAATATTTTACTAGGTGTCAATAAAACTCCTAAAACTCTTATAAATATACCTCATTTTATGAAGTGTCCCTTCCATCTCCATTTGTCTAAAAGCTGCCAATTTTGCATACGAGGAAGTACTCCCTGTCTGGGACAAAATAGGGGGTACTTACCTTATTTTATAAAAAATATGGTTATTATAAGGTTATATGAAAATTTTTAGGATAAATTTCATAAAAATTAAGCACGTGGTCATCTCATATGACCCTCCAAAAGCTCAAACAAACAAACAAGCTGCTCATATAAGGCAATGTGTGTAGGCTTCTCAAGTGGACTATCTTTAGCTTGATTTATATACTTACCTATAGGTATCTAAGAATTATTATTTATTTAAAGTTGTTTATAAAAAAAACTAATTTTTTTATTACTCATTCTCTTATTTATCTTGTACATTCATCCCAACTTGCATTGCTAACTTCATAAGTATCAACCCCTCACTCATTATCTACTGATTATGTTTTGTTTGAGGAGGACCCTTACTTGATACTATATGGATTACACATTTTAAAACTTTAATTATTACCTAATAAAATTTCCAAGTCCATTTTTTAAGTTATTGGAATATTGTCTATTTTTTTAGACTATAAACACCTTAAAGATTCCAAATAACCTTCTCTCTGCCCCTAACTCTCTCTTTCATATAGTCACAATTGGTTGTAGGTGTATATGGGATACAAAAGGTTTGAGTAATAATTATTTAAATTGAATATGGATTTTTTATTTTTTCATGTCTTAATTAAAAGTGATCTTTTGTTGTTTCATCTTGTTAACTCCTCTTACACCCTTTCATGTGTACCTTTAGTCTATAAAATGATTTTTGCCTGATAGACTGAGACACCCTACCTAGGGTTCCTATAGGTGTTATTGAGATCTTTTGGACTTGGTTAAGATGCTTGATAACCTTCACTAAACCCATTATAAGGTCACAAGCTATAAATATTTAACCATCATTCACCTTTGAAGGTTTTAGAACACTTTAGTCATTGTTTTGACCTTGTCGTTTACCCCTACATGTAGGTGTATTTTTATTGTATGTACAGACTGTAGATGTCAGTAGGGGTTAGAGAATAGTATATAAAATATCTTAATTATTTTTTAATAATTGATATTCACTTTCACTTTATATAATATCTCAAGCATGTATATAGGCTTCATTTTCAAATTTGGGTGACAAAGATAATATTGAAAGAATACAGTGAACTTTTAGGAAATTTTAAGGCCCCAAATGACTACCTTATATCAATCTCCTTGACTCAATTTTTTTAACAAGTCCTCTCCATATTAGAGGAAATAATCTTAAACAAGTTAGGTGTCTTAAAACCTTTATGAGCCATGTTATAAGAGGCCTAAAACAACCCCTAGGATCTCTATTTTCACTTTTTGGGGGCAAACAGTCCTACACACAGTCAACTATGTTTTGAGAGTGACCTTCAAATTTTTAGTAATCCAAACTTATAAACAAGTATATTATGATCCTTTACTCATATTATAATTTCAAAATAGATCCACTAACATGTCTCACACTTGAAATGGATATTCAATTCTCTACCAGACTAGTTGCAGGTGATCATTCCTTGTATGTAGGTAGTAAAGAAGAAAGGTGAACAATATGCATCTTAGACCTCTATTTTATTTCTATTCCTAACTTGAGAATTCCAAATGGCTTATTTTAATTTTAAAATAACTCTTAATAGATTCAATTTTTATTCCAAAAAACTTATCTTGTGAGGGCACCTGCAGGTGCATAAGGATTATAGGTAGGTGGAAAGTATAATTTGGGAACATGTGTGTGTATTGAATGTTTTAATAAAAAAACCAATATTTTGAATAGTCATTAAAAAAGGATGCTATCACTATCACACTATTGAACAAGTTATAAAACCTATCTTTCAATATTGAACCCTTTGCAAACACCCATTTGACTGGTATGAAAATCATATGGTAGACTAGTTGTATGGTTGATATGTTATGGAAAAACATGGATATGATTTGGAAAATGAGGTTTCAATGTGATAAAAACTAACAAGACCTTGAAAACATGTAAATAACACTAACACAACCCCCTAAAACTATCGACAAATCACAACACCTAAAAATGGTGAAAACTACCCATAACTTAGAAAATTACATCTTCCTAAAAATTGAGATGATTAGCATATAAAATACTCATGAAGCATGAAACCAAATGTGTGGATAATTTTATAATTAAGCCAACATGATTTGTAATCAATCTTAGTAGCTATATTATACAAAGTTTACCAAACAAGACTAAAACTTGAAGGGTACACATATTGATAAGTAGATTTAAATAATTAATTTCAAATGGATGATTTATAAAACATATTTGATCATTATAAAAATTATTCATATGAAAATTAAGGTCTCTTAGTTTAAAAAAATCTCTTAGAAGCATTTTTATTGAAACCCCTTGTGCTGATCATACCAAATACAAATGTACAAGTCACTTTAGTGTGTCTAAAAGGTGAAACAAGAGCAAAAGTATTTTGAGAAATAAAATGACATATACAGATCAAAAAAAATGTGGGATTGAGCTTTTGGAAGATTAAGAGTCAAATTTAAGCCTTTTCTAAGTGGCACACTTCCTAAGGAGGTCGTACAACTACCATTTTCTCCTTTTTTCCAAGAAAACTACCTTTTCTCTAAACAACCTACCATATTTTTAGTAGTTTCAGCTACTTAAGACATTTCATGACATATGGGACATGACATCACATTTTTACACTTGCACATTTCCCAATAAACCCATACAAAGCATTAAATGCACTATTTTGACCCCTCAAATAACCCAAAAATGATATAAGGACATAAAAACTAATTGACCAAAGATAATATAAATATATTTGACATTATTTAACCTATAATTCACCTCATAACAAGATATTATACCCCATATAGACTTATAAAGTCAAGTTTTTACCTATAGGTGCCCCAATTTGACTTAAAAGTCAAATTTGGTCAATAGTTACTAATACCTATAGCTCTAAAATAAATTTTTATTACTTTAATGATATCAAAACTTCAAGGTAAATCACCTTGTTTGGTGCCACCATTATAGATTAAAAACTTCTATATGAGGAATTTACCTCATTATCAAGGAACTCAAACTATCATTGATACATAAATCCATTCAATTTGTTACATAGGAAAGAAGGTGCACTCTAAATTTGGTATCAATGAGTAAAACCAAATCACATTCCTGTCAAGCATTATTATTAGCAAGGTCACTGTAGACACTGAAATCATGTCGACTCCCCTGGTCATTCCTTGTTTTATTCTTCTTCACCTATTTAACCCTTGTCGACCACTTTTTCCACTAGCCTTGACCCTGGCAGCATGTAAAAATGAGCACAGAGCTAAAGCTAGACTCTATTCCCATTATGCATCTACTGACGACGGTCGTTACCCGACCGACGTTGCCGACGTCGGTCACTTATCGGCCGACGTCGGTAATCCTGCCGACGTCGGTCACCTTACCGTTACCCGTTTTCAGTTATCATTCGGTTCCCAATCAGTTTCCCAATCGGTTATCAAACCGTCTCTCGAACCGTCCCTCGCCTTCATCAGCGTCCGCCGATCAATCCCGAAGGCTAATCAATCAATCAATCGATCCTGAACTCTGACATTCATAGACTCTTGCAACCAATCAACTCTGGCGATCAACCAACTCCAACATTCGACCAATCTGCATTTGCTTCGATCAACTTATGGCAACGCTTCGACGACTTCAATCATGGCTTTTATCGTGTCTTCTGATAGGTAAGTATTTCTTCTATTTGTTTTATTTCTTTCTGGTTATTATTTTTTTGTTATTTCTATTTCTATCACCCCGGATCTTCAGACCGTAGACCTGAACCCTGAGTCCCTTCTTTACATCTCTGCCCACTATCCAAATCTATAACTTTGTCTAAACTCGACCAAAACCCCCAGACCCTGTCCAAACTTGACCTTACTTTGACTAGACCCTATCCAGACCCTGTCCCGATCCTGACCAAGACCCTATCCCGACTCTACCAGACCTTCTGCAAAACCCCCAGACTCTGTCCAGAACTTACCCCGACCGACGCCGGTCACTACCCCAACTGACGCCGGCACTTTAACTGACGTCGGCACTTTCCTTAACCGACGCCGGCACTATAGAGACCGACATTGGCGACTGCACAGAATAGTTTACTTCATTATTAGGTATGCATTTTATTTTTTGTCCTTTATTTCTGTCATTTTATCTTTCATTATATCTACTTCAGTCCAATATTCTACTTTTTTATCAGTGGGTTGATATCCTTCTAGGAAGTCTTCATACTTCTAGGATCGGGCATTCGCCTGACAGTCCACCATATCTTTGACTAACGTTTTTCTATGTTTCAGTCTCTTTCCTTCTCAGGTGTCATTCCTCCACAGCCAAAGAGGAGAATCTTCCAACGTCTGATTTCAGTGCACATGACTTTATCAGGTATCTTCTAGCCTTGACCATTTCTTTTAGTTTCTTATTTCTTCTTTGAATGTAGAAAGCAATTTAGCATAGAAACATTCTGACATGCCCGGTGGGACCCTAGGGCCTTCCTTGGGTTCTTTCTTTCTTTCATTCATATAGGTGCATTAGGTTCCTTCCTTTTCACCTCCTTTCATCTCTTCTTAAATGACATCATAAGCAGGAAATAGAAAGAACTTTTCTTTTCTTTCTTGCACTTCTAGACTAGCTAAAACTCATATTCTTCGACTCTTTCTCCATTCGTCTTCATATGAACAAACATTTTGACTTGGGCATTAAAACACTTTGCATTCATTTCTGTTTGCCTGCATCTCTTAGACCACACATAGTAATTAAACCGCATATTGAATTAATCTAGATCACTTGATGTTACACGACCAAACCACTTGCACAAAACAAACATTTTAACTTACCTGAGACAAGGCCCGACTGGAATTTCATCCCCCAGTGGATACCTTACCCATCTCGGCGATCTTACTTGGATTTCATCACCAAGGGGAAAGCCAACTCTGTTCTCTGGCAGAGTCTAAACTATAGTGGAAGTATATTTTGGCTAAGTGAAACCAGCTAACCACTGGAATCATGAAGTGAGGGGAGCTTGCTCCTTAGCACCAGGCCTGTATGGAAGCTAACACAGACTTCTTGAGCACCATAACAAAACCTGAAACCATCCATAGACTGCTTCTTCTAGGACATGACTCAAAAGCCAATCTTCCTCTACACACATTCTAAGGCATAAGCCACTATAATCCTAATAATTTACTTCTAGGGTTTTAGGATCTGCTTGTGTCTTCATCTTTTTTTAGTTCTTATCTGCTTGTTTGAGCTTGTGAGGATGTTCTTCCTTACCTTGAATGGTTCTGACTCGTAGCCAAGCCAAGGCTCTAGTCGATCACGCGAGGCATCATCCTCTTCCGTCTACCCCGCCTATAACCAGCCTTATAATGGAGTTCAACTCAAAAACTGAAAGAACTCCTACCAGACCATCTCCGACCCAAATGCCTATTATCCCAGAAGGGGACCAAGATTTTGCATGATTCTTGGACCTCAACGTAAAAGCCTTGCAACACTATCTCGTGAATAGTCAAACGCGAGACCCCTTGGGCAATCCAATTTACAGAATGCCGACCTCTTTCCTTGAGACTGCGACCGTATCAACGGCGTCCGTAGTTCAACCCTTAGACACCCAGGCTATTGCCTCAACCAATGACCAACCTTTTACCAACCATCCAAGTGTGGCCTCTCCTTCCATCGCTGGGCCCACCTTCACTGGGGTTTTGGCCCCCTATCAATCTCAACCCACTCAACCACTTTCTACCCCCTTTCAAAATTTGGTCGTCTCTATTCCGCCTACCCTTGCTCCTATCAACACTAGGGTGGCTACCTATCCATTGGCCCATGTTACCTCTAACCAACCTCCCATGACAACATCAAACCTAGCCATGCCTTCTATTCAACCATCCTTAGTCACTTCTTCTGTCCCTACGACTAGTCATCCATACGTTGTGCCCTTATTGGTACAACCGACTATGTCATATACCTCTTCCAGTCTCTTTTAAGCGCCTTACAATCTAGGAGGCGTTCCACCTGCCAATCCATCAATAGATATTATCAAGATGCTGATGGATAAAATGTCCAACCTAGAGACCTCCGTTTCTGGCTCACGCAACACTCTCTCGTATGAACAAATTTACAACGAGCCCATCCATCCTTTTGTCCCCATCAGACCATATCCCAGCCAGTGGGAACTTCCTAAGTTTTCTCATTTCCAAAGTAAGGAAGACCCACAACAACACTTACGAGCATTCAGACATGCCTGTTACCTTATCGCCCACAATGATGCATTGCTCTTACGCACGTTTCCCATGTCTCTCTTGGGTGTTGCACTTGATTGGTACAGCTCTCTTTCCAACCATTCCATCTTCACGTTCACTCAGCTAGCCCAGCTCTTCCTCAATCATTTCTCCATCAATATCACCAAGAAGGTCTCCATCACAGACCTCTATTCTATCCGTCAGTTCGAAGATGAATCCATTACTGATTTCATCGCTCGGTGGAGGGGCCTTATCAATCAACTCTCATTCTCCTTACCCCAACCTGAGCTTATTGAACTTTTCTCTCAAGCCTGTGCTAGACATATTTCTTCTACCTTGAGGGTTCAGACCTTCCGCACTTTTGACAAAGCCTTCACGATGGCTCGTAAACTTGAGTTACGTGCCATCGAGGAGAATAAATTCAAGTTGTGGAGCAAGAATCCCAACTCCAAAACCAATGACCCCTCTTCTAAGCCTTCCTTGTCCAATCCTAAATCTAAAGCTTCAGCAAATGCTATGGTTGTTAGATCTTCTTCCTCTTCGCCTTCAACTAATCAACCTGAACCATCCACATCTATGAGTGCCACTCACCAATTTCAGCAGAGATACATACAGCGATAGTTTATTCCACTTGGAGAATCATACGCATCTGTGCTGGAAAAACTCGTCAAATAAGGGGCCCTCAATCTCCCTCAAATCTGACCACCACCACAATTTGATCCCTCATGCGCCATCCCTGTGTGGTATATGGAAAATGACTTCTACCACTACCACTGTGTTAAAGGTCATGACACGGGCAACTGTAAAACCCTTAAAAACATAATCCAAGACATGTTGGAAAAGGGTGACCTCATCCTCGACAATCCCAATGCCCCTCCTAATTAGGGTATCGATATCTTCAAACAACCATTCCCTAATCATCCACCAACCCAAAACAACATCCAGACCTCGATTGACAACTCTCATGAACATAATATTCAAACAGTCAATACGGTCTTGCCCTTCATTTCTAACCAACCTCAAGAGGTGAGTTCATCCATTAGCCCATCACATGTGGACGAACCTCTTTCTCTGGTTAGTTCTCTGTCAACTTCTCTCATTTTGGAGGACGCCTCGACCTTACCAACACCGCCGGTTTCACCATCTTCCTTCTTGCTGCCCATGGAGGACCCAACCTTTCCTACTCCTCGACCGCAAGTGGAGGGCACTATCATCCCTGCCCTTTACCTGCTTGAGGAGCTTCATTCTCCAGTTTCTTCTCCACCCAGGGAAGAACCTATCCCTCCATCTCCAACCAAAGATGAAACTGTCATGACTTCACCATGTTTTGGGCCCAAGACTACTACACCCATCTTACCTTCCATCCCACAACCATCGACATCTTCTCAAGAACCCAAACCTCATCCCGCATCTTCTCAGCCATTTTCCTGACTAGTGGAGAGACTTGAACTTCTCCCTTCTAGGAAAGTGGAACATCAGGGATTGTGGGACCGTCTCACAGCTCTTCAACAAGCCCGGGCCCTCTCATCTCATGCTGCTAATCCTCCCATGGCAGAACCTCCTAAGACTATCAACAAAAATCAGATTTCCACCTCTAGACCATCTACATCTTCATCAACCTCATCAAAACCAAAACCCTCATCTACTCCACCTAAACCTATTAAGTCACTTGGCATTCGCCCCGTCTCCAACCTCACTCATCCACAAGTGAAGGTGGACTTAAACCAAACTTCAACCAATAGTAGTCTTCAATCCAAATCACAAAAGACTGCCAAACCACATAGGCGAACGCCTCCTCTTCCGTCACCATTGCCTTCCATTTTGGGCCCGCATCCTTCAACCCTAACCAGAGTCCTTCCCACTTCAACCTCTAATCAAAACCGGTTGCCTCCTTTGCTTCTTTTACCTACCGCAAGCCTACCCTCTCCCAAAAGGGCGATATCTCTCATGAAGAATGTACCGTCTCCACCTGTCATCGTACCATCAACCCAGAAGGTGGTACGAAAACCCCCTCCAACTTTGCCCAAGCAAAAGTCACCGACATCGCATACATCGATGAGCACGAACCCTTTAGTGGGCTCATACTCTTTAATCTTACAATGAATTTTGCAAACTTCTAGCATAACTCTTCCACCCATCAAGCCCTTCCAACCTCTCAGGTCTAAACCCTCCTGGTTCGACGACATGAAGATTTGTTTATATCATCATACACCAGGACACGACACCGAGACTTGCTATGCCCTTAAGGCTGTCATTCGCCTTTATCTAGAGAAAGACACTCTTCTCTTTGAGGACACTTTCGACCGACCCCTGACTCCTTCTCATAACCCTTCAACCTCTTCAAACCCATCCACATCTCATCAACTAGTTCCAACCCCTTTATCACCTTCACCTCCCATCTTTGAAATCAATGCCATCCACATCACCACTAGGTCACAAAAGGACAAGGTGAAAGAAAAAGCCGCCATTCCTTGGACCTACCCTTTTGTCAATCCACCTTAACCGCCTAAACCTAAGATTTCTATCCTTGGCGCACCTCAACCCTCCTCTTCTGGACCAATCCACGACTCTATGTTGAAACAGCTTCACCAGACGCCTGTGAAGATGTCCCTCTACGATCTCATCCAAACCTCACCCCAACATCATCAAGCCCTCATCCAAGCCCTACAGGCAGTAGAGGTCCAACCCGAGGACCCCTAACCACTTGCTGCCCTTGTCCACTCCTTAGCCCTTGTTGCCTCCATCACATTCAGTGATTCTAAAATTTCTACATCCAACACAGAAGATCAAGATGCCTCCCTCTTCATCACTACCTATATCGATCGGACACGCATTAAATGCGTTATGATCGATGGAGGCGCTAGCATCAACATCATCTCCACCCATGCCTTTGATCAACTGGCTCTTCCCAAGAATTACGTCTCCAAAATTGATGCAATCTTACGCTCTTTTAATGACACTACTACCACGACCATTGGCACAGTCATTCTTCATATTTGCGTTGGTCCACGCACAGTCCCAGAGCTCTTCTACATCATCGAAGGAGAGTTTCAATACAACATCTTGCTGGGCCGACCCTGGATCCGTGGCATGGCCTGTGTCCCCTCCACCCTGCACCGTTGTGTGAAATTTGAGCATGACGGACAAGTCCATACCATTCCCGCTGACCCTTCACCCTTTAAAACTTGCAACACCACCTACCATCCAAATGATGTCCTCATTCCTATCAAGTCATCAATCCTAGCACCGCCTCCATCCGTGGAAGCTTCGACCAGTTCGCAACAGGTGGTCACCCTTACACCTCCCCTTCAAGCGATGACCACAGACCCCATGGAAGATGTCTTCCAAAGACTTTCATTGGGGGAGTATCGCTTGTTGGCTTTAGACATGTTCCAAACTCCACAAGAGTATGGACGCCTTCATCATAGCCCTAGCTACGACCATCGGATTGGGATGATCATACCTTATGGTCCCCCTCACCTCCGCACTAACCTCATCTATGGGGGGCTTAATCAAGCTCCTACTGATGGAATCCTCTTTCTTCACCTCAACTTTTCACATCAGATTTCTCATTTCTTGGCAACCCCACCTTTGCACACACTTAACTTTACAGGTGTGCATGGAAGGGTTTTAGTTTTGGACGCTATGAGCAGGGCTCCCATCAGCCTATCCAACCGCTCAATGATGATGACGCCAAGAAACAATATGGTCTGGGATATCACGACCCCACTCAAGACCCTATAGACCTTTGTTCTGAACCAATCATTGACCAATCTCCTCCACACTCACCTGTTCTGCCCCCTTCACCTACGGAGTCAGTGGTTTCCATTCCTCCTAGTTTTTTTTTGCATAAACACCATCTGCCTGGACCCCTTGACTTATCAGCTCAATGGGGTGTCCAAATCTCTCCCTCTCATTTTTCCTAGCATGATCGAAGATGAGTCGGCAACCATTCACACTATTCACTACGTTGACGACGATGCCATTCTTTCTTACATGGGTGCTGATGATTCTTTCCTCCAGCGCTCCCTCCCTTCTGAGACCCAGGTTATGTTAAATGAATCAACCATTGACATCAACCTTCCTTCTTTTGATGTTCCTTATGTCTTAAAGATTGGACAATCTTTAGACGTTCAGGAGCAGCTTGACTATACCCAGTTCCTCTCCGACCATAGCAAGGCCTTTACCTGGACTTACAGTGATATGCCTGGCATCGACCCCACCATCGTTACCCATAACATTGTCACCAAACCAGAGGCTAAGCCTATCAGGAAAAAGCTTTGAAAGATGCATCCTCGTGTTTCTCTCCTTGTCAAAGAGGAGCTTCAGCATCTCCATTCTGTCTCCTTCATCCAACCCATCGATTATCCACAGTGGGTCTCTAACATCATCCCAGTCACCAAGGCAACTGGGCAAATTTAGATCTGCACAGACTATCATGACCTTAACTTAGCCTGTCCTAAAGACGACTTTCCTCTTCCTAACATTGACCAGCTTGTTGATCTTACGGCTGGCCATGAGATGCTATCTCTTATGGACGGGTTTTCAGGATATAATCAAATCCTAATTGCTTCAGAAGATCAGCACAAGACTACTTTCATTACCCCATGGGGGACTTTTTGCTATCGAGTCATGCCTTTTAGCTTGAAAAATGTAGGTGCCACTTATCAGCGTGCCATGACCTACATTTTCCATGATCTCCTTCACAAAATCATGGAGGACTATGTGGATGACTTGCTCGACAAGTCCAAGCTTCACCGTGACCATCTGACCATTCTCAAAATCATCTTTTCTCATCTTCTTCAGTACAATGTTCATCTTAACCCTAAGAAATGTGTCTTTGGGGTCCTCTCTGGCAAGCTTCTCAGCTTCATCATTTCCTTCCGTGGCATCAAGATAGATCCCACCAAGATTCGCACTATCCTCGAAATGCCACCCCCGACTAATCTTAAGTAGCTTCGCAGTTTGCAAGGCAAGCTCCAGTCCATTCATCGTTTCATCTCATAGCTTTCTGACTGCTGCCAACCTTTTCATCATCTCCTTAAGAAAAATGTCTCCTTTACATGGGATAAGGACTGTCAAGAGGCTTTTGAAGCCCTAAAATGCTATCTGGTCTCTCCACCAGTTCTCATTCCACCTAAAGATGACCAACCTTTTTACCTTTATATCTCAGCCACTCATCATTCATTAGGTGCCATGATCGCGCACCGAGACGAGCATCACCGTGAGCAAGCAGTCTATTATATCAGCCGAACACTGGTCGACTATGAAACTCGATATACCCATATCGAGAAACTCTATTTGGCGTTAGTCTTTGCTGCTACTAAGCTTCGCCACTATCTTCTTAATCACAAAACCTTTGTCATCACCCACATCGATCCTCTCAAGTATATGCACTCCAAGCCATATCAGAATCAACGTATGGCTCGGTGGCTCATGCTGCTTGCTGAGTTTGATCTCAAATTCATCCAGCAGAAATCTATCAAGGGGCAAACCATCACTGATCAACTAGCAGATGCCCCTCTTCCTGAAAATCAACCTTTGCAGTGTGAATTCCCTGACGAATCTATAGCTACGCTTTCCTCTGACGACACCACCTATCAGATGACTATGTTCTTTAACGGCTCCAAATGTCAACTAGGTGGAGGTGCTGGGGTCATTCTCATCCCACTCGAAGGGGAGCCCATGCCTTTGTCTTTTAAACTCGACTTTGATTGTACCAATAATATGGCCAAATACGAGGCCTTAATTTTGGGACTTCAGACCGCCCTCTCTCTCAGCATCAAGTCCATCAACATCTTCAGCGACTCGCAGCTCGTCATCAATCAAGTCAATGGTTCATACCTCTGTAAAAATGAAATTTTGCAAAGGTACAAAAACTGTGCTGACATTCTCCTTGCATCTTTCGACCATTTCCTCCTACAGACTATTCCTCGATCCATGAATAAGTTTGCTGACACCATGGCTTCTCTCGCTTCACATATCCCATCTTCCTCATCTGCATCCAGACTTTTTGTCACGGTGCGTCATGTGCCGTTGCCTTCATATATCTCTTCTCACATTCATCATGTCAACAATACAGACCCTAGCCCATGAGATGCTTGGTATAAGCAACTTGTAAACTTCTTATCTTTCTTTGTCATTCCTCTCAACCTCTCTAGTAATGCACGACAAGCTTTCTCAAGCGTACCACTCGCTATACCATGCTAGGGGGTCTTCTCTATAAGCGAGGCTTCGACAGCCTCCTTCTTCCCTGTCTCACCTCCACTGAAGCATCTCAAGCCATTCAGCAAGTCCATGATGGGATTTGTGGCAGACATTTTAGTGGGAATTCGGTTGCCAAGCGCATCCTTCATCTGGGCTATTATTGGCCCACTCTTCATCAAGACTGTAGCAACTATGTTCGGCGTTGCATCAAGTGTCATTAGCACTCTAACTTGCTTCATCTTCCTAGTCACGCCTTACAAATTTCTCAGGATTTCTAGCCTTTTTCTCAGTGGGGTTTAGATCTCATCGGTGAGATTAACCCTCATTCATCTCTTCGTCATCAATCCATCATCACAGCCACTGAATATTTCACCAAGTAGGTGGAAGCCATTCCTCTCATCTCCATAAAAGCCGACAAGATCGTCGACTTCATCACCACCCATATCATCTGTTGTTTCGATATCCCTCATAAAATCATTACCGATAACGGCAAGTCCTTCAAAAACAAGACTGTCCAAAAGCTATGCGACTCATTCGGCATCAAACTCAGTTTCTCTTCGCCTTACTACCCACAAGAAAATGGGTAGGCCGAGGCTTCCAACAAAATTCTCACCAAAATTCTCATGAAAGTGGTCAGTGACATAGGCAGGGATTGGCACATTCACATTCCCTTCTCTTTGTGGGCTTACCGCACTAGCATCCAAACCTCTATGGGTGCTACCCCTTTTTCTCTCATGTACAGAACAGAGGCTGTCCTACCTCTCGAAGTATAGATCCCATCTCTCTGCATTTCTCTACATGATATCCTTTCCAACGATGACTTTCGTCAAGATCGCTTAGCTCAACTTGAGTTACTTGACGAACGCCGTCTTGCTGCCCTTAATCATCTCCATGTCTATCAACATCGCATCAAGCGTGCCTATGACAAAAATCTATGAGAACAAGATTTCAACATCAGAGACCTCATCCTCAAAGAGAATTAGCACGTGACCAATATGGAGTGCAGTAAACGAGGCAAGTTTGCTCCTAATTGGCTCAGACCTTTTATTATCACGCACAAGTATGGATCAGGGACTTATCGTCTATCTTCTCTTGATGGACGACCAGAACCTGAGCCTCTTAATGCGTTGCATCTGTGACCGTTCTACTGCTAGTCGAGTACTCGTCTACTTGACACTTAACTTGAGCTCGTCCCTTGAGCAATCCCCATCCTCTCAGTCCTAATTCCTTTCAACCCTATTCCTCTTAACAATTCCTATAATCCTTTAATGCTGTATGGATGCTTTGTCCTAATAAAAGGGAGCCTTTGACCTTCTATAATCTTGTCCATGACTCACATTTCTATAAAAACAAATCAAGATATCATAATATCCATGGTCACTATATCAATATCAAATCAAAAGGTAGACTGCTCCCTCGAAGGATAGCTGTACTATCATTGATGTAATTAATAGACTGCTCCCTCGAAGGACAGCTATTCAAAAGCCCTTATATTAAACAAAGATCTAGACCACTCCCTTGAAGGATGGCTATGACTAATCTGGCAATAAACAACACTATTTTAGAATCTTCCCACATTGATCAGCTTCACAACTAACCACCAAGCAAATGACATCTCCATGCAGGCTTCCCGCATTGATCAGTCTGCGCAAAAAAAAAAACAAAAACAACAACGAGTCATGGACTTAACTTATAGTTGTCTCAGGGTCTCCTATAAAAAAGGGCAAAGTTATCTCTGCTCTTAAAACGGGTTACCCTTTTTCCTCCTCCTATCACCTGCTCAAGGGACTTCGAGCTCACTTTAATGTCAAAGTGATTCGATTACCGCTCTAACATAACTATGGTCAACGACGTCACGCATGAATGGAGCTCTTGGTTCTCATAACCCCTATCTATGCTATCTTTTTGGTCCTTGTCAATGAAAGAGCACTATGCTTTTCACTTCTTCTGCACTTTGGTCACATTCACCTTCATCACTTGTCAATTGACTCGACTCAACTCTCTTTTCAGACCACTCCCATAGCCTATTCACCCTAATTTCTATAGACACCAATACACATGGAAACTATCGACCCGCCGCAATTTATGTTCAGCATAAACCAATACTTGCTGAAGCATAACTAGACCTTAATTCATTTTTAGCATATATCCATCATGAATATGGAATATTGCTAGGGATGAAAGACCTCTCGACCAATGTTGCAAAATACACCATTTGAAAAAGGCTGCAACATCTCTTCTCCTCTTCATTTCATCATAACCAAGACCAATCTATCGACCATTTTGACCACCTATCTACTACTCGGACCCCGTCTGAACTACATTGGTCTAAGGCCCTATGACCAGGGCTATGTAGGTAGCACTCAGATGACACGACCATCTTCTGGGGTTAGCTCGACCATTCTCATTTGTTCATCTCTCTGATGGACAAACCTTCTTTCCTTCTTTTAACCATAACCTTGCCCTTGACCACGACCCATGCTATCCCTTTGTCCCTCCCTCCCTTCTAGGGAGAACTACATTGGCCTGAGGCCTTATGACCAGGGCTATGTAGGTAGCACTCAATTGACATGGGGTCTTCTGAGGTTAGCTCGGCCACATCCTTTCATCCATTCCTCCCCTCGACCACCAACCATTGGCGATCATACTTATCTCCTCCGACCTCGACCACTTCCAAGACACTGTTGCCTTGGTTGTTTTTGCATGTATGCTACCTCATGACTGGTTAGCAGAATTATGCGCAGACCTTTTTGGACCCTCACAAGTATAGGATCGCAAGCTGGTTGATCCACACTACTTGTGACTTTTTCGTGTTTCTAGGAGCACTTCCTGAGCCTGGGATACCTAGAACGCGATGACCCATTTGGAGCTTCAGCGTCGATTGAATAACCTGATCAGCAGATGACTAAATGTTGGGGCCCAGTTATTTCAATTTTGGCACTCCTCGACCCTTAACATGTGACACTTTGACCTAACCATCTCGTGCAATGGTATGTGCGCAATCACGCCTTTTACAACGTTCACCCTCACCCCTTTTTCATCCACTCTTTGTCAAATCAGCACCCGATTCCCAGTTCCCTTCCCTCGACTCCTGCTTTGAGGGGGAATACCTCATCCATAATCGGGGCAATCTGTTACCTATTTTTGTCTTGCAGTTCATTAGAACAACCAACAAGACGAAATCAACCTTATCCCTCACCTGGGGCAATCACTCCTATTTTTGTCTTGCAGTTCATCCAGAACAACCAACAAGACAAAAAGGGGCAAATGTAGACACCAAAATCATGTCGACTCCCCTGGTCATTCCCTATTTTATTCTTCTTCACCTATTTAACCCTTGTCGACCACTTTTTCCACTAGCCTTGACCCTGGCAACATGTAAAAATGAGCACAGAGCTAAAGCTAGACTCTATTCCCATTATGCATCTACCGACGATGGTCGTTACCCAGCCGACATTGCCAACGTCGATCACTTATCGGCTGACATCGGCAATCCTACCAACATCGGTCACCTTACCGTTACCCATTTTCAGTTATCATTCAGTTCCCAATCAGTTTCCCGATCGGTTATCGAACCGTCTCTCAAACCGTCTCTCAAACCGTCCCTCACCTTCATCAGCGTCTGCTGATCAATCCCGAAGGCTAATCAATCAATCAATCGATCTCGAACTCTGACATTCACAGACTCTTGCAACCAATCAGCTCTGGCGATCAACCAACTCCAGCATTCGACTAATCTGTATTCGCTTCGATCAACTTACGGCAACACTTTGACGACTTCAATCATGGCTTTTATCGTGTCTTCTGACAGGTAAGTATTTCTTCTATTTGTTTTATTTCTTTCTGGTTATTATTTGTTTGTTATTTCTATTTCTATCACCCCGGATCTTCAGACCATAGACCTGAACCCTGAGTCCCTTCTTTACATCTCTGCCCACTATCCAAATCTATAACTCTATCCAGACTCGACCAAAACCCCCAGACCCTGTCCAAACTTGACCTTACTTTGACTAGACCCTATCCAGACCCTGTCCTGATCCTGACCAAGACCCTATCCTGACTCTACCAGACCTTCTGCAAAACCCCCAGACTCTGTCCAGAACTTGCCCTGACCGATGCGAGTCACTACCCCGACTGACGCCGGCACTTTAACCGACGTCGGCACTTTCCTTAACCGACGCCAGCACTACAGAGACCGACATCGATGACTGCAAAGAATAGTTTACTTCATTATTAGGTACGCATTTTATTTTTTGTCCTTTATTTTTGTCATTTTATCTTTCATTATATCTACTTCAGTCCAATATTCTGCTTTTTTATCAGTGGGTTGATATCCTTCTAGGAAGTCTTCGTACTTCCAGGATCGGGCATTCGCCTGATAGCCTACCATATCTTTGACTAACATTTTTCCGTGTTTCAGTCTCTTTCCTTCTCAGGTGTCATTCCTCCACAGCCAAAGAGGAGAATCTTCCAACGTCTGATTTCGGTGCGCACGACTTTATCAGGTATCTTCTAGCCTTGACCATTTCTTTTAGTTTCTTATTTCTTCTTTGAATGTAGAAAGCAATTTAGCATAGAAACAGTCACCTATAAACCCCTTTTAGTTTGACATAAGGGTGTTATCTAAAAATATAATCCAGGAAAGGAGGTCATACTCTCAAGGGGGGTTGTTGATCACAAAGTTTGTATATCAACATCAAAACTATATTTATATACCTTAGGTATCTAGTAAATATGCACAAGGGATAATAATACCACTCTAACATAATCAAATTGTAACTAATTTGATGATAACACATACTTGGTGCCAAGATTCCATCAAGGCTTGCATGTTCCTCTCTAACTAACACTAATGTCCAAATCTAATGGATAGTCCCTCCAACATGTAGAAAAATCAAGTAATATCTCACTATCAAAAGAATACAAAGGCCATTCATTGTAGGGATAGGTGAAAATAAATTTACCCATATGAGGCTCCATATCAAGGCCATACTCATGGTATCACCAATCTATTATAAAATGTGAGGATTAAGTATAACAACACTCACATATATGTGAATAGGTTTCAATTGTAAATCCATATGCAACATAATGAGGCTCTTAGTCCATCATGTAGATCCAGTATATCCATAATTATATGTAACCCTCTAAGTTTTAAATATACAAGGATTTTAGTATGTGGTAATATGCCCAAACTCTTCCTAGAACTACTCACAATGGAAGAATTTGAAACTAGGTAAAAAGGGGATGGCTTCATGAATTCACCCTGATTCATTTTAATCTTATCTCACAAGGTGAGAGAAACATAAATCAACATCTAAAAAAATTATCTTGAGTGGTAAAGCAACATTTGATATAAATGGGGACACTAAACTTAAAAATGCCCATATAGCCCATAGATATACAAGAAAATCTAATACCAAACTCAAACAATTATTTATGGTCTTAATAACCCATATGAATCTATCAAATAACTTAAGAAATATTATAAAGAAATATGTATATTACAATATAAATGGGAAAGTCATATTGATCTAGCACATAAGAGTTCTCTCATGATATAATAGTGAATTGGCCATCACAACCATCTGAATTCCTAACACCTGGTTGGAACCTTATTCCAACCCTTCATCAAACCTCATCTATTCAACTAGATGGGTGGATGTCAAACAATCCTAACATGGGTCTCCCAAGTGCATAGACCAAAATAATAATATAATAATATGATACTTAGATAATGAGTCCATGGTCTAAGTAAATATTTAGGTGTACTATGATTACCTCCTTAATGAGGCATGACACCAAACCAATACACACATTAGTTCAGTGTAGAATAATCAATAAGTAAAAATGATCCCCAAATCTCTTGGTGTTTTAATCATGATCTTATACAAAAATATCATGCTAAAGCACTAATACAATGGATTCACACACAAACTATGATTACCTCCTTAATGAGGCATGACACCAAACCAATACACACATTAGTTCAGTGTAGAATAATCAATAAGTAAAAATGATCCCCAAATCTCTTGGTGTTTTAATCATGATCTTATACAAAATATCATGCTAAAGCACTAATATAATGGATTCACACACAAACTATGATTACCTCCTTAATGAGGCATGACACCAAACCAATACACACATTAGTTCAGTGTAGAATAATCAATAAGTAAAAATGATCCCCAAATCTCTTGGTGTTTTAATGATGATCTTATACAAAAATATCATGCTAAACCACTAATATAATGGATTCACACACAAAACATACCACTTTTTAATAATGTATGATACACACTGGCACTAAAAACAAATTTCCAATTACATGGCATGAAATTCACAAATCATCAAACAACCCATGTATTCAAATGTCATGAAGGTAATGTGTAAGTGGACAAATAGTCATTGTGCAAGCATGTAGGTCTTATTAACCAATTTTGATCCCTAAGTAAAAATGGGTCAACCCCTATAGTTTTAAAATTTTTATAAGGATATCTAAGCTTATATTTGGTCTTTTAATATCTTCAAAGTGGTCAAATACATCTTTATTTAGCATTGATTAAGGTTGGGTCTCTTGTGTACTTGTATAGTCTTAAGGTTCATTCTAAGTCAATGTGTTTATCATGTGTGGTCAAGGTTTAATATTGGTATGAGTCATTATGTGAGGCTTTTTTTATGCCTTAGAGGTCATATAGCCATGAATTAATATTTTATTACATTGTCATGTGCCCCCCAAGGTTTCTAAGTCACCATCTAGGTCAAATTTGAAGAAAAGTATGTAATATTATAAAGGAAAAAATTACAAGAGAACATATAACATGCATGATGTTATAAAAGGGTAAGATAATAGTCAAGGTTAGAATAAACTTGTAGACTAACACATAAAGATGGAAAATAATATAAAAAGTAGTAGTTTTAAGTCACTTTTGTGACTAAGAGGATCCATATTCAGATGAAATGTGTATGATAGTGTCTTTTTAGCTTCTCCACATTGGAAATGAACTTAAAAAAGTGTTTTAAGGTCAAAAATTATAGATAAATAATTAGATGTTCAGACGAGCTCTTCACAAGCCCATGAAGGTTAGAAACTTATGCTTGTTTCATGAATGTATAGAAGAGATGGACCAATTTATCATAGTCATAAGAGGTACCCCTATTGGGATTAAGATCCATAAAAATATTTTAGGATTTGAGGGGCTGAGCTATATGAAAAATCTCTAACAAGTTAGCCAGTAAAAAACACCTAGTAAACCCTATAGGCTTGTGTTTTCCACCATTTTCATGTAGGTTGAATCTGATTAGAGCATGGTGAGTGTTGTATAGGGTCTATAAAGTCATTAAAAACCATTTAATTCTTGTTTCTATCATATTCACATGTGTGAACTTCCATAGTATCAAGAAGAGACTTCATGTAAGATATGTCATTAGTTTTTTGTTGAAGTTTTGGAGAGTTTGATAGTTTCTAGTGCATATAGGTGATGGATGAGTGTTTTCCATCTCTTCTCATCCCATTAAAAGATTCAAATCTCTCTACTTGACTAACTATTTTGTACCAATGCTTTAATGGCATTCATGTCCCATGTTTTAAGAATATGTTAATGAGAATGCCTACCAAACCATCAAGATGCAACAACAATAATAATGGTCTTTTCAAGGTACTTATCAGCCGTATTAGTATTATCGACCTCCTAGACTACCTTTTCAAGGCTAGTATCAAGGATAAGGGAATCTAACTCATGTAAAGTAATACAATGGTGAAAATCAAAATGTTCCTTCTACTTTAAAATCACTTGAACCTATCCAAAATAACCTTGTGAAAGATAATGGAGAGAAACCTTCATGGGATCAGCCTCATGACTCATATACCTATGCAAATGAGACATTAAATCAAGATTATATGGCATAATGGGGTACAATAGAAGAGATGCCCAATGGAGAAGAAATCAATGGAAAGGATTCTCAATTAGAAGCTACAATGATGAACTAATTTAAAGGAGACTCATGTGTAGTCAACTACCAAGGGAAATTGAACATAGGCTCAAATTCTATAGCTACAAACATAATGTCAAAAAAGAGAGTGGTTAAAGAGGTACAAGAGATGAGTGGTGGTCCAAACATGAACTCTAAAGAATCTCAAGGAGCAAGTGTGTCTAATACAATCCCTATAGTTCAAGTAAATCAAAGGTTTCATAATGCTAAAGCTCCTCATATGCATCAAGTGACACCAGATAGTGGTAGTGCTATAAATACTAGAGGATATGACAAGGTTGGTAACTCTCCTATGGACATTATTAAGAACATGAATAAGGTTAATGTAAGCATCCTAATGTGGGATAAATTGTCCATTCCTGGACAAAGATATTTGCTCCAAAATGAGTTCTCCAAGCTCAATACAACACCTAGGTATCCTAGTGAAAGAGAGGTAGTTTTGGAAAATGAGTTGAAGACTAAAGATGGGAAGCCAATAAAAGCTAAAAGATTAGATAGACCTCCATTATAACACTCTATCATCATTATAGACTCATTGGTTCATAATTGTTTTATTGATAGTGTGGAAAACACCTCAATCATGCCCAAAAAGGTAGCTAAAAGATAAATTTTAAATATGAACCAAAATCCAAGGGTATGTTACAACTAGATGGATCAACTAATAAAATATTTACCATCATCAAATGTTTTTAGCTTACTCTTCATGTTTTTCATAAATTATCTATTTCTCAAGATGTTATGGTTTTGGACATGTCACCTCACTTTTCCATTTACTTGTCAAGGGACTTTATAGCTAATATTATGGGGTACATGACTTAAGATTGGTCCTATATGGCATTTAAGATCAGGTGTGGTGTTAAGGTTTCAATAAATTTTGAACCTTTAGCTAAATTCCATGTGGAACCTTATGTACCAAACACATCAAACATGAATTTCACTATCATTAAGGAGGGAGACCATCCTAATGACAAATAATATTTAAAACCTCTTGATGGAATAACTGATCTCTACCTTGAGGAGTGGGGAGATAAGCATTATGGGTTTGATCCATACAAAATAATTGAATAGACAAGTATGGGAACATATATCATTCATGAATAATGTGATGAGATATCTGAGGTAAGTTTTGATGATGATTTTTAACAGGCTACATGGGACACTTATTTTTTGAATATGGATGATGATGATGTTCTAGATGTACTAGAGAATGGTATTCAAAGTGAGGATCCAACTCTACCTACCAAAGAAGAATATATTCATGAGCATGAGACTTAAGAAGGATATGCTGATATGTGGTAGCAATATCATTCCATAATGTAAGAGTTTGAAGAAGTAATTAGGATTATAATTCCTAAAAAGAGACATGGGCTTGATAATTAAGTCAATGATGGACCTAATGAGAATAAAAAAGAGTTTTAATTCCATATAAATTAAAAATCAACCTTGGAGGAATGTAATCATGTCAAGATAGAGGTTTGTGAAGGTGAGGAGTAACATATATACCAAACTAGTCTCAATCAACTTGAAAATGTGCTTGAAAATAAAGAAAGGAAGTCTTTATGCCTCTATACACCTACCATATCATAAGCCAAATGAATTTTATCTTATAAAGACTATCATGATCCTTAAGGAGTATATTGATAAGTACCAAGAGAGCTTAGAAAAGATTAAGCATGTTACAATGTCAACCAAGCCTCAAAGAGAGTTAAAAGAATCATTCAAGGGAGTTACAAGTGATGCAATTAGATATATTAGAGACTTTAAGAATGGTAAGTCATTTGATCACTTTCATAAATAATTTTACATTGACAAACATTTCTCCATATGATGGTTTGTTCTCATGGAGTATAAATGACTCTAGAGGCATTTTTTTTATCTTTGTTGACTTCAAGGAAATGTTTCACCACCTCAAATATGTTTTGAGGTCTTGTATATAATAGGTTATGTGTGTTTTTTTTCTATAAGTGTTTGGAATAAGTGTTTTGTGTGAGTTTATTGTTGAGTGTTTTCCCTAAATGCTTTTGTCATAGTGTGTTATTCTTATTATGTGTTTTTGTGTGATTTTAGGTCTATAAAAGATATACCAATTTTATATTTTAGCATAAGAGTGACTCCATTGACCAATAGGAGGATAAGGCCACTAATCTATCATCATTTTAGGCATGCTAATCCTATGAATCACCAATTTGTTGACTAATTTTGATCCCTAATTCAAAATGGGTCAAACCCTATAATTTGAAACTTTTCATAGGGATATTTAAGCTTGTAGTTAGTATTGTAATGGTCTTTTAATGTCTTCAAAGTGGTCAAATACATCTTGTTTAGCATTGATTAAGGTTGGGTCTTCTATGTACTCATACAGTCTTATTAAGGATCATTCACAAGTCAATGTTTTTATCATGTGTGGTTAAGGTTTAACATTAGGATGAGTCATTATATGAGGTTTTTTGAATTCCTTAGAGGTATATAACCATGCATTAATATTTTACCATGTTGTCATGTACCCCTCAAGGTTTATAAGTCACCATATAGGCCAAATTTGAAGAAAGGTACTTATTATTCTAATGGAGAAACATTCCAAGAGAACATATAATGTTCATGATGTCAGAAAAGGGTCAGAGAATAGTCAAGGTAAGAATAAACTTGTAGACCGATTCCTAAAGATGGAAAATCATACAAAAAGGAGTAGTTTTAAATCACTTATATGGCCAAGAGATCCATATTAAGGTGAAATGTGTATTCCAATGTCCTTTTATATTATACACATTATAAATTAACTTCCACAGGTGTTTGAAGGTCAAAAATCATAGATAAATAGTTAGATGTTTAGTTGAGCTCTTCGTAATCTCAGGAAGGTCTTATGCTTGTTTCATGAACATACAAAAAATTTGGGACAAATGATCCTAGGAATAGGTATTACCCCTCATGGTATTAATAAACATAAAAATATTTTAGGATTTGAGGGGGTAATCTATATGAACAATTGCTAACAAGATATCTAATAAAAAATAGCTAGTAAACCACATAGGTTTGTGTTTTCCACCATTTTCATGTAGGTTGAAGCCTATTGGAGAATGGTGAGTGTTGTATAGTATTTATATAGGAATTAAAAACAATTTCAAGCTTATTTTAATTAAATTCACACATGTGATCTTTTATAGTATCAAGAAGAGCCTTCATGTAATACATGTCATAGGTCTGTTATTGAAGTTTTTGAGAGTTTGATAGTTTCTAGTGTATATAGGTGATGGTTGAGTGTTTTAAATCTCTTATAATCTAATTAAAATTTTCAAATCTCTCTAACTAATTAAATATTTTGTACCAATCTTCTAATGGCATTCATATTTCATGTTTAAAGACTGTGATATTGATACTGCCTACAAAATGGTTTATGAAGGTTCAATATTGCCTTGTCAGGAGTGTATGAGGATATTGAACTCATAAGAAATATAATGAGACAAATAAGATATGATCCCAAGTTTAAATAAACCAAGTCAACCATCATACGAGGCTTAAACCATAATAAATGTAGAAAGACATGTTTGTAGACCTATAGGTTTGTATTTTAAGAGAGGCTATCTTGAAATGTGAATCAAAAGTGGTTTTGAAGGTCTAATGTGATGTAATGTTGTGTTTATATACTTGATTATAGATTAAGGCTATTAGAGAGGATGTGTTCTAAAAAATTAATGCTCCTATCACCCTAAACATACCTATAGTCAGAATTGACAAGACTTGAATAGTCTAAAGCCTTGAATCAACATGAAGAAGATTTGAGATATATATGATGATTAAAGATACCTAAAGACCTATTTAGATATAATATAATATCTCATAATGTTCTCTCATTGAAAAATCAAGTGCATTGAGAAAGTGAAATTAAATAGGCCCATTTTGGGTAGAACATGAGAAGGAATATGCATGGCCAAAAGGTGATAACATGTTTGTATAGGGGTTAAAATAAAAGGATCCTTAAATGAATTTAAAAGTGTGTCCAATTACCAATAATATACTTTAGAAGAGTAGGATTCAAAGTTCAACATTCAAGAGACTCTTAACAAAATCACCACCTACAACCATGTATTAGATAGATGTAAGAAAGAAAGTGTATATTTGTGAAAATGAGTGGTTTTTGGAAGTTGAGAAGACTTGAAGGAAGATACTGAGTCCTCAACACTATATCAAAGGTAATTGAGTTGTTTATTGACTTTTATAAGAGTTCCAAACTCTAATATATAGTCAAACCTCAATGACTAACTACGGTTGGTCTAAGTAACTTGAGTTGGTTACAAAATTGAAGAGAGGACATAATAAATATAGTGGGTTTGAAGTGTATATGGATAAATAGGTACAAAATATAATTTGAGTTTAGATAAATATAAAAAGAGGCTCGAGGAGATGATAAAAACAAACTGCCTGGGACCCTGCATACACATAGTCAATATGACACATATAAGTTTGTTAAGAGTGTGAGGTGCATGATTATTTTGAGATAGAAAAAGGTATGAGTGAATAAAATTACATGAAAATTTTCTTAAAATACTAGTATGACACCATATAGTCCTTATATTCAACAAAAAGGGTGGCAATGTTGATAGGCTCTGTTTAGGCATGTAAAGCTTAAGACCATACACAAGTCTATATGTTTAGTCATGTGAAAAGTGGTTAGATGAAGATTAAATGGGAAATTAAGGGAATTTAAAT